>WEIT01034437.1:9244-27238 GCA_013389985.1 Dryoscopus gambensis | reverse complement strand
ATGTGAAAAGTACATTTATCGAAAAGTTGTTATTTTAGGATCAGAGTCTCCCTTCCCATGATACTTCTGTATTATACAGTCTGAAGCTGTGTATGGTCTCTGTTGGAATAGTTTCATATGCTTAGATAAGTCATTGAAATGATGAAGACGAAGAAGAAATGCCTCTGGCAAGTAATGAAGGAACTCTCACAGAATTTATCTTCACTTACGTAAAACTGCACTTGTTGGCTGGAATTTAAATAGACAAAAAGACTGAATTAGGCAAAAACTTAACAAACATATGCAAAATATGGTGCCATACATTCAAGTCTGCTAAAAATTATTTATGTTCTCACTCAGGTATAGGAATTCCAAATATATTATGAATATATTAGTGATAATACATTTTGACAATATTTTCCAGAAAGGAGCATAAAGCCATGAAGGAACTCTGGACCTCTATGTCATGACTTTACATAGAAAATCTTATTTAGTTAAATAGCATTGTAGGGTTAGATGCTAGTATATAGAATCACCAGAAACATTGTTTATTTAAAGTGGTTTGTACTTCCTTAATAACAATCATGGGATATCGCTGTAGCAAACACATAATAATTTTATGGTTGTAGACTTCAAAAATATCCTCAAGTTATCTTCAGCTAATTAGTCCTCTGAGTGTATTGATTAAATTTGTTTATATTGCATAGATCCATTGAGATTCAACTATCTCATCTCTGTGTTTGGAAGAAAGTTGAAGGAAGAACCCAAAAAATTATTTAAAATATTTGAAAGTGTGACATATTACAGATCATAAGTTATTTAACAGAAGTAGTGCGTTGTTACTATAACCTGGGCTACAGGTATTTATTTCCTACATAATAGACTTAATTCTTACAAATCAGGAATATTGGAAGGGCAATTATAAGCATTTAATGAAATTATTTTTTTTCTTAGACTCTCACATATAGCAGCAATGTCTGGCCTACTTGCAAATCTGAAGACAGAAAACACTTTTGTAAACCTAGGTACAGTAATTTGTTTGGGTCAATGCCACCTTCTGTCACTAATCACAAGATTAACAAAATACTGAGATCAGTCACCAGAGTCTGACAGACATGCAAGAACCACTTATTTTTGTTGCTCTTTTCATACATCAATTCTAAGTGATATAAATACTAATAAAAGAGGAGATTGTCTGAAGAACCCTAAAAAGGCAATACAGGAAAACTCAGGGTTTATGAAGACACAGAAAATGGCAAGGATCTATCAGAGTTTCTAACAATTCTAGAATGAAAACTTAACAGTGTAAGGGTATACTAGAAAATTCCTGTTTGCTCCTGTTGTATGTATTTTTCCCCTTAATGAGTATTTAAAATAATTTTTAATGCTTCTTTTTGTAAATTTTTATTCTTCTTGATTCCTCCACCTGATTTAAATCCTGTTCTTTGAGTTTTCTGAATTTTTCCTAATTTTTCGTGTTTTGTTTTCTGTTTGTTTGGTTGGTTGGTTGGTTTTGGTTTTGGTTTTTTGGTGGTTTTTTTTTGGTTTTGTTTTTGTTGTTTTTTTTTTGTTTGTTTGTTTGTTTTTGTCTTTGTTTCGGATTTTTTTGGTAAGAATTAGAAAGAAGCTGGGACCAGAGGAAAAGCTCTTTCTAAAACTTATGAAAACATGGCAAAAGGGCAAATGGTTTTCCCCATAAAATGCAGTCTGTGCTAAATCCAAATGGGTAGATATGAATCCTAAGAGGACATACACCTCCTTGTTGATTTCTCCTCTTTGAAGGAGTGTACGTGTATTCATTTTAACACAACCCCATTAACAAAAGTATGTTCCTAATGTATTTTTCTTTCTTTCTTTCTTTCTCTAATGGTATAGTTAGTTAAACATAAACTGGAATTAATATTCTAAAGCAAACAGTCAAAATATCCAATATCCTTTCTTTCCTCATAGTCATGTAGCTAGAAGGATTTAATACAGTTGGTATTAGTCAAGTATTTTATTTTATCATTTCTGAAAGATTTTCATAAACTTTGTATCTCAAACTGAGCTTCCAAGTATAACCAAATCAAGGTAAAATTCAATTTTAACCCAAGAAATAAGAAAAATAAATGTATTGACTGAGATATTTGGGTAATATTGCTATTGATTAATAGCAAATCATAACTAAATATGTGACTATATGTTCAAATTATTTTGAATTATAGACACTTTATCAAGTCTTTGTATAGTTGGCATCTCTGGGTAGTTTCTTACAGATCTCATTATTATTATATTGGAAATTTTATAAACAGTTTCTAATATATTCATGTACTCATATATATGTATACACATCAGTTTGATTCTCCAGTCCAGTGCAACAATGAAAGACCAGTTTTCACACTGCCATGATTCCTGGACTTGCTGAACTAATGCCTAGGTTTGTTACAATAGAATTATTTGGTGGGTGGGTATGTACATATCCACAAAATATATGTGCTACTTTATATTATGCAAGTACCAAAGAAACAACCAAATCATAAAAATCAACTAGGTGGTTAAAAGCACAAAGTGAAGAAAACTGGAAAGAGAATTATTTATAATAAGGGAAAGCAAATTGTCAGTGACCTTATACACAGTTATCTTTTTTCATGATCTCAATTCAGTAAGTTGGTAATATAACAGAGATCATGAGCATAAATGGAATATGTGTTGCTTAACATGTTTGTTAATTTTCTACAGTTGATTTACAAGTAGAAAATTTAAAAAATCAGACTGGATAGTATTAATTAGCCCATGAACTAATTAAGGAACATTAGCTGCCTAAGGCATCAGACACAGAGGAATTCTTCTAACACATTTACATATATTTTATATCTACCAAGTGATCAGATGAAATACAAGAGCCCAAGGTACCTATCTCCAAGAACAACCATCAAGACTATTTGGGTGCAAGACAGACAAGCTGATTTGTGGTTGCTGCATTGTTTGGTAGGAGGGAACCAGGATGAAAGAGTGGAACTGAGTGGAGTCAGGAGAGAGGCATCCAATGACAAGAGTACTCCCTGAACACGTCACCAGCTCTTGAATCCAACACTTCCTAAACACAGTGAGTGAAATCCAGAACAGAAGATAATACTAGAAAAAGGGAATGCTGATTCAATTATTGTGTCCCTAAGCCTCTCAGGATCAGTCCCAGAAACCATCAGCAGACTCTGTTTTGCAGTGGCCTGAACTGTATAGTTTACTTTTTGATTCCAGCTGTAGATCCCCGCTCCTTTTCTCTGAACAGCAGCTCATCACACCCTGGTGGGAGCCAGTTACACCTGCCTAGGGAAAGCTTTTTCAGCATAACTTCTGCTACTTTATTTTCCCTCATCTTTACACAATACTTTCCAGATTCTGCTGTTAAGTCCTGCTGAATAAACTTCTCTCATGTTTATGCTCCAGTAACCCTGGTGGAGACTTTCACAATAATTTCAACATGCAATTCCTTTTTTCTGACAATTTTTCAACATACACAAAAAGAGAACACATTCCATAAATCTAATAAAGCTGCATGGTTAAGAGCAGCCATCCTTGCCATGCCTGTGAAGTTGAATGCAGTGCACCATAATTCCTTGATTGTGCCTGTACAATTACTGACAGAGCAACAAAAACATGAATGAGACAAAAGATGATTGCGTTTCTGAGCAAAACTGAGGTTTACAGATCATTTGGGATTTCAGCAACCAACTTCAGCGCAGTACAGCTTGCTGGAAGACAACAGACACTGGTAAGCTGACATTAGTCAGTGAACATTGAAGAAAGTATTTCACATATGTTTCTTCTAATTGGATTTATAATACCACTTTGATGATATTTTCAAACTTCTTTATTTTGAAAGATGCTTATGCTTTTGTTTGTTTTTTTTTTTAACTTGCACAGAAAAAAAATGTGTCCAGGAAGCTTCATGACTTATCTGCAGGAAGTTTCAGGCTAATAATGTCCAAATTTGTAATAAGAAGGAAAAGTTATAACACATGAAAAAAAAACCCCACAAGCCAGCAGATTATAAAACAAGATCAAACACACAATTTAGGAGAGTAATTTGTGACCAAGAAACAATGAAATGTCTACTGAACTGGTAAAAAAATAGGGACTGGTAGGAGAGAGGAGTGTAGGAATCCAGACATTAAATATCGATGATACAGGTTACTGTGGTGGGGAAGTGTCTTCATGTCAATCCAGCAGTCATATCTGACAAGCCAGACTCTTGCTTTTTAAACAAATTCACTGAAGTTCAACTCCAAACAGATTCTTTCTAGAGAAGCAAAGTGGTCTTTTGGAGTTGAAAGCGTCCAGCCCCTAAGGGCCATAATCAAATTGGGCCATACTCTTTAGTAGTTGGACTTAGGAAATTAGGTTTCAGTACCATGTTAAGACTCCTCAAGAGCCTCAAAACACTTCTTAAACTAGTTCAAGAGATTTAATTCTTCTGCGAAAAAAGCCCAAATGGCCTCATGCCAGTGACCTTGCATCTTTCCATCAGCTAATATTTCTTGCATGGCTCAGTCTTGTCCTATTCTGTGTACGGGGCAGGGTTCCCACTCCCAGCTATTTCTGCTGGGGAAAAAGACAACTGAAGGCAGGAGAATGATAAACCAAATCACAGTCTTGCTTAATTGTCTACATAAAGATTTAAGGTTACTGTTTTTCTGTTCCCATGTCTGGAGATTTCACTAAAGGATTTTTGAGTTTGGTTAATAAAAATTGATGTATTTATTCTAATAATTTGTGAGTTTATAGCTTTTATGAAT
The DNA here is from genome assembly GCA_013389985.1 of Dryoscopus gambensis. NCBI lineage: Eukaryota > Metazoa > Chordata > Aves > Passeriformes > Malaconotidae > Dryoscopus > Dryoscopus gambensis. The sequence goes on along the minus strand of WEIT01034437.1, from coordinate 22,484 downwards.
AATTCTCACCATTTCACATTTTAGGACAACATTGATTTGACTGTCTGCACTTTTCAAAGGTGTTCAATTCTCCAAATAATACAAAAGCACAGTCATAGACTTAATTTTTTACCCTTTTGAAAGCTTCGTTTGTATGTTTGGAGTTTTTTTCACAAATGGTCCATTTTTAAGCAGTACATCTCAGCTTGATAAGAGTGCAGAAAGTAAACTTACATGAATTGACCTACAGGGCATTAATTAGGCTAATTAGATTATTTTAGTAAACATAAAAATCCCTTTAACTTAGTTTGGCCTAAGCAAAAGAGTTCAACATAGACTCACTTATCCAGGGGCATGTGAGAAATGCATTCAGGACTACAGAGTTCTTCTTTTCATTTCCTTTGCCTTTCTGCCTTAGTTGATAGCACTTGCAGGATATGCTAATGTCATCATTACACAGCCCCTGACTCTGCCTTCAGGGAAGAAAAAACACAAACTAGAGTGAAAGATTTGTCTCTGAAAGCCAATTTGAAAGGTCACCTGAGAGTAACAAACAGAACTTCACTGTGTTTTCTGGCTTGGAGAACTTGCAAACTTATCTAAGGACCACGGAGACGTACAACAAGGTATTGCCAAGCCATAGTATTTCCATTAGAAAACATAGAGGGGATTTAGGGAGCTAAAATTCAAGGGCTGAATAGAAGTCAGTCAAAGCTGTGAGAGAAGAGCAAGGAAAGAAAAAGGCAGCTGGAGCTGGGCTGGCTTCCAAGGTCAAAGCAGCAGTGATTGATAATTATAAAGAAGACCTTATCATACCCTTGCATTTGTCTGAGGATTTCGTTATAGGATATTAATTAATTATTTATTTCATATGGAGCCTACATGTTAAAAACTGTCTGGGAAGCACTGGGTTATTCACTGTGATTATTCATTACCCATCAGGCAGCTTCCCAGGTTATGGTGACTCTTCAGCGTTCTCCCAAACACCAGACGTACTCCTAAAAGACAAGATGTCAGTAACATTGACAAAATGCCCTGCGCAGAAGTTGTCAGCCCTGGGCAGCAGGGATCCCTCGTGCAGCACGACATGCCGATGCCCGGGAGCCAGCTACCTGCCCTCTCGTTAGCACAAGGGCACTCACTAGTGCTGTCAACAGTAATGAACATGACAGGGGACTGCCCACAGGACACATGCCACTGGCAAGGTGCCCTTCCCTACCAAACAGAGTGCAACCACTGGGTGATCCAACGAATGTGGTAGGGGCAGCCTCTGACTTCAGACTGCCTAGAGCTGTTCTTCTTGTTTCTGTCTTGGAACATCATAGTTGTGGGGTCTCAAGACATTGCCTTGCATATGCATATGCTTCTTACAAACGCAGCACTAGGACTAAAACATTAATTAACTATCTCTCAGTAGTGATTAATGAAGGCTCTGTCACAGTAACTCAGTGTGTTCTATTCATTTTGTAAGCACATCATCTCCTTATATCTTCATTTGACATTTAGGGAAGCGTATTTGCTACAAGGACTGTATTGCAAGCAACAGCACCTTTCCACTTAGATGCATATTTTGAGACCAGAATGGAACTAGTACAAAAGCATTCATAACATAATGTCATTGCAATGGATTTGTAAACACTCTCCAAGCATTACAATGATGCCAGCTCAATAGATTTGTAATGTACTGAAAAGTGAAATACCAGCACAAACATTTAGAGCATGCAGATAGGTTTCAAACAATTAAAATTTGAGACTCTCTGTCAAATTCTTTCCCACATTACCTGTAATATCTTAGTTTAAATTCAGTGAAAAAAAGGACTTCTGTATGTTCTTGACATCCTCCTCTGCTTCAAAACAGACATAGGCTAAATCAGTTACTGAATTACATCCAGTGTTTTGTGGACGAGAAAGTTCTGTCTCATGCTTACTCATCCCTTCCAAAGCAGAGTTTTCAGTTTTCAGGATTTCTTTTAAGTTTTATTCTGGGAGAATGAAAACAAACACACAAAGATATCCCATGTTTGCAATCTTGGCTCCGTCACCAACTCAATGTGTGGCCTTTTGCATATCACTTTGCAAAAAGCTACTGGTGGCTTTCCTAGGCTCAGGGAGAAGGGTTGGCCCTGCAGGAATCATGTTTTGGAGGAAGGCTTTCTGCAAAGCACCTTTCCTGGGAAAATAAACCTTTAAGCAAATCGCTCTATTTTACAGGATGAACTTTATACCCAAGCCTAAAGCAGATTCGGAATTTGCTTAACGCAAACAGTTCAAAACATCAAGGTATAATTAAATGTCTTTTTTTGGGATGAATGTGCTCTCATGATAATTCTCCAATTAATGAATTTTACTAACCCCTGAAGATCACATCAGAGCTGGGTGAGCTGATCTAGATGGGATGATTTCTTTTCACTTTTTTTCTTATTTGTTTTGTCAAGTGTAAGAAACTGTACAGAAAATATTATATGCCTATTATTTTATGGAAATTGTTAACATTTTGAACACTTTACATATTTAACAGATCTCTCAACAAATTGGTATTCATTCACAATGTCTTTTAAGGGTATTGTGTTCATAACAGCACAAAATTGAAAACAGCTCTTGCTGGTGTGGAATCACACCACATTCAGAAAATAATCATTAGGAAAGGAAACAGCAGAACAGATATGCTATGCCATATCTTGCTTCTCATGCTTATTTGTAGTCTTTTACTAAACATTGTATTTCAAGGTAGGAAAAAACAAAGGAAAATGTTAGAAAGCCACTTTCTTCTACAAATTTGTGCTATGAAGCTGATCAAACACTTATAGACAACTGAGACATATGGTATCAAAATGGCATGATGAAGTGAAGCAGCTGGACTGAGGATGCATAGTAGGTCAATCATAGATGTGAAAAGAGGACCAAATACAAAATGGAGTGCCTGGCAGTTTCACAGTTGCCCTCTCTTTTCTGGAATTTCCCTTTAGCAATCTAAAATTAAAGTTAGATTTGGATGACTTAACTTTCTGCTAGTTTTCAGCAAGAGATAGTCAGAAAACCTTAAATTTCTGCCTTTGAGCACCAGCTGTCTTTTAGAGAACTGATTATAGAGGGTAACCTGGAATGAGAATTTAATCCAAAAATCACACCTCCTGAGCCCAGTTATGTTCAGGGAGTTCACACCACCTCTGTGTGAACAGTGGCAACACTCAAATAGAAAGCCTCCCACCTTCTTTGCATCTCAGGGAAGCCAAGTTCTACTTTAAGTCAGTTTAATTCTATTACCTCTCTTCTGCCAGGATGAGAACTTCCTGAACCTCTTACGCAGGGAAAATATAGTACTATATTACTACAGAAAAAGAAAGTTTTGGTAATGTTTTGGCAATTTGTGCATTTGTTTATTTGAAAAACTGCATCTAGTTCTGTCCTTGGGTCACTAAAAGGATAATGTGAAATAGTTTCATAAAATGAGAGCATATTTTTTTATATGTGTAGATTTATACTTCAGTTCTGTTTAATCACTGAAACTCATTTCCCTGTTTTTGAAATGGGTAAACTGGAAGTTTAGTCTCAATCTTGGAGTGAACTTTCCAGCCTCCCTTGAAAATTTCTGGAGATTTTTGACAAATATTTGTTTCCAACTTCTTCCAAGATTTGGGACTGAAGATCTTACCCAGTGTACAGGGCATTTGTAGTTGCCTGTCTAGTCTGGATACATTAAGGTTTCTAGGATAAAACTTTCTTAACTGAAAGCAATTGATGTATGGAAACTGGAGAAGTCTTAAGAATGTACGCAATGCAGACCACTTCCTAAACTACCAAAAGTGATCACACATTGTTTTCTGTAATGACTATGAAAAAATTTAGCTATGATGCTTTTCCAAATGCCAGTGAGTTTGTGTGTTGTACGAGCACCTGTGTGAGTACACATTGCACACTGACTGCATCGAATTGTTCTCAGAGATAAAGCAGGTGTAGCTTCACTAATTTATGTGATACCATGCTTTTCCCACACACATGGCAGCTCTAATGCTTTTTAGCTGCTGTGGAGCTCAAAAGAAAATTTTTGTAGCAAAGGAGTGTGTGTGTGTCTATGTCTGTGTTTGTGTCCTAGCTTGTGTGTGTTTATAACACAATAGAGGTCTAAGAAGACAGTACTGTAAAAATCAAGGACAGTGTATGTTACTAATTAGCAAGAAAAATATTTTTTAAAAAAACTGACTACATCAAGTATTTTGTTGTACACTGGTAAAGAGGAAAGACTGGCCAATAACAGAGGACTGCTTTTTGGAGTGCAGCAGGACAGTTTTGGGGACATCCAGGGAAATCCCATGTGTGCTACCATGCAGGCAAAAAGCACTGCCCACTCAGGGCTGAGCTGTGTTGTGGGTGAACCCACTGTTAGTACTGATATGAATGACGCTAAGATGGAAAAAATATGGATTAATATTGTAAATAATAATTATTGTGTTATGTGGCATGACAGACTTGCAATTATATAAAAACTGTACTTCTCCAAGTAAACCGGATAACCTGGTTAGACAATGAGATTTTTTTTTTTTTTGCTTTTCTGAAAGTGTTGGAATTCTGAAATCAATATTTTGAGAGAAAAGGCTCTAGCCTTAGCAATAAGCTCTTTGATTTTGTAATGTATTTAGTGAAATACTATGCACAGACTATTTCAAGCAGCATATCAGGTCAATTCAGAAATTAAGGCACAGAGCCTGTTGCTTGAGAAGACTGAGTTTAAGTTGTGTGTGACCTTAGATAAGTCACCAGTCCTCCGAGTCCTGTTTCCTCATCTCATAAAATAGGAATAAATGGGTTTATTCTGTCTCACAGGGTAATTGGGCAGCTAAATACATAGGAAATGGTTGAGAGAGCTATAATAATAGGGGCCACATAAGTCCATAATGCTTCAGTAAGGAAATAGAAATGCTAGCACTGAGAAGTACTGTGGTAACGTAATGATTGTTTGGAGTTAATGTACCTACTTCACGGCTTTTTCAGTGAACAAAGAACTGAATGTATAATGTTATAGTGATGCAGTTCTGTTTTAAATTCCGTGTGCCCAAGGCTTAAACTTGAAATTACGGTAGCCACATCTGTAGTGCATTTAATCTAAAAAAGTCACTGTCTATCTGCTGTTCTAATAGAATGTTTTAAGAATCTACATGGATATAAAAGGATTTACACAATGCCATTGATGTCCAATTATTAATATCTGATTTTCATTCCACAAACGTTCATATACTCTTACTTTTGGTTTATTTACACTAGATTAGATAGGATTGAAAAAATGCTTAAATCTGTGTATGTTAGTTTCAACTTGTGTGTCTGGGCTTTGCTATTTGCTTCACCTTTTTTTCACCTTTTCCCAACTTTTTAAATTTTAAATGTTTCTCTGAAGAACCAATTTTGCCAATTTTCATCATGTGAAAATCTGACCATTTTCTCATTGCTTCAGCTCTCTAAATCTTCCTAAATCTTTTTAGGTCCTCTGTTGATATCAACATCCTGAGTCCAGATGCATATCTTACTCTGGTTCCTGTTTCGCAAAGCTTTTCAATAAAGCTAGGTCATTTAAAAGAAGCAGCCATAGAGAACATTAAAAATACTCCAGGAATCAAAATGAACAAAACAAGGTCATGTTTACATGGACAAAACAAGCCATGGATTGCTCTTCTCTGTCACTCTTTAAATGCTATGAAAACTGCATTTAAAAATCACTTTACTCTCATACTATAGATATATTTGTGGGAATGCAAATTTTGTGGACAGAAAACATTACCAAGTTTGAATGGTCTGATAATGTATATCCAGAGGGCAATCTATTAAGAGGAACTGTTCCCTCAGCACCTTTCTCTTAATGGGTGACTGTGGGAGCCAGTGAAAGGGACACACCCCGAGAGAGCTCCTCAGGTTAAAGTGACTAAAAAAGCCTCCCCCAGGATGCCCTGTTCTGTTATGGAAATGTATCCCAGTTCTGCTTCCCTAGTTGGTCTCCCCACCCTCTTATACCTTATCTGCTCCTTCTTTAGAAAGTTCTCCCTTCCCCACTCTCCCCTTGGACCTTGTTCCTCGCCACCCCCTCAGACTTTCCCATTGGCTCCCGTTCCCTAGTCCCGCCTATGTACCGCCCCTGCCCCAATGCTTTCCCTGCCCCCGGATATAACCTGAAAACCTCCATCCCCCAAGGTCTTTGGTCCCTGGTCCCCTTCACGCATGGAGCTCAAATAAACCTGTGCCGTGGAATTCCACACAAAGACCCCTCCTGCCTCCTTGCCGCTGACCTGTCGAGAAGCTCTCCGGAGCGAGTGTNAACCTGAAAACCTCCATCCCCCAAGGTCTTTGGTCCCTGGTCCCCTTCACGCATGGAGCTCAAATAAACCTGTGCCGTGGAATTCCACACAAAGACCCCTCCTGCCTCCTTGCCGCTGACCTGTCGAGAAGCTCTCCGGAGCGAGTGTGTCTGTGTGAGTGCAGTGGCTGCCGAGCGGCTTTCTGCTAGAGTCGGTTTCAGGAGGTCATAGCACCCCACCAGAACACCCTCAGGTTCCAACAGGTGACATAATGCAGTTATTGAATGGGAAGTGACACAATTTTTTATTTTCACTATTTCTTTAGTTATGGAAGGCACCAAAATTGCAATGAAGAGAGACAATTAGGAAACACAGGATATTGACATATTCTAAAACAAGTTATGTGGCAAGTAAATACCTTTCAATTGTTAAGGGCATCTGTTGATTTTCCAAACAAAAGTTTTTATTGAGATGGGGAATCCTTAAAGACAGCTATTTTCAAGAAGAAATTAATTTTGTTCTAAAAATTAAAAAAAACCCCTTAAAATGGCAAAAAGCTTTTCTGTTTTTCTTAAAGAGTTTTACTTCTCTTTTTGCTAAAAAGATGGAGAAAATATTTTATGAAATAAGAATTTCATTTTTACCACATTTTTAACTTATTATTTATTGGCAAAATAAGAAAATACGAGTGTAGGAAGAGAGGTTTTCGGCACTGTCCTAAATTGGAAGTAACCAATGTGGGGCACAGAAAATTCTGTATTTGTACATAACCAGCAGTACAAGAGATTGAAAAATAATTTTCACATGCAAAAACTTTGTAATAAGGCTACTGTTGTCTTCCAAATGAGCAGACCCATTACTCTGAAATATTGCAAGAAGATGAGAAAGGAAACAAATGACTTTCAGATCATAGTGCCTTCCTTCCCTCTGTGACAAGATGGATAGGAAGACCTAACATGCATTTTGCATCTCAATTTAATTACACTGACATAAACTGTCCCCCTAGAGTAGATGGCTGTCTCCCCATAGCCATTATACTTTCCAAATACATTCTCTGATACACCCTGGAAGGGTCTAAAAGCCTCTGAAGCAGAGACAGTAAATCCAACAAACTTTTGTTTTCTGGGCAGCAGCCAGATTTGATTCCTGGTAATTTTTCAGCCACTCTGGCTCTTGAGAATTGTTTTCACCAAATCAACTTGTGTTGCTAACAGCTCTCTGTTCTGTACCACAGTCAGCATGTTGTCTAAACAGACCATTATCCCTGGCCCTTGCACACAGAAGGCTGCTACCATGGAGCTGACAAGAGGCCAGATGGTAGGCTGGAGATCTGCCAAAGTTCTCCTGCCCAGCAAAGCCTGGAGGAACCTTTGACATTTTTTCACTTACAGGGTAGTAAGGCACAGTTCAGGTCTAATCTCACCATCCAGTTGTCCTAAGTTGAGGTGTCTCTTAGTAGATGGGAGTCCCTCATCTTGCAATGTATTTATTGGCATAGTACTCCAACATTCAGTCTTCACAGATTTATTACAAATTAATTCTCATTCCTCTCTCCTTTTGAGCATCAAGAACAAATTTCTTGCAAATATTGTTTGGAGTAAGAGAATTTTTACCATTACTTGCTTTTGCTTAAGGAAAAATCATCTTTTGTTGCGTTTCAGATATTTGTTCGAAAAAATAGGAACTGTGAAGAATAAAAGGTATCTGCAAAATCTGTCAATGTTGACATTGTTTATTTAAATTTTACCAGGATATCTACTTCTGTGTACTCAGCTGTTGAAATACAATTCTTCTTTCTCCTTGGTCAACCACATCCTGGGTGGCATAAAAAGAAGGTTGAGGGAGGTGATTCTCCTCCTCTACTCTTCTCTGGTGAAACTCCACCTGGAGTATGGCATTCAGCTCTGTGCTTCCCAACACAGGAAGGACATTCACCTCCTGGAGTGTGTCCAGAGGAGGCCACAAAAATGATCAGAGCAAGGCTGGAGCACCTTTCCTATGAAGACAGGCTGAGAGAGTTGGGGTTGTTCAGGCTGGAGAAGAGACGGCCCCAGGAAAACCTTACAGCACTGTGGCAGGGCATATCACCCCTCTCCCCATCACGCGTGGCCGGTGCAGATAGCAGAGATAACCCAGGCAGGCAAGGCCCAGCAGGTATCATCCTCCTGGCACCAAAAGATCTGCCAGCTTAACAGATGTGGGAAGAGATAAAAAACATAGGTGACCAAAAGGCCAGTTTTACACTATAAAAGTACTACAGATTATCACAGAGGCAGAAGTCTCCTACACATGCCCTGAAAGCATGCAAGACTTCTTCCCAGAGTCTGGACGCAGATTCCGTGGTTACTTTCCTGGGAACTGAGGGAAAGGATTTCGATGCGTACTCCATCGGCAACTGGATGGTAAAAAACATTGGGTCCTAAGTTATATTATTTCTTCACTAGCTGTAGAATTAATGGTACCTTTAACACCACATGTATAATACTAGTTGTCTCATTTTGTCTCATTCCTGTGTAGTAATAGTCTGTCTTAAGCCTTATTTCTGTTAGGTTTGTGTCTAAATAAATAATTCATTCTATAATAGACAGAATCAGCCATTAGTAAACAATTTGTGAATGAGAGTGAATCTTGGGGTGCTGGCTGCCTCAATAAAGCTACTGCCTGCTGCCGGAGGCCTGGGCAAAAGGCAGGGACTTATTTAAACCCACATCTAATTCGTAACAAGCACCTACCTGAAGGTGCCCTGGAAGACACCAGAGAGGAGCTTTTTACAAGGGCATGTAATGACAGGACAAGGGGGAATGGCTTTAAACAGAAAGAGATTAGGTTTAGATCACATATTAGGAAGAAATTATTCATTATGAGAGTGGTAGGACACTGGAACAGGTTGCCCAGAAAACTTGTGGAAGCTCCATTCATGCAAGTGTTCAAAGCCAGGTTGTATGGTGCTATGAGCAGCGGGGTCTAACAGATGGTGTCCTTGCCCATAGCTGGAATTAGGTGAAATTTAAGTTCCCTTCCAACACAAGTCATTTTATGATTCTAGGAATCCAAAATCTGAGGGGCAGGCCATTTAGATTACCTGCAAATTTCATATTTTAAAAAAAGAAGTTTCCTATGGTAACCAGAAAGCCCAGTGCTACACTGGTCAGAACATCAGATTTGTGAGCCTCTGATTTTGGCACAGAGCAGAATACTTGTCCTTGTGGCATGAAAGAACAACCAGCTTCTTGGGTAAAAATCTTGTGCTATTCAGTTTAATGAAAAATCTGCTCGTAGGTTTTTCACTTTACTGAAGCTGAAGGGATGAAAAGGAAAGGAGAGGTTTAGGAAACCAATTTTCTGTCCCATTAAAAAATCCTGATTTACAGAAAAGTGTCCTAAATAAGGGTAAAATATTTATATACAATATTTTGCAATAAAAATGATTGTATTCAAAAAACCCAGCTGTTTGGGATGAGTTTGACTGTTTCATGTAAGCTTTGAGTCTGTTTGCTTTCTTTTATAAAAGTAGGTAGTTATATAAATTTTTTGGACAGGAAATTTGAAGGCAGTTCCAAAAAACAGTCTGAAATTTGATTGATAGGAAATATTAATCAGGAATCTTTTCCAAGGTGACATGGACTTCATAAAGAGTTTCTGATAAATTTTGCTGTGAAGTGATTTGATAGATCCCATATTAGACTGTTAGTTGCATCCTTAAGAGCTGAACACATTTTCCATTTACATAGAATACTAAGCATTTTCATAAATTTTTCAGTTTATAATTTATTAAGCTTGCTGGCTTCTAAGGGTGCCACCATTCTCATTTCAAGAGTTTTTGCCCACCTTACATAAGCTGAGGTTCATGACAAGGCGAAAATCCATCATTCTTTATTTCTATTTTCTAGAGGGTCTGAACTGAGCTATCAATCTTACATTAATGGATATTTGAGAAAAACAATATTTTTCAGCTTGATGTTACTATCTGTTGTTTTCCTTACTTCCCGCAATTCAAATACAGACATACTTTCATATGTGTTATCTGTCCAGCTTTTAATTCCATGTACCAGATGATACAGAAAATCATTTCCTCTCTCCTGTTCACTGAAATAACAGTGCAGGACTGCCATTTGCAGCAGCAATCTTTTGAACCTATTTTTCTCTTTTTGCACAAAGTGATTCAGATATAGTTTGCACAATACTCAATAGCAAATAATTTGATCGTCTAATTGGAGTGCACAGTAAACACAGGCACCTTACTATGGTGAGTATTTATATCTGCAGTTTATCAGTGTCTGAAATTGCACATCCAAATTTTAGTAAATTAGACTGAAGGCATCTTGACATGCACATGAATCTGATTAGACATAGTTTTTAATAAATGAAGATTATTTTTACTCCTGCTTTCAAGTCCTGTTGTTGTTTTCTCTGATTGCAGTGCACTTGATGACCCCTCTGTTTTCTTTAACATCCTGCTAGAAATAAACATGATCTTTGCTCCATTTGTAGAATGTTTCATGGTTTTTACGTGTCCAGTACATCTACATTCTCAGATTTATTTTTTTTTCAGCTCTGGAAAAAAAAGATAATTACATTGGAATTTCTCCATGACTCCCTTCTCTGATGCATTTTTTGAACCATCATTTTTTATCACAGTTATTATTCAGTAAATCTACTGCATTAGCCATTCTCATATCTGAGATTTTTTGGACATGACCTTCATTCTTGTGTATTTCCCAACAAAGAACTCTGAAATATATGAGAAGCTTACCTAACAGAATCGATTAGTCAGATGTCTGCTTTTTTAAACACAGCTGCAGTTACCAGTCCTGTCTGAAACATAGTTTGACAATGGCTAAGTAGACCTTGAACGTACAGTACCTGGTTACCACATGTGCAGAGATTCTGATCTCCATCAAGGAAGATCTGTTGATAAAATGGAGGCTATTTTCATGTCCTTTGCATGATTTTACATTCTATTGATAGGACCAAACTTGTCTAGTTTGCAAATGAAATATATCTTCATAAAGATAGAATAACACATGGCTTACTTTTATTTTTTAATTTTTCTTTTTATTGCCTATATATTTCATGGCCCTTCCAAAGGTTACATCCACTACATGTAAAAAGTTTTTCCCTTTACATTTATTTCTCTTGGAACAGAAATCTAATTTGCAGTTATCAGAAGTAGTTTAATTCCTACCCTCCTGCTTATGTCTCCTTTACTCATGAGCTGCTTATCTGTTTGGTAACTAAATTAAGCTTACTGTTCAGAATACCAGAACAGCCTCTACCTGTACCAGGTAGAGGCTCACTGTCTCCAATACAAAACCAGAAGACATGGAAAACATCCTCCCACAGCCAGCTCAGTTTTGGAAGCAGATCAGTTATGTTAGTGTAGGTCTTTACCCAATTTAGTTATATGACTCTATACCACATTCCCAAAGGGGAAAAACAAACAAACAAACAAACAACAACAACAAACCTCAGTAAAAAGCAGTTTGTGAAAGTAATTACTGTGTAGGCTAAGAATCTTTGAACATTATAAGGAGATGTTTTAAAATAGGGACTTTTCTCAAGGAATAAAGAAATTGCTCTTGCTAAGTATTGTTGCTACTGCTCTCTCTCTTGATTTGGGTGTGGTCAAGTTTGAGGAGTGGCTTCATAATACAGAACTGGCTCTATGCAAGCCTTTTCCTCTCCTTGCTATGATCCAATCTCCCTGGTTCATACTCCTAGACAGAGCATGTTCCTTGTCCCCATGATGGTCCTTCTGCCCACTAATATTCTCCAGGTCCCATCCAGTTTGTTCATATTTGTCTTTGCTGAGATAGATTGTCAGGGACTATGCACATTTTTTAAATTGAAATCTTTAAATCAGCTAATAGTTTTGTTTCCTTCAGAGAACAATGGCAAACTCTTGCTTTCTCTGCTATGACTGTATTAGAAACCTAGGCTTTTGTTTAAAATTTCTGTATTAGGTATGTGAGGTTAAAGGAAGAGAATAACAAATGTTCCAAAAATTACTGGATTTCAGAGAAAAACATTAAAAATATCTTTTAAATGCTTACCTTTCAACTAATAAATAAATCTCACATTTTAATAAGGCTTTTATTTTATGTACTTGATGTGAAATTTGTCTCAAGTAAATTTTACACTTCATTACTTCTCATGTTATATGTTTCAGAAAAATACCATACGTTACCCATGACAGATAAAATAAAAAATTTAACTTCTGATATTACTCTCTATTTTCTTTAACTCCTAAAGTCAAAAACCCATATCTGAAAATATTACATCAAAGTCACTTGGCATACACTTTATTTGTTCATTTTAATAAATAAGAACTATATAACTTAAAAGCCTATTATGCTTTATAATATTATACCTTATATTATACCTTAAAAGCTGAAGCATAAAATACTTGCTCCCCCTGGAGATTCATTACTGGCAAATCAGTGTGATTTATGATAACCAAACTTTATGAATAGACTTAAAAAGGAACCACAAAGTGAGTCTGAATTTGTCAATCCAGCTCTAGAATTCACTTCAGGTTCCTTAAAATTCTTTGTGCTGTACTCTTTTTATTACACTAACACTATAATTGTAATTTTCACAACTGTGGTTAATAGACAAAAAAAGCCCCACCCTGTTTGTACTAAAAGCAGTGAGATAGAAGGAACTAGAAATTTTTGGTAGAAATGGTCAGAGAAGACACTTCTCCATCCTGTGGGAGTGTCGTGGTTTAATGCAGCTAATCGTTAAGCGCACAAAATCTGATGTTTGCATAAGAGGAAAATAAGGAAATATTGAGGAAAACTATAAAAATGTGAGGCAAAACAGGTTCAGACTTAAACAGTTGCAGTATAAAGAAAGGTTTATTGCTGTAACGGAATTAAAGGTAAAAATGAAATAATGAAAAATTAAAGCTAAACTCCCCTCTCTTCTAGCACCCACCTCCTTTTACCCAACTTGCACAAAGGATAACAAACATGGGG
>WEIT01034436.1:2760-38905 GCA_013389985.1 Dryoscopus gambensis | reverse complement strand
TTTTGAGGGTATCAATTAAAGGAAAACTTGCCTTTTCCATGATTTAAGATTATCAGTGGATGGGGAATTTTTGCTTTCTGGTTTAAATGGAAAGGGAAAACATTTATGATGCTATTTTATGGGTTTGAGTTGAGGGAAAATCCCCCATTTTCATCATCTTGAGGTTAAATTGCAAGGGAATCCCTGTTTTCCCTGGTTTTAAGGGTTTAAATTCAGGGAAAATCCTCCTTTTCCCAGTGTTTGAAGTATTTAAATAGAGGGGGAAGGGGCAGGGAAAAAAAGAGAGAAAAAAGGGCAGGAAACATGAGGGGGACAAAGGACAGGAAACCTAAGGGGAAAAGGGCAGGAAATGTGAGAAAATTGGGCACTCATACATTAATTAATTGGGAATTTATGAACACCACTACGCAACAAAGGAGAGACATTGTCTTTTTGAGAAAAAATCTGGCAGAATCAGTCTTAAAAAGATGATTTTTCAAGTCTGAAAGTTCACAGTTTTGAAAAAAAAGGCAAGTTGGGTGTTTCTAAGAACTGTCTCACTTTTATAGGCACGTCTTTCTCGAGAGGAATTCTGTATTAGCAAACCTACCATTAATTTCCTTGGATATGTTCCACAATGCAACAATGCCAAGTGCATTTTAGCAGCTGGGTCTTTTTCCTGTGCCATCTAGCTAAAAGTTGGTTGAAATCCAAACAAGCTTGTACGTACACGAGGGGATGTGTAGGTAATCCCATTGCTTCAGGTGCAGACGCTCACATGCCCAAAGATAAAGCACGTTCTTCAATAACCACCTGAATCGATGAGACAGCCACCAGCCCCTCTCATCATCTTCCTGAGAGAAAGACACAGCATCATGTAATAGCTCTAAAACACCTGCAGCAGCCCTAAAAGTGCATTTCCCATAGCGTTGAGAAAGATCAGTGTTGCTTGGTATAAGCTTTTCTCCTTCTTTCCTCCCTAGTCCCTCTTCTTCCCAGTTGTATTCTAAACTTTTGGGTTAATGCAGTCCTCTAGAGGCTAAAAAGGGCTTGACCTGGTATAAAAAGCAATGTTTTTCCCATGTAATAAATATTTAAAATGTTTTATCAGTGTAAATAAACGCTAAATTCTGTGAGCCCAGGGAATGGCATTAACGTCTTTTGCTTGCTGAAACATTTATGGAATCAGTGTCAGCCAACAGAACACAGCCAAGAGGATTTTTTTTTTTTTAAGGTAAACTGAAGTGCTTTTAAAATAAATATGAAGAGTTTTTTAAGATCTTCAATTATTAACAGAAGAAATGTGTGGGCTGAAATAGTGCAAACAATCCCTTTGGTTGCACTTTCCCTAATCCCTGTGCAGTTCTCTGTGTCCAGCCTGGAGTGAGCTCCTCAAGGCAGATGCTGCACCTTCACAGATGTCTGGAGAGAGCCTAGCACACAAATAAGTAGATTTAGAATGCCATTTATTTTTATATTTACTTGTCAGGACTTAAGTTCAGGACCCTGTGTTTGTGGTTGGCCAGTGATGACATTGCCAGCCTCTGCAAACAGCACTGTAAAAACTTGGCTCTGCTGTAGAAAGCAGTTATTGGCATCACCTCCTTTAAATCCAGAGGCCAGCTCTGCAGTCTGACCAGGTCGCCAGGCACTCTGATTTAATTATGATTATCAGCTGTAGAGCTCACTGCTAGGAGTGCAAGCCTTACCTCCACAAGTGAGAAAAAAATGCCAAAGATGTGCAACGGTGTGAATACTGGTGTAGGGTGATACCTGTGTATTGCACCACGCAAAGATTAAGGGCATACGTGAGTTGGGACAGAGAAATCATTCTTTTACAAGCTAAATTCTCTTTCCTTCCTCTGCACAGAGAAAGATCCCGTAAAAGCACGCAGGATTCTCACCACTGGTTAGAAAAACCTTTGTGACTGCTTATAAGGGGGTGGTTTGCCTTGATTTGCTCTGGTCAGAAATGCATCTGCATCTCTGGGGTTTCGGGACACAGATTTGATGTGTTTTGACGCGTGTGAGGTTTTCATTTAAAAAGTGCCTCTGTTCCACCCACCCGTGGCTCCTCCCCGGTCCTTTAATCCCTCCTCACCCGCTCTCCCTGCTCTGCCCCTTGCCAGTACAAAGAGTTTTCCGGCTGTCTGGGCACGGCTCCTCGCACCATTCCTTGCAGCAGCTCTTTGTGTTGCGAGGGGCTGCCTGGCAGAGGAAAGCACTCTGCAGCTGTGTTGCAGCAGTGTGGGGAGCTGGGGATGTGCACGGAGCTCTTGCCTTTCTGCAGCTGGCACTCATTACATCTTCTCAGGGCATTTCTAAAGTCGCTGCCCAGTTAGGGTGTTGTTAACTTTTAGAAACTCTCTGAATACTTGGATGGTAACGTATTTAAGTTTGCTAATTACTGGAATAATCTGGATTTAAAACCAGGCTGCCCTAAAGGGAGGCTGCACAGCACACACATCAGTTCACGCTCACAGTATTCAGTACCTCGTGTCCTCTTCAGAGCTGGCTTGTTATCCTTCAGAAGCTTTTCTCTAATTAAGCTGGCTGAAGGTCCTGTACATCTTCTGGTGGTACATGTTCTCCTTGGCCATCGAAACATCATCTCAAGTTTATGGTGCAAACCTTTGTTTTCACAAACACTGCTTTGTTAACACAAAGGCCATTGGTTTGTGCAGATATTATCTTCTCTGGACATCTGTAGTAGGCTGAGCACTTCCATGGTGTGGGTGTTAATGAAGCTGTTTTTAAAATGAGGGAGCTTTTTTGTTCATCTTTTTGTCTGTCCTCAGTACCCTCCCAAGAGTACTGGGTATAACCTACAATGATTGTTAAAATTAATTAATAATAATAATTAAGGGTACATTACATGAAATATGGTATTAGAACTCTTAACCTCATAGGCTTGGCTACATTTTGGATTAATAAGACTCCTAAAGTCACTGAGAAAGGAGGCCTTTATTTGCCCTTGTGTAGATTTATTTGAAGCTACAAGTATTCCAAGTTTGTGGGGGTTTTTTTTCATGTTTGCAGCCATCAGTAGCCTCTTAACTTTCTCGTACTGTTGTAACTTGTTTGGGAGAAGGTGAGACGTTGTTTTCATTTTCTGGGGAATGTAACATCCCTGACTGATGTAAAGAACTGGAGCAATGGAGGTGTTGACTGCACTGCATTTTCTGTGCATATTTAGAATTAGTAGATGGAGTGACGTGGGCATTTAGAGGAGAAGGTTGGTTGCCTCATGTAAGCACAGCAGTTTTTTTTTTCCTCCTGAGACATTACTTATTGAGAAAAACACCCCGAGGCAACTGAGCAAGCAGAGTGGCCCACTCTTGTATAGGGTGTTTTGATCCTGTCAGTAATGCAGTTCATGTGAGAGTCTCTGTGAAAGCCAGAATGTTTCATGCTGATTGTCACTGCCTTTGGACAGTAGCATATCCTTTGGATAGATAACTGATAACAGATAACTGAACCGCCTGGAGACACCTGGGAAAACGTTCTGATATCTGAGGGATGTTAGAATCCAGCCCGTGTTTGCCAGCAGGCAGGGAGGGATGCTGCTGGCCAGGCAGCTGATGCCACATTTGATTGCTTCTGCTGTGCTCCATCATGGCTGTGGAGCAAAGGCAGTCTCAGCCTTAGCTGTGAGCTGACAAGTGGATTGCCTACAAGGGAAAGTGCTTGTCAAGAGATGTGTCATCCTCATTAGAAAGTATTTAAATTAGTTTTTTTTTTTAAAGGAAGAAAGAAAAAAGAAAGTCTAAGATCTTAGATGATAGATTTTAAAAGTTATTAGTTATCACAAGCTCTCTTGGCAGATGTATAACAGACATTTACAACTCATGAATCACATTTTTCAAAAATCACAGCTAATACCAACTTCTCTGAGGAGATGACAGCATTTGCAGGAGACATTAATGACTTCTGGCTCTCAGTCACTGCAAAATCATGAGCTTGTAATTGTTCTGATCTGGCTATTTGTAGACTATAGAGTTCTAGAGGTCTCTCAATACTTCCATGATTAATAACTTGCCAGTGACAGTGGTTGCCATCATTCCTACTCAAAGTGATAACTTTAAGATCTTTGTAAATGCAAATCCTTACTAAAGGCTTATGAGGCTGGCTTAATTATTCTGGTATTACAAAATGAGGGGAAGGAGACAGAGGGAGGCACACGAATCTGCAGCTTGAGTCAAGTGCATCTGAGGGTACAGCTGCTTAGTGATTTAGAAAACTTGGCTACAAGTCACTTTCCCTTGGTCATTCTGGGAATATTTGGCCTGCTCACGATTAACTTTCAGCAGTTTCATACCTTAACAATCACGTAATAATATTTTGCTCATACCCATTTCTGTGCAACCTCTGTTCAAAGGTGATCCATGAATCTTGGGACAAAATCAACTCTGCTGGTTCTGACTCTCCCTTATTAGATGAGGTGGATGTGGAGCACAGGAAGATCCTAAGAGGCAGCTCTCATTGAGTACGGGTTTGGTGGTTCTTGAGCACCTCAGGCTCTGCCTGGGACTCGCTTGACTTCTGGAAGAACCCAGCATCAGAGTAGGGACGTGACTTCAGTTTGCCTCCCCTCCCCACGCTCTGGAGTGCATCCCTGTGCACCCCAGCACTTGCCCTCTCGTGCGTACCATGGGTCTTGTCCTTCCTCAGGCCTGGTTGTTCTTTGTTTTCCCCGTGCTTTAACTCTCCCCAATACCACGTGTGCAACACCTTAGGCCTGCTCTTCAAGAACAAGCAAACGAGCTGATACATTCCCTCCTCGGGGAGGGCGTGTTTGGTGACAGGTGAGGTGATACCTGTTTCACTTTGATCTGTGATCTGGGCAGCAGTGCTAAATTTTTGCAGTGTTGGGGAGCATCTGGAGGGAGGAGCTCTGTAAATGTGCACCTTTACATCATCGAGATAATGAGCTCAGGTGAGGGGAAACGAAATAAAACTGAAACACTACCGTGCAATTTAGAGCCTCTCCGAATTTTGTTCTCTTGCTGATAAGTGCTTCCTTCTGTTCTCTCTGCAGGTCTCCAGGTGGTTTTAAATTCAATTATCAAGGCCATGGTCCCTTTGTTGCATATTGCCCTGCTGGTGCTGTTTGTCATTATTATCTATGCCATCATTGGACTGGAGTTATTCATGGGGAAGATGCACAAGACCTGCTACCATGTGCAAGGGGGACTGATAGGTAAGGGGAACACACACATGCATACAAAGATTTTCTGAGGGAGGCTTTCCCATGTGCAGTAGTGAGTTTCTTCTGGCACAGGAGACGGGGGGCTGTTGCTCACTGCTTGTGTGCTTCTCAGGGGTTTTGCAATTTTACCACTGCAGACTGAGCTACACAGGAGGTGGCATCACAGCCATGAACAACTCATATATTTTATTATTAATCTCATACACAAATGCATCATTGTTTTAAACCAGTATCATTGTAAAGCAATATATAATTCAGGGCAGTACCTTTTTTTTTTATTTATTTAATCACAAGCTGCAACTGTGGTTAGAAGTGCAAACAGAAGGAAAACAAAATTATATTAACGGGAAGAAACTTTTTTACATCAAATCCATCAGGAAAGACCTTTCAAATTGTTTGCAGAAAGAAATATTCACATTTCAAAATAATTCAATTGCATTGTCACTCATCTAACCATCTGTTCATTTTCATTTGATTTATTGATCTTGAACAGCAGCTATTTCTCAAGTGGTGGTGGGTGCTATTGCCTAGGACCCAGTTCGGCTCCTAAGAAAATATTGTACAGCAGAAAATGGTTTCAGAAGTTCTGTATATTCTGCTTTTATAATGTTGGCAGATTTCACTTTCTGGAAATGATGCTAGAGCTATAATGAACTGTCACTCTGGTTTGCATCTTTAAAGTGGGTGTATTTTTCTCCATTCTGTCTGGAAGTATTTACATTTCAGCGTCTAATTCTGATATTACTGTTTCTGGCATTCTTCCGTGACCAGAATGTGATCACAATTTTGGAAAAGTATATTGTTTACCATATAAGATGAGAAACAAGCACAATTACCCCCTTCCCTACACATACATACATACCTGCATCTGTTGAAATGTAGCACTAAGATGTGAAATCTGTATATTTAAAATAATCACACTGCAGAAGTGTCTGTGCTTATAAAAATGTTTTCTGGAGCATTCTTTTTATTCCGAAGCATTTAGTTTGCTTTGTTCTCAGATCTCTGAGAACACCTGTATAGAATAAGGGGTGGATAATCAAGCAGCAGTCTTAGAGTTTCTGAGTGCCACTGGGCTACTGATAAAATGCCATGCATCATCTAAATGCCAAAAGAGCAGAGCTCCAGACACTCTGCTATAATTCAGCAGTGGCCCAATGCCACATCAACCTGTCTCCAGAGCACTGAAGCCTGTCTGCTGCAGGGGCTCAGCCTCCTTCAGCAGTGCCAGTCAGTGCTGCAGTTCCAAGATTAACCCAGATGCCAGGTGACTGCGGTAGGAAAACGCTGGCCACGACACGCAGCCTAATGAAACATGATAGGCTTGATCTAATGTTCCCTGTCATGTTGAAAGGCATGAATTCTTCCTCTCAGGAGGGTATGCTTTGGAAAAAAAAAAAGTTCATCTCAGTTTTGACTATAAAATCTGACAGCTTGGCTATTATTTTTTACAAAAAGAAAGCGAAGCGCGACAGCGAGCAGTTGCCTGTGTATTGCTGAGAAATCTGTCAAACTCACTGCAAAATACACTTGTTAGGATCTGATCTCCCTCACTTGCTTATCGGTGTGTCAAGCGGTTTTCTTCAGCTGTTTTTTCCCCCTTCTCTCCTTTAAGATACACCTGCGGAAGATGATCCATCCCCGTGTGCCCCCCAGTCTGCCCACGGGCGGCAGTGTCAGAACGGCACCGAGTGCAAGGCGGGCTGGGAGGGACCTAAGCACGGCATTACCAACTTTGACAATTTTGCTTTTGCCATGCTCACGGTGTTTCAGTGCATCACCATGGAGGGCTGGACAGATGTGCTGTACTGGGTACGTATCCGAAAATGACAAGCTGGGAGTCCTGCTCGTGCTCACGGCTCTGTTGAAACCTGGGGGCTTTAGCTTTCTTGCTTGTTCTCTAGAGTGAAGGCATGGTTGCTAGCATGGAGCTTGAATTAACTCAGCTTACTGTTAGGTAAACTGGCAGGGGTTATCTGGTGCAAAGAAATCGAATCTAAATGTTGACTTTCCATTGATATTTTAATTTTCAGTGATGGCAGATGGCTTATTGACTTGGAGGTTTGCAGTGTACCTTGGTTGAGCAGAAAGACCCTCTCTGCAGGAGGGAAACATCTCATACATCTCCAGATTACTGATGTGGAAGTATTTGTGACAGATAACCATGTGCCCTACCCATGGCATTTATGTTACAAAGGCACTGCACTGACCAGCTCATAGGTTTTATAAGGAAGGCCTCACACATTCCAGCAGGACTCCTGATGATGACTTTTATCATAGAAAAATTGATTCTAGTGCTCTTAGCTCTGATACTGGTATCAGTCATGATCACATGCCAAAACATGATATTCTATTTATTATAAATGTAATCTCATTTTGTCTTGTACCCTAATTCTGGACATTTCAGCAGCTTTAGTTTGTATCTTTTAATTCCTAATGTACTGGGAAATTCATGCCTATACAATTATACTATAGGAGTTACTATCAGGTTTAGCTTTCACCAATAAATCATATATAATCGTGTTTCTGGATGCAGCTCTGGCCATCAGCTTTTGCAGCAGTAGGTTATGATCCAGGACTTTCATTCACAGGCAGCACAGCCCTGTCTGTACAAGGCTAACCCAGCCCCACCACCTGGTGAGTGTGGCATGTCCTGACACCTGGTTCTCCAGGGGGGTAGGATGTGTTAAAATGCATGGTGCAGTTTAACTCAAGAAGGCTCAAAGCACACAAAAGGATAATCTGGACTGAGGCGTCTTGCACTGTTAGTCAGCAGCAGCTTTTCTCTTAAACATGAACCTGAAGGTGCCTTTTACCCACCAGTGATTTAGAGTTTACAAGATTTCCCTTTGAAGATTTAGCTTGTCTGCCAAGGATGGTCTCAGTGTGGAACAGCTAGAAGTTGTTTATCTTAAGCTTAGATTAGAGTAGTGACTACAGCTTCCTTCTGATGCCTGAGATAAAGGGCAGAGATCAAACCACAAGGGGAGTCTGGGTCTCAGAGAAAAAAATTGCCATTACTAGAAAAGATGCTATAAATTAATAAAATAATGAAGAGCAGAAGTTAAAATGATGAAGAGAAACTGGGCAAAACTTCTCCACAATTCAACTATGGCTACATAAAATATACCTGTCTTTCTACCACATTTAGCCTACATTTCTCTATGCTCTGTCTGACTGAGAGGATTTATTTACAGGGGAAGTGGGAGAGATTTAATGGTGTCAGAAAAAGACATGAAAATAGTTTTGGTCCATTCCATATTGTGAAACCTCTCCACAAGTTATCATCAGTTTCTCCAGAGACAAGTGCTATGAAAGACCCTTCCAATTCCCACCCTTTAAGGTCCATGTGTCATTTTCATGGCTGGATATGAATCATGCTTAACTCATTATCAGTTCTGTAATAACAGGAGTCGAAAGCATATACTCACTTCTAAATGATTTTCTACCGTGACTGCAGCAGACAGTCTGATTTTTATGGTGTCCCTGCACCAAACTGGGTTTTAGTTGTTGGCTTTTGTTTGGTATTCAGCCAGCTTTTTTATCCCACTGATTTCCTGAGCTGTTCTTTTTTTTCTTTACAGACAGTACGATGAGCTTAGACCTGAAATTAATACAGATTGATGGTCATTATTTTTAGGGGCATCCACATCATGAGCCTTTGAATTTATGGCATTGTTAGAATGCTTGCTTTGGAAAGAACAGAAATATTTGTTATCATCAGTTCCCAGTTATTCCTAGATAAGACTACAAAAGATAAGAGTTATCATTGCAGAAAAAAATATCAGTAATGGAGGAGGAGGAAATTTATTTCCTAAAGGAAAAAAGTATCACCTATGTTTAAAGACCATGAAATGCAAAGTTTGAGTAAATACCTGAGCACCTGAGCTGGCAGACATTCTTGGGTAAGCTGCTGGAAACAATCCTAAGGGTACTATTGTCCCATATGACTTTTGCCTCTTTATGCTATGGTGACAAAGGAGACAGAATTCAGCCCTGATCAGTGTTTGCCATGTGGTGAGGGAGGTGTCTGAGGTGTTTCCTTCTGCAGAGGGGTCTGTGCTATGCTGGGGGCAGGTGTTGCTTGGGCACCCACTACAGGGCACACCTAGGAGAAGCTCTATCGCTTTAATATTTGTATGTAGAAACAGTCTCCAAACACTCACACTGTGATTTCATGCAATTTCCAACCATATCTATTGGGGTTTACACAGGAAGATTTAGAGTCCACGGCGAGGGCGTTCAGGCTCAGGATAGCCAGATCAAAAGGAAGAGTGCTCTGCATAGTAAAGGATAGAAAAGATGCAACATTTCAGTTGCTGAAGGAAGAATTTTAGTAAGTGAGGTAGGATACAAATATCTATCTTAGACTTACTGTGAGCCACTGTGTCCTCAGTGCAGTCTGACTCATACATAACTTTTTTCCCTGGTCTTTGCCTTTTTGGCTGAGGGAAACCAGGCTTGTCATAGACAACCCACTGGAAGCTGCATCTCCACGGGATGCAGAGATAGGAGGCCACTCTCTTCTCAGCTCTGAAAGACCTCCCAGAACCACAATGAGGTCACAAAAATTAAAATTTGCTCTATAAGGAAGTAAATCTGCACAGTTATTTAAATTAAAAATACAGAGTTTGTTGTCCATTTTACACTGGAAGTACAGATTAAAAAACAGTGTAAGAAAATTTTGCTGGCAAATCAGACAGTTTTGCAGACAAAAATTTTAGGTGATGATTTTCAGAGGTCGTTCATTAAACTTAACAATGTAAGCTAATGGACTAATATTTAAAAGTGCTGGGCATTCAACATTCAAGCAGACTGTCAAGTTCTTAGCTCCTCTGCAATTCAGGGTAGATAACAAGGTTTGAATCTGGGGTCCTGCTGGGGTCAATGGCAAAATTCTCATTAATTTCAGAAGGTCAGGATCTCACTTTTTATTTTGCAAAATCTTGACCATGCTGTTGAGATTTCCCACGTGCAGTCATAGTACAACATGAGGACTTACAGATGCCTAATCAGGGCCTTGGTATCTGTTGAGATCAGTTTTCCAAGGACCAACGTGTGGATGCAGAGAGTTTTCTTTGCTCCCTTCTTTAATCTGAAAATATGTGCCTGACCTAAAACTCAGCAGAACAACAGATAAAGCTCTGGGCTGAATTACTTGGCTGGAAGTGTTGAGACGATGGAGCAATTCCCTTGCTTTGAACTTTTCTGTAAGTGCTTCTCAATTATATCTTCTTATTTTCTAAAAAAACCCCCAAAAACCAAAAAAAACCCCAGCTTTTGGAAGATGCCTACATCTCTGCCTTGCTCTCAGTGGGAATGGAGGGAGCTTAGCATATTTCAGCATTTTGCCCTGAAAAATATAGTAGTCATTTCAATGTCAGTCCCGTGCCACGGTTTGCAAGGTTAAAGCTGCATGTTTAAAAATTAGAAAGCTGTGTGACCTTCCACAAGCCCTAGACTCCTCATCCACTTAATAGCTCTTCAAATTTTAGCTTCGGGGTCCCGCTTCCTTCTTCATGCTTCCCAGTGCAGGCTTTTCACCTGGGTAGTGAAGCCTGTCTCCTCTCTCATGGAATACTATTTCCCAGCCTGTGATCCACATCCTCACAAAAAGATAATCAGAGACAGGAAAGCAATAAACTTTTATTCCCTAGAAGGACTTGGCATCACTAAGATGAATACTCTTTCCAATCTCCTCTCTCTCTCTTAGCAGATAAGACTTGTGAGTAGATTGGTTTCTTCTGAAATGGGAAAGAGAAATGTTGGGGAAAACAGTTTGACACTGCTATCATGGAAGATAGGATAATTATTTAAAAGGAGCCAAATTTTTGATGTGAAATAACGATATTGGACAGGATGAAAATCTGTGCAAAACAGCCTTGTTGACTCTTCACTGAAGAATTGATCTTTGTTGAAGGGAGCGTTAAGTGTTTGTAGAAACACATCTCCTGTGCTGCCTCAGTCTTACAAGTTTATTTTGTCCCATGCCAGGCGCCTTTGTCTCACGGGCAGTCAGTCACAGAACCATGGAGCAGACAGGCTCCACTTGTGATAAATCACATTATAACTGTTCCTGTGCATTGTAGAAGGATTTGGGGACATTCTCAAAACTCTCCTTAATGCATGATCAGCCAGCATTAGCAGCTCTCTCGGTGCAGGCACCAAGGCCCATTTCTGAAGACCCATCCGTCTTGGAAGCTTCCAGCAGCAGATGAAAATCCAAATGTTGCAAATTGAATCATTTGGTATTTTGTAATCGGTCTCTGCTGCAGTCCATTATTTTGTATTGTCTTGTTGACTAAGGAGGAAAATTAATCTCTGTGCAGTTTATAACATAGTGTTCAAATATTTGCAAGCATTTGTTGTCTTCACTTAATCTTTTTCTAATCTGAGGACATTCAGCTCTTTCAACCTTCCCTAATGGATCTTCTTTTAAATTATTTTTAATCAGTTAGTTAGTGTCCTTCAGGGGAAGCTTTGATTGTGAGTTAAATACGATTCGGCCAGCGCCCTGTCTCTACAAAGGTTTTCATCTTTGTGTGAAATGTGCTCTCTGCAGCTGGAGACCTGTGACACTGCATGCAAATCTATCCACTGCAGCCTCTGTTTTATATGCCTGGTCTCTCCACTGCCCTGCATCTAAGCAATTGTACACATAAATGAAAACAAAGCACACAGAAATTGCAAAACACAACCATATGTTGTTGTTTTGGGCTGTTCCCGCTGCTGGGTAGTGGAGAACCTGGTCCTGAGTTGTTCTGCTTGCCCCTTACAGCTTGAATTCTAGGACTGAGTAACTCTGCTTGACCTGCTTGAAGTTTATTAATAATGAGGAACCTTGAGCCTGCCATCAGTTTTGGAGTCTTGGCTTTGAACCATGTCATTTGGACAACACTTCAGAACACTTGGTCGAATCTCTGAAAATAACATGCAGTGCCTCCAGGAACAATTTACCTCAAGGTTTTAAGTGTGATATTATTATAGATGGACTAAGGCCAAGTCTGGATGAGATCCAGGGCACTAACCTGTCCCTGGAAGAGATGCCCAAACTGGCACGTGATAAGTTGACTCCCTCAGATTTAAAAACTGCTTGTTAGTCTTCCCCAGCCCCTAGGCAAGACAAGGAGTTAATAGCCTAAAACAGTGCAGCAGAGCCACCACAGTGCAGTGAGACTGAATCAGTGCAAACCTTCAGGAGCATCACATCCCCAGGGACAGCAGAGACAAACACATGTAGATGCAGTGGGTTAAACAGGCTGTCCTGGAGCTTCCCCCCAGCTCTCAGACTTTGAGATCATCCTTTCAAGAGTCGCTAAATCAGCTTGAAACACGGGCTTACAACCACCCTTACAGTTCCCATCATGAAGTCAAAATGGAACAAATTGAACAACAGATGTAATTTACTTTGCTGACAGCATTGACAGATCCTGTGAGCTTTTCTCACCCCCCTCCTCCAGCCTGTTGCAGCCAATGAGGAAGACGTGAGAAATTCAGAGATATTGCCACAAACTGGAAGACGTTAAACGCAGAGCTGCAACCCCCAATTTTCGCCAGCTGTGTTTTTCCTTCTAACCCTTTATTCTTGCAGCACTTAAGCTTGAATTAGTAAGGCTTTCCACAAAAGAGAATGATCTGATTCTAAGAATATATCTGTCTACATGTTTCCATGGTGTTTATTCCCCATCCATCTCCGCCCCTCCAAGAAAATGCTGGGCTTTTATTGTTGTGGGGTTGAGGTTTTTTAATCATCTTTTTGGCAGGGGTTTGCATGAATGTGAAAAATTTACAAAGAATAAGCACGCAAGTATGAGCAACCCATCACTGTGATTGCAGGGGTTATTTCATCTCCATCTGCTGTAACAGTGGTGGGCAAGGGGAGAGGGCCCGTAGTTCAGAGCACTGAAGGGCCACAGCATTAATGCACTGAAAAAGCAGTTTCCACATTTAATTTGCATAAATGCTGACCTCAATCTGTTTTCTTTTTCCTCATTAACAACTGCACATGCAACTGTAATGGTTGCTCTACCAATGAGTAACAGCAGTGGCTCACTCATTGGCACCCGCCACGAAAACCTGCTGCTGAACATTTGTTCCAACACACTTGTTGTGTGAAACCAAGTTTTTATGAGCCCTTCAGAACTCAGCTTTGGACTTCTCAGCCCTTTTCCTCTATATGAGGAGAAACTCTCCATTAAAAATTAGCTTTTTTGGGTTGGTTATGGGAGGTGTTAATAGAGACCCTCTGCCCAGTGCTCCTGTGTGGGAAGGACCTTTTTAATAGCCCTGTCTTTCTGTTGCCCTTTCACTTTTCTTTCTTCTTTTGTTCTTCTTTAGACTGTATCCTAATTGCTGCTGTCTAATCACCACAGAGACCTTTCTTGTCTTTACTCTTTTGTCCCAGAGCTATAAAATTAGGAGCTAAACTACTGAGATATTTACACACGATTTAGGATTTTGAGTGCCTCTGTTTGTGGGTGCACTGCTTGAGCCCTACCACCAGTTTTGTCAGGAAATGATGATTGATGGCTTCTGAAAAAACAATCATCAGATTTGTTAGCTGTGAACCCATATCTACTAGACAACTTCACAACTAACAGACAGGTTCATTATCTAGATCCTGGGAAAGGAAAAGACAAGGAAATATGCCCAAAGTCAGGACAGAAATCATGTCTCTGGAACTGTTAATTAAATTAATGTTTATTTTGAGTTTAACTTGTTTCAACATCTTGCTTTTAAGACAAAGGGCAATACAACTAAACCTTCACCTTACTGTGAATATTAAGTCCTTCCTGCCTGCAAAGAGAATCAATCCATTAAAATTGGCTTTATTCATTGATTTCAGAGGCATTTCTGCCTGGGCAGGATTTGAGGACTCAGTATGATGAGTGGTCATGCTATCATAAGTGTGTGGTTTATCTGCATCCATGGCCCACTCTGGAACTATCTCCTTGTAACTCCAATCCTCTGAACTGCACACAAATTGGAGACCTAAAAACAATATTGCACTCATCTTCCGAAAGATACAAAGAGAACAGAAGCAGAAAATGAGGGGTTTAGAAGTCAATCATGGGAATCAGCCTTCCTACTGGGAAGGGCTCGTGGGTTTTTGTGGATGAGAGGCTGGACATAACCCAGCAGTATGCACTCACAGCCCAGAGAGCCAACCGTGTCCTGGGCTGCATCCAGAGCACCGTGGGCAGCAGGGGAAGGGAGGGGATTCTGAGACCCCACCTGAGTGCTGCATTCAGCCCTGGGGGCCCCAGCACAGGTAGGACATGGAGCTGTTGGACTGAGTGCAGAGGAGGGCTGTGAAGATGATCAGAGGGCTGGAGGAGCTCTCCTGTGAGGAGATTCTGTGGTTCTGTGAAAGGCTGAGAGAACAGAAGGCTCCAGGGAGACCTCCCAGTACCTGAAGGGGGCCCACAAAGGAGCTGGAGAGGCACTCCTTACAAGGGCATGTAGTGGTGGGACAAGGGGTCATGAATTAAAACTGAAAGGGGGCAGATTTAGATCAGAGAGAAGGAGGAAAATATTTCCAATGAGGGTGATGAAACACTGGCACGGGTTGCCCAGAGAGGTGCTGGATGCCCCATCCCTGGAAACATTCGAGGTCATGTGGCACAGGGCTCTGAGCAACCTGACCTTGTGGAAAGTGTCCCTTCTCTTTGCAGGGGGATGGCCTTTAAAGGTCCTTTCAAACCCAAACTATTCTATGAATATTTACCACAGAGCATTGATTCTATTGACTTTTAAAGCATATCTAGAACAAATCAGTCAGGACATCGTGCTGATCTTGCCTACGTGGTGCTGCTTATAAGACTCCTAAGGAAAGGAGAAGGGGCAGTCTTGTCTGTCAGTGATGCAGTTGCACCTCATTCAGGCTCTTTGACAATAATTTCTCCAGCAAACCTCTAGTGCTTTCACAATATCTCTGAGTGCCTGTCAGATTTTATTATCTGTCAGGTTTATTATCTGTGTGCTAGGAGCTCTAGATACTGTACGTTTTATTTGATGTGATTTATTTATTTTTTATTTTGGATGTGATTTCACAGCTGGAAACTGGATTAATTATCTAAAATGTAGAATTTTCCTAAGATTCCTAGACTGGGAACTGGATATGAAGGAACTTGGCGTATACTGATCAAGTGCAAAAAAATAATTGACAGTCTTGCTTTCACTTATTGAAGAAGGTAGTGATTATCTACATCTTACAGTGCTGTTTTTCATAATCTGTATTTTTAAAGGACTTAATTGACTACAGAAATCAATGAATAGTGTGTGCTGATATATTCCTGTGCATGCAGCAATCAGTACTGTTCTGATGTAGTTGTGGAAGAATTTGCTGTCGGTCTACACTGAGATAAACAGAAGCATTTATAAAACAGCAATACAGTAATACAGGCAGAAAATCCTTTCTGGATAATCAGCCATGCAAATGAAAATACAAAATAAACAGAGTCAGGAAGGGATAGCCCAGAATTCTAAGATGAAATGAAATTTTTAGATTTGGAAACTCACCATTGTCAGGGATATTTTTATGCTTGAATTGAGCACTTTATGCTTTTGGAGTGAATTTCCAAAGACTTTAAAGGACAAAAAGGCTTTTAAATAACTGAGTAGCAGTAAGAGATGGAACTGCTGCAGTGGCTGTAGTGAAATAACTGTGGCTAAATAGCCTTTGGGCTCTGGGATGCCTTTTTCAAACCCCAACCTTTCCCTTTTAGAGAGAGAAAAAAAAAAAAAAGTTGTACACACTTACGTGGGAATAAGGCAGCTCACATAAAGCTCTGTGACTTTTACCTCTGGAGCTCTGAATTCAAATCCTGATTAAGTCACACAAGTTCAAACAATTTTTGGAGGTCACTCCATGGCATTTCTGTGAATTACAAATTCACTCAACAAAGCACCCATGTAATCAGTCACACGAGAGAGCGGAGAGCCTTCATGGCCCCTCTACAGGTCCCTGGCTTTGGCAGAGCACTGCAGGTGGATCGATGCCATGAACCTCCTCTAAGCAGATCTACTCCTCAGGAACCACGAAGAGCAGAGTACTAAGCAGGCCAAAGTAATACCACTATTGATGTCAGCTGTGGAGTACAGAAGAGGTGGGGAAAACGGTCTGTCAGGCACCTGTACCAACAGGCAGAAGGGATCAGGGTGCTTGGCACAGCAGACTGCAGGATGTGCTCGTGGAAAGTCCTGAAGACCTGCTCAGTCTGGGCCTCGTGTCTGGAAGAGCCTGCGCGGGTCAGGGTATGGCCTGTTCTTCTCCCTCTGGTCTGTATGACCCAGACAGCTTCAGAGCAGACAGAGTGACCTGAGCCACCCCTGAAAAAAAAACCAACTAACTTCTGAGGGAACAGTTTAGAGGGAATCTTTTACATCCTCCAAGTGCAGCCGTTTCAGCACACTCTAGAGTGTGAGTTGCTTTATCACTTGGCGGTAATTGAATTTCAATATTTCACTTTTGGTTAACATGTTCCATGTTAAACTGAATTGAAACACATTTATTTTTTTTTTTCTCTTTTACATATTTAGCCTGGAGAAGCTGAGTGAGGTAGCAAAGCAAGAGTTTTATTGGAGCTCAGAATTTTTCTTTGATGTAAGGATTTCTTGGTGTATAACTGATGTTTTTAGCGGGAGTTCAGAATCCCTGCACTGCCAAACATGCTGCGGAGATATGAAGCACCCTCCAGTTTTCACAGAAAAACAGAGAAGTCCCTCAAGAAAGCACAAAATTACGGGTGGGATGGGAGGACGTATAAATGGTAGCTTCCTGATTATTTTTGTTTCCCCTCCCCTAGCTGACTAGAGGAATTTCCCAGGGGTAGTTGCACTAACAAAATTTAATATGCTGAGATTTTGTCAGCAAATCCACTCTTCAGATAGCTGATTTGCCATGATAAGCCACGACCCTTTGGAACACTACTAGTGCTGATAAAAGTTGCAACTTTGTCAAAACAAAAGCCAGCAACACCGTTGGGTTTTTTGAATTGAAGGGAGAGCCCAAATTTTTTTTTTTCCTCTGTTTTGAAAAGTGTGACGTTGAATGGCCTTTGCCATCTGTTGAAGTTGTACAGTACACTTGTGTGAAGGCCATTTGAAATCACAGATTTAACTAGGACACTAGTAAACACATTCAGTATTTCCTCTCTAGTGCTGAACATGCTGTTGGTGCTAGCTCAGTGGTTGGACTTGATCTTCAGAAGCCTTTTCCAGCCTTAATGGTTCTAGGATTCCCTCCCTCTCCAGCGAGCACAAACTGCTGTGCTGGAGAAGTATGGGATCAGGAAGCATTTTCAACAGAAATAACTTGCAGTGGAAAACAGTTCTGCTCAACCATTGTGTGCCACGGACATTTTGACCTGCTGGTATTTGAATGCAAGCTGTAATTCTCTTCCTTACCCCCAGACAGAGACCTTGTATTTTCCATAATAGCTCAGTCTGGTAAAGAACATCAGACTGTAAAAAACAATGTGCACCCAAGCTGAAAACAGATGAAATATGAATGTTCAAATTTACTAACGAATGAAATAATGTTGTGGAGTTCAGTGGTTATATATTGAGAGTTAAAAATCACAGTGGAAGTACTCGGTGACAGCACACAGTCAGTATCAGTCACCTGGGATTAGACAGTTGAAAGTTTGGTATTTTCTATGTTTCTCTGACTTTATACAGTCTTTCCCAGCTGGTAAAATGTGCACATCCTTGAAAAGGTGGGGCCTGTATTTAATGAGTGATGAAAATGTGACTCAGTGCTGCAATAAAAAAATAAGCAAGACAAATTCTAGTGGTAGCAATGCACTTCCCTCAAACTGTGTGCAACTACAGCAAGTACAGGTTGCTCCATGTAACAGCAAAATGGCATTCCTGTGTGACTTCAGAGAAGCTCATATGAGCTGTTTTTCATGTTTTCACTTTGCCATCAGGCAGATGACCCGGTTCTAAGGCAGAGCTGATCTCAGCTCCAGCCTTGCTCTTGTGTGGCGGTGGCTCAGCCTGCTTCTAGGCTGCAGCCCCGCACTGCCAACCAAACCCTGGCCATACAGTGGGGGATTTCCCTGCCCTAGACAGTGGTCTGAGGGGGGGTTCCATGAGCGGCACGGAGGTATAAGCTGCAGCCCACTGGGTGGCACCCTGAAGATTGTTCTTCCCCTTGGTCTGGAAAGTTCTGTTAAGTTCGGTTCTTCATCGGTTCTGTGTTACAGCTCCCACCTCCCAAACTCCCTCATTGGATTGCATCCCTTCTGTGCCCTCCCCTCTACCTGTTCCCCATTGTTCCCCTTCTGTTACCGCACCCCTTGAAAAAGGGGCTCCCCGCCCCTCTCGGTGCCATTCTAGTCCCTGAATCCTCTGGATAAAAAAGCATCTTGGAACTCATACTACTGGCCCTTCCCGCCTCCTTTGTCCTTGGGAACGCTGCTGCCTCTCATCAGGCCACCTGGCGCGAGCCTCCCGAAGAGGGGAAAAAGCGCATTTCCCACCCGGCTCTGAGATTCTCCGTTGCGTTTCCTCCGCTGCCCGTAGTGTGGCAAGGACGCTTTGGAGACGCTGCCGCGCTGCCTCTGGCTTGCGGGCTAGACCAGGGTACGATCGGACAGCGTTACTCTTGAGCAGGTAGCAGCAACCTGGCAGGATTCTCCTGCAGGACTCCTGCCTTGGCACAGTCTCCCCAGGAAGCTCAGGGCAGTCAGGGTGTATCTCCTGCAGGAGCGTGTTCTCTCGTGGCTCCGGAGATCAAACCCCAGCACTGCTTCCATTTATCTTCTGTGCAGCGCTGTGTGGGGAAGCTTGGGCACTGCTGGAGACTCCACCCTCTTGTTAGGGAGATCAGGCAGCATGGCAAGGAATTAAAGCTATACCAAAAGCTTTTAATTAATAAACCACAAATTATGGTTCACCTGGGTCAGGGCAGGTGTACTTGGGTGAGGACATCTATAGCAGATTCAACATCTTTGATCTTTGAAGATCATCAGTCTTTGTTAGGAGGGGTGAAGAAGCAACCTCTTCAGACTCCATGTTCTCAGATCTGTCTGCCACCTTCCCCTTCTCTCTTCTGGACTCATCTTCCATTGCTGCAGTTTCTTTGATTCTTTCTCAAGGATTCTCTGTTGCAAATTAGTCTTGATGTTTCTGTTGTCCTCATCAAGGCAGTCCTTTCTCAGTTAATGGCTCCATTTAGCTCCTGCAGAGAGTTCTGTACAAATTGCCAGTGTTTCTGCCTCAGAGTGGAATTTTAATTTGCTCCTTCCATCACTACAGACTATATAGAACGACTGGGGAACCAAGCTACACATAGGAGTCCTCCTATTTTTCCTACTGCCCACGTATGATGAATCTTGCTACATTATTCATTTTTATCCTACAGTGACTGCGTAGCAGAATAACCTGTCTGGAGCATTCTCTGCCCTGGTTCATGATCCCTGTGCCCTTGTCTTCACCCAGCTCTGCCTTTCTCACAAAGACACTGAAAACCCATTATAGACGTTTATATGTACCTAGAGAATGCACATACAGAATTTGTAAAATTCAATCGTTCAGGTAACACAGTAAGTAGAGCCTTAAAAATAAGAGCTTGGAGCAGACAACTCAGCTTAAAATTTCCTTTTCCTTCGGTACTTCAAAATAAAAGAAATGTGATTGTCAAAACAGGACCAGCTGATCAGGTGCTGCCTGTTACTTTGACTGTCACTGCTCAGACTGAAGCCGGGTTGAACTCTGTGGTCTCTCCTTTGCATCCACCTGATAGCACCAGCTGCAAAATGTGGATTGTTTAGGAACAGTTCGAAGGAGTGACTGTGGCTTAGAGTCCCTCTAAGACTATTAGGGTGTTGATGCTTAGCAAGAAATTCTACCCAAAGAGCAAAGACATCTGGAGGCCTTCACTTGTATTTTAAGCCATTGCTTCTAGGTCAACAAAAGTAAGTCTAGTTGATTTTAGTTTTTACATTTTTGCTTATTACAAAATTTGCAGGTTTTGTAATTTTTTTTTGCTCCCATCTCTCTCCCACTGCCTTCAGTCAGCTCTGAGACCTTAAATTCTCACTCCTTTTCACCAGTCCTAAAGACTCAGAATATCTGAAAGACTATTCCAGGTTGACAAGATGAAAATACTTTTCATAATGCACTAGAATTTATAGACGGAAATGCTTAAATGTTTTTGTCATTTTTTAGTCACTATGTACATTAAGCTTCAATTTTTTTCCCAGGGAATTTCTGAAATAACCTCCTAATCATACATTCCTCCCCATCCTGTGCCCCAGCCTATTCAAGCAAAGCACTTGTGCATATCAGCTCATTTCCACTGGTAACAATAATATTGACCATTGGCCTCAGTGGAATTATTCATTTGCCTTAAATTATGCACATACATGATTGCTGGATTAAAACCCAACCAAGCAAAGACAACTAATTAGATTTTAAATAATGAAGGATCTGCGAGGTGGAATCTGCATCCTTGGCGCAATAATGCACTAAATCCACTTTTTAGGATGTGCTCTGGGTAATAGGAAATGTGATACTTTCCTTGCTGCTTTTCTGGATGGTGAAGTCAGATGGATATATGTTGTGTGTATAGACTTAGTTGAAGTGTGTGTGGAGAGCAACCAGGAATTTATCAGGTAAAAGGATGGTTTTTGTCATGTCTTTACTGACATGGTAAGCAGCGACTTCACACCGTTCAGGCTCCAAACAAACCAGCAGATTCAGGAGATGCAGGATTTCAGTGCTAAAGAAACAATCTCAAAGTTTTCCCCACAGGTTGGGAAAAGTGCTTACTGAGCCTATCATAACAGAGGAAGTCAAATTTAGTACTGCTTCCCATGTAACTCTACCTTTAGTTCTGTGTCACCTCATTGAGATCATTCTGGGGCTTCTTTTAAGCATTTACAGTTTTGTAAAGAAGTTAGAAATTGTGAAGAATAATAATAACGAGCAATTTCCTTGTTAAGAGCAGTGAGGTTTCCAATACATTTATAATTGCATAGTTAATATAATTATCACAAGTATTACATAAAAAAGCCCCAGTGTAACATAAGCCGTGTACAGTTTAGAGATCAGATGAAAACATAATATACAGGAGTCATTACCAAGGCTAACAACATTAAATGTCTGCATATTTAGGGGTTGATTTATTTGTGTCACAGTCTCAATAATCACAATCCTATTACCCACCTACAAGTTAAGAGCATGACCAAATGAGACAATTCCCAGATGTCTCAGATCTCTAAGTAGAAGCTGAGAGAAAGACAGGAGCCAAACCTTCTCATCACAAGTCCTCTGACAACCACCAAGAGCTTTCAAGGCAAAGATTCAAAGGACTGCAGAGCCAAGGGTTCTTAAGCCTAAAGCAGGTCTGCAGTTGACGAGTTAACCAGAAGATACTGTTTTGTTGAACAAAATTCCTTTTTTGTTTGCAGAGCAGCCTCAAAAATCCTGCTGTCACCAGTTAGAGTTGTTGGTTGGATGTTCTAAGGAGCTGGCAGCAGTATAATTTTTCTCATTTGGGATGAATATCTTGTTCTTCATCTGTTTCTGCTGATGCAATGCATCTAGCATGAGGAAAGGCAGACCTTTCAAAGTTTTGCTTCTTCACTGGACAGATTTATACAGACACTTTGTAGGAAATTCACCCTACCTTCGTTATTCCTGAAGTATCACATGGATTTAGGACATCTTTTTTATTCCCTGACTGTATGAGTGCAAATCATTTGAGTAAGTGGTGTTTCAGAAAGAAAGAAAAGCTTTAAGGATCATGAAGACAGCTTGAAGATAGAATGCAAGCCAATGAAAATCATGTGAGAGTAGGAGTACTCTACTTCCTAGGCTACATAACCCTTGTCTGAGACGTAGAGTTTACTCACTGTCTATGATATGGATACTTTTTTCCTTAATATTGTCAATTCAACCATAGCTCTGAAGGGTAAAGTTCCATCCTTTGTTTATTATAATTGGTGCTGTACCCAAGTTCTGACTGAAAAGTACAGCAGAGGACATTTTTCCCTCACAGTGCAAAACAGTGCATCACCCTATTGAAAAAAAAAAAAGGCAGAGTCTGAAGTTTTAGTTCCATGAGGTTGTATGTGAATGAAATGTACTCACCCAAATATTCATGGGAAGAGAAGGAAAGAGGAGGTGGAAAAGGAAAATTTATGTTTTAATCAAAACCTCTTTGATCAATGATAAATATCACAATCTCATATCACTGGTGGTTTATGTATCCCCTGAGCTCTGCCTGCGGGTAGCCTACCATGTCATCTTTGATCTGAGCTGAGGAAATGACTTCTACACATCCCAAAAGTTAGGAAGGTGTTTAAGTGCTGTTCCTGAAAAAGATGGTTTTCAAAATAAAGGCTTCAGGCAGGATATGTTTAGTGACAATTGTTACCTCTTCTTTCTGCTGTCTCCTGCTCCCAATATTCTCCAGTTTCAGATTGTTACAGGAAAGACTTGGTTTCAGCTAGAGATCTTGCTACTGGCCATAACCATTACTTTTGGCTAGGTTGTTTTCTGAGGCAATAAGTTCCACAGAGAGGCTGCAGGAAATGGCATTTCTATGCAAAATTTCCAAATTTGCTGCCCTTTAATTTTGTTGAATATGCTGCTCCTCTCAATGAATGGTACTCTGTGAAAGGTTATACATTTCATTATAGAATATTACACTTCCTTATAGAGTACTTGTAGCACTTGCATTTAAAAAAAGTTATCACAACATTCTATAGTTGTTAGAAATCAATTAGCAATTTATTCAAGGAATAGAAGCCCAGCCCAGGTGCCCTAACTTGTTTTCCATTAAGCTGCAGCTCTCCAGCACTGTGCACTGAATAAGGCAGATTTCACATTTTTTTCTTCAGCTTGCTACTTTCCGGTGACAGCTGCCATTTTCTGATGGATTAAACTTTTCCTGTAACCCTCTGTCATTTTTGAAAGACATGTACCACAAAGTGCCAGGGTGTGAGTGTGTGGATTGTAAAGTCAGCAGAATTTAGTGAATTGTGTCTGCCCCTCCCGTGAGGTGACTGAAGGCCTGTGCTTGGTGATGCTCAACCACTGTGTTAGCAGGTTATGTGCCTCTTACATTGTCTTTGAGCTGTGGAGCTGTGTAAGGAATGAGACACTTGCAAATGTGCCAGACTGTTGTGGGAAAGAAAAAAAATGACTAAACAAGCAATGCACGAATGCCTCCTGTGGCCTCACCCATGTGACCTCACCTGTGTCTTCTGAAGAACCAGAAGACAAAGGCACAAAGGTCTATTGAGAAAGATAGACGTTTATTCCTTGGCCCCTACTGAAACTGCTGATAGTAACTGTGATCAGCAGAATACAGAATTAAAAATCCAGGTGTTGTTTCTAGGTGATTACCCGTACCATTGCAAGAAAAGCCTTTGCTGAGATGCTATAGGCATGATAGCAATTACAGGTGCTTGGCAAAGAAGGAGCTCTTCCAACAGACCTCATATATGCTGAAATGACCTCTTTTTGTCATGAAACTGAGTTCTTCAACAGTACCCAGTGAGACAAGGTAGTATCCCACTTTGCAGGTTGGAAAGCTGAAGCATAATGAGCCAAATGACGTCCCCTCAGTGCCAGAGAGGGTATGTAGCAACTAATAATGAGAAGGAATCCTTATCTTCAAGATCTCTGAGAGATGATGCATGAGTGCTCTGAAATGTGCCAGCTTCCTCACTGTTGAGAATAGTGACATGTAAGTGGTGACATGCGAGCTGTGAAAGGTCAGGCAGTTTGACTCAGAAAGCAGAATTATTTCCATAAATGACAATCTGCAGATTCCTGCTGACCCCGCGCTTCCAGCTGACGTAACAATTGTTCCATACGTGCTTAAGTTGGCATCAGGTTGCAATCACCTGGACTGAAAGTTATAATTCTGACCTACATTGGTTGATATGGCAGTCTGTTCAGAGCCGTGAGTATAGAAGATGATCTACCTTTTCTGTTGGGATTCCTAGGGTTGGTAAGCACCCAGGGAGAAGGGTTGTACTCGGGCACCAGAAAACTGAACTGTGTACCAGGAGAGGTAACCTAGAACTGAGCCATTTCCTGTTCACTGGGGGCAACAGTACAAAAGATATTTTGCAGACCTCCTTTTCTGTGCTCAGTAAATGGTGACACTCCCGGCCTTGCTGTTACTCTTTTGAGTAAGTCTATTCCCATTTTTTTTCCCCCCAACATTCACCAAACAACCTATTTCTCTGCGTTTCTCCTGCAGCTGTTTTTCAGGAGCAAGCAGTAAGCTCCCTGTACTGTTTCCTTATTGCGGAGAGGTTTTAACTTAATTTACAAAATAATTAATGTTATCTGATCATATAACATACACTCCTGTCACCTGTGGGTCAGTCACACAGCGTATGGAACAATCTCACCTGCTACTAAAGAAAAAAAAGACATGAGAGCACCAAATATAGGGAAGTCCAGCAACAGAGATGGACTCAGCTGTCTGCCAAATACTGAGTTTTCTATGCTTGAGAAGCTCTCGCTGTCTCTGCCCCTCAGCTTCTCTGTTATGTATATAACTGTGCAATAAAACGGAGATGAAAAGCTGACCTCTGAAATTTTCAGTCTGAGAAGTCCCAAATGCTCGGCTGTACCAGAATGCAGGGCTGCTTCACAGGACTAATTTGTGCTGATGCTAGCTGGTACAATTGTTATGCAACCGTGCAGGCATTGGGAATGACAGACTGCACTATATTCTACTTACATTCTTTACCAGGACATGCTGGAAGCTTCTTGCCACCCGGAAATTCCTTCATGCCAGGGAAAGTTTGTCCTTCTCCTGGCATGCCCTCGACCTCTGTACCTGGCACCCTGGCATCTGCTCTTTAGGATTTGCTTGTACCACAGCTTTGAGAAGTTCTACTTCCCCAGCTGACAGAAAAATCCCAAACTGGTGATAGATAAATGCCATGCAGCTGAGGCTTTTTTGTCACCATCTATCATAATTAGAGGGATGTCAATTCATCATTGTGCCCACAGCGGTAAATTCTTATGGCAGTTTTTCAAAGTCATCCATACTCATTGTTTGTGCAGATTGCTTTACATAGACATTGGTGTTCTTTGTAGGAGAGAGAGGGTGTTAAATCTTATTTCTTTACTTAATTCCAACTTGGACATTTACATTCTGCCTTCCTGATTTCCCAGCTGGGATCTCAGGTGAATATTTGCTTCCATCTTTATATTTGATGATGCTTTGTTCTCATTAAAGCCCTGATGTGCAGTAGACACCAGGGGTACTTTTTGGTCACGTGGGATGAAATGTGGCTTGCAAGCATAAAGAATAATTAGTATGATTTATAAACTAACTGAAATATTCTGCGAAACCATAAAAAGGGAAGATATTTATTATGCTTAGGGAATGCTAGCAGCTCAGGTACTCTTCTGCCCACCAAATGTATTTATCCTGTGAGGAAGGAGCTGATGAACTGTTTTCAGAGAGGCAGATTTTGAGCTTGTTTTTTAATGAGTCTACTTCAGTTCAGTCACAGCTGAAGGAGCCCTGAGATGGAGTTCTGGATCGGTCCACTGACTGTGGACTATTGCCAGACAAGAACTTCAGTGACTCTGCTTTGGAAGAAAAACGGATAATGGACTTCCATCCCCAAAGAACTGATTATGTTAGTGTTACTCTCCTGCCTTGTCTTACTGAAGGTCTGAAATTCCTTTCCTGGCTTGTTATGAACCGTGAGATCTCCTCCCCTGAAGTGTGTCTCACTGTCCATGTATGGAAGGGTATTTCTCCTGTGATTCCAACAAATGTTTAGGTTGCAAAGGAAAGAGCATTTTCCTGGAAAGAGAAAACAACATAAAATTTTCAGGAGAGTGGAAAACAGAGGAATGTAGATTTCTTTATGCCTTTAGGTACTTTAAAGTCTGCAATTTATGTTCATAAATCAATTTAGTGCTCCTGAAAATATTAACCATCATCTGTTTTTTTAATTATACTACATCTGGATCCCAAGATAAGTGTTTATGGAGAGTAAAGAAGGGACTCTGGTATTTTTGATACCACTATGAAAGTGAGATTCTATTAAGGTATCCAGAAACTTTCCAAAATTTTGAACTTTGAAGGAGACTTCAAGATAAAATAGCGTTTATGTACTAGATGCTTTTAGAATATATACAAGAGCTTATTATGTGCTAGAATTGAACCTCATGTAATACAGATCCTGGTGCTAAAAGAGGTCTCCCTGCTTCATGTGCAGATGATGTAGTAGTGTGAAATCCATGTCATTCAGTTTACAGTCTCAGACTCTCTCAGTATTCCATTGTGTAGGAATCGTGTTTTGGTAAGTGAATCATCCTTCAAGACGAGAGAAGGAAGTTTGTGAGGAAGCTTTAGAAAACACTTGACCAGGTCAGAACATGGTGGGCCTTGAAAAGCCCTTCCTGGAAAGAGCAGAGCTGCTGCCCTCACTGTGGTAAGCTGTGAAGATGCCCAGAGCATTGCCAGGGGAAGATCAGTGCTCGCCCCCAGTTCCCACCTGCTCCTCTCTGAGGTACCTGCACTACACACGGGAAGGAATTGTGACCTGACCATACCCTGGGGCAGTGCCTACCCAAAACTAGCAATGTTTTCCCTGGCAGCAGAGGGTCCTGTGTGTGTGCAGCGAAGTTTAGAAGTCACGGGTTGGACCTTTCGTGGTGCTGGAAGTAAATTCCAAAAAGTAAATCCACAGTTTTGAGCATCCAAGGAAGTGCCAGTACAGCACATGGTTATATTTTAAGCTGTATTAATCACTGACTGTGAGGTAATAGATGAAAAAAAAAAAAACAATCAAAAGAGTGGTCACATCAGAAAGAACACAGAGAAACACTTGGTATGATTATGTGTAAACCAACCACAGGCTCTGTTTACAAACCTTTCCCTCTGTTCCTTTGCCTAATCATTTCTGCTTTCCCTCTCTGTCTTCTAACTTTCCTTCGTCTTTCCAGATGCAGGACGCTATGGGCTATGAGTTACCATGGGTGTATTTTGTCAGTCTGGTCATCTTTGGATCCTTTTTCGTTCTAAATCTGGTTCTTGGTGTGTTGAGCGGGTAAGCTGACAGTTTTGGTGTCCTTTTTCCAATGCTACAGGGCAAGACTCCATAATAAGGGTTCTTCCCTGTCACCAGGATACTTTCAGAGGGATTAAAAATCTGAATCCAAGGAAGCTTCACGTCATCTCTGAAATACTTTGACAAAATGTTCAAATATTGCAAATAACAATACAGGTAACAAAAGCGGTGTTATTCTCTGACAGAGAAATCCAGCCTCAGGGCCTTCAAAATTATTTATGTCAACCTGTCATAAATTTCCAGAAAACTGGCTATTGAAGAAACTCACTGCTGGTGACTTGGGATCTCTTTGGCTGGAGCCTTGCAGTGCTCAGAATCTGAGCTTGTCTCACTAATTATCATTCCACTCTTCCAGGTCAATGATGCCATAGGAAGGGACTGGCCCTGGATCTATTTTGTTACACTAATCATCATAGGGTCATTTTTTGTACTTAACTTGGTTCTCGGTGTACTTAGCGGGTAAGCAGTACCAGGAAAATGTTTTATTACTGTTTATTTTTTAAAATTTGTATTTCTATTCCTACTCTCTGGTTACCAAAACAGTGGTCAGTGGCGGGTTGATCTCAGGAACCTTAAGGGAAGACCTAGGCTATTGCTGTGCCAATAGCAAAATACAGCATTCCTAGTACCATAGAAGGAGCCTTTTGACTAAATCAAAAGAATATAAGACAATTTTTTGTCTGTAACGCATTCCTCTAGCGGTACTCTGTGGGAAGAGGACAGCACTACGCTCTCCTGTGGGCAAAGCAATCCATGCACCGTAGAAGGGGATTATAGTAGAATTTCTGGAAGAGTCAGTAGGACTGAAGGAAGAATGAGAGCATGAGACAAATCCCTTCATGTCTGTAGGATGAGATTCCTGCCAAATTATGTCTTCTCACAGGAGAAATTTTCACATTGTTTAGTACATCTAAAGCACAGCCCACCAGGAGACTGTTTTCTCTGGAGAGAGTCTTGGGCACGTTTCTTCTTCAGTAAGCCCATCTTCTCTGTTGTGCAGATTACAAGCCTGGCATGATGCTCTGACCTTTTCCAAGGATGAACAGAGAAGCAGGAGAAGTCCTTTTAGTGTTCAAGGATTCTTAAGACATCCAGACATTTAGCTGTATTTCAGTTCTGCAGTACAACCCTCGCTGCAAAGCATCATTTTAGTAGTTTTGATTAAAAACAATGGATATTGTCCCCAGTAGTTAAAAACTTTACTGCCCCTGGGGAGCCACATAATTAGAGGAATCAAGCCAGCAAACATTCCTTGCAAGATTGAAAATAAAAAATCTTCTAGGATTAGGCTTCTAGTTCCATATTTGGGTATGACTGGAGGCCTACAGCCATTCTGGGTACACGGATAAATATGTTATGAGGACTTTTATGTGTCCTCTTTTTGTTTCTAATATCCTGCCTCCTTTGATGAGCTCTAACTGAGTTTGATTAGGGCCTGTACCTGTTGCCTGAG
This sequence comes from Dryoscopus gambensis, assembly GCA_013389985.1. Lineage (NCBI taxonomy): Eukaryota > Metazoa > Chordata > Aves > Passeriformes > Malaconotidae > Dryoscopus > Dryoscopus gambensis. The sequence goes on along the minus strand of WEIT01034436.1, from coordinate 10,191 downwards.
TAGGCAGCCCTGAAGCCCCTTGTCTTTTGATCAAAAGAGAGGGAAAATGATCTCTGAGCAGGAGAGGGGACCTGATGCCTCACAGAAATTACATCCTCGGCACCTGGGCCAACAAAATAGGAAGGGCAGTAGTGGGACCAGGAAGAAAGGTCCACCTTTGGCCATCTGGCAAAGGGACAGGTAATAGAAGGTCTGCAGGAGGTATTTCTGTCTTCATAACTCCGTTGAAGGAGACAAGCTGCTGCAAGGAGAAGGGTTCCCACACAGTAATGGCAGCGTGGAAAGAAACTCCTGTAATGAAGTGTTAGGCAATAGTCTGCATTTGCATATCTGGAGAGTGATGCTCTGGTGCCATTTTGAAACACACACCCCTCATTCCTCCCGGTGGGTACTCTGCCCAGCAGGTAAGGATGTCAGCACTAGTGGGGGATGGTGACCAGCTGACAGGGAAAGGGATCTGTTCTGTCAGAGGTGCACTCAAGGACCATATAGAACCGTTGTTAAAGATTATATGGTGTTTCATTGGATAAAAAGTGCCTGTGAGCCCAGCCACGAGGAGTGCATTGTATTGAAGCACTGCTGATTCAATTTACCTGCACTTGGCTTCATACCTGTGCATAATTAACAATTGAATTTCCTCTCTCTTTCATTTTCAACTCAAGAAAGTGTTTTGGGGCCTAAATCTTCCACCTCCTGCCACTCTGCAGCTAGACCACCAGAGTTAGTGGTAGGAGATGGAAGCAGTCTGTAGAGGGAACTGAAATCAAAGATGAAGTTCACCTTGTTTGAGCTGTGAGTCACTCTTTCTGGCTGTCTTCACAGTGCTATGACAGCTGCACTGTTTCTGCAAAAATTTCCTCAACTGGAGAAAAGTAAAGAGAAACTTAAGAGTTTTCATCCATGAAAAAACACAGAAATTATGGGAGAAATAGTCCAAATTTTCTTTGGTCTAAATAAGCAGTTCTTAAACAATTAACTTTCTGAAGCAGTTCTAAATTCTGCTGAGGTACAAAGTGTCTTCACTTTGCAGGTTCAGCTTTTTTAATTCGAGGCTTGCTATTGCTATTAGTCTGATCTATGTAGATGATCCACCTGTCTGTTCTAGAGAGAAAGCAGCATTCCTGGTTGTCTTTGAATATCCATTCTGGGCATCTCTGATTTTTTTTTCCCATTTATCTATTTCAGGAACTTCAGCAGGCATGTTGTGTAGGTAGACTTTGCAAATGACAGATTAGCTTGGGGGGTGGTTAATCACTTCTGAATACATAAGTGTAATTAATTGTACTCACAAAGACACCTTGATTGCACCTGCAGAATGAAATGCTGAATTCTGCTCTGCTCAAAGAGTTCTTTTGTAATTTGGTTTCCCTCAGGTGTGTCACCCATTCATGGTCCTGGTGAATTTATTAACCACATACTAGGCTAAATAGCATGTCAGAGTATTTATATGTAGAGCTGTAATCTCTTCCTGACTTGCCTGAGCACAATACAAAATTCATGTACTCCAAAGGAGTATCCAGTCAGCAGGTGACACAGGAGACCTCCCCAAGCCCAGGCGCAAAACAATTCCACATCATTGCTCTGAGCAGTGTTTAGAAGTCGCTTGAGATCAGAGCTGTTCACATCTGTGTTATCTGTTTCAGTTAATTAGTGAGGGGAAAATATTGGCAGTGCGGGTTCAACCTTCAGGCACGCACACCTAAGCACAGAGAGTCACATTTCCTTTATGTTCTGATCCAAATCCCAGGACGGAGGCCAAACAAGCAGTTGCCGAAGGCAAATGGAGGGCAGGAGGACAGAGGTTTCTTCTGCCTTGAGAGGATCCTGCAAAACACAGTTGGCTGCTTTTGATGCTTTTACTGCCAAAAAAGAGGTCAGAGTGAACAGGAGGCTGGCTGTGGTTGTAGCTCCTCCCTGAGCAGCTGTTGTGACCTTTCAGGTGTTTCTCCCTAGTCTTCTGTCCCCTCTTCCACCCCTTCCCGTTCCTTGGTGTACTTCTCAGGGTGGATGAGATTTGCATCCTTGTGCTCCACTTCGAGTAGCAAGCAAGAGTTTTGAACTGTTAGAGTTCTGCTGTTTTGCTCACTTTCCATCTCGCCTCTAAATGTGAGAAATCATATCAACAAGAATAACCTAAATTCCATCATTGAGATGGGAAAGAGAAATTTTCTTCTGAAACAGCACATGATGCAGAGCTGGGTGTTTATGATCTTGACCCACTCTAACCTCACACAAAGATGACATCTCTCCAGAATACTCCGCTCCTTGGTATTCCCATTTGCAGACATTTCTACAATTTTCTGGGAGAAGTAAAGCAAAGTGAAACAAACCGAATTGTGGTAAAAACAATCAGATTCACCCACCCATATACTGATGGGTTTGGATTTACTGAAAGGAGACAGATTGCTTGCTGGTTCTGCAAGCCTTTGCTGACCTTATCCTACCACGACAATACAGCCTTTTTAGAGAAGGCTACCTCTAGACTCAAGATGGTACTTCCATCAAGAGCTTATTTGGTCTTTGGCCTGCCTGCTGGAGCTGCAAACAGTGACCATTTACTGCCAGCTGTGCTGGAGGCAGCAGTAATGTGTGCACCTGCCTGCAATACGCCTGGGCTGAGGCCACCAGCTCCTTTCCCACGGGATGGAAAATGACCCCCAATGGTAATTCTTGATTGTGAGCTAGTGGTGCCCCAGTACAGGCTGCCATGCCACGTGGGAGGTGGTTTGAATTGCAGTAGCAATTTCCTGAGCCACCTGTTCTCAATGGTTTAATGTGTCAGTAGAGCAGAGAAATTAAGACAATTTAAACCAGTTGTCTTCTATGGAGAGTCACCTGAGATGTGGAGCATCGCGTGCTGTACGAAGGAAAGAGACGTGGAATTGCAGGTCATTTGCACGAGGCAATCACAGTGTTTCCCATTGTGCTAGAAAGCTCTGGGTCCAGCCCATTTCAAAATTGGACACATTTGTTTTAGATTCTAAAGTAACACTTTACGAGCTAAAAATTGAAATATTGGAATTTGATTTAACAAACAGGCTTAATAATACATAGATTCATTTGGTGATTATTTTTTTGAGAGTTAATTCATTAATTTGGACAAGGCACTGTAGCAGACCCAGGAGAAAGGTGTTACTGAAGCAGAAAATATAACTACCCTTGACGGATTTTTTCCCTAACGTTCTTTGCATTTTTTTTTTATTATTATTGTTATTGTTTATTTCTTTTACATTGTAAATAGTAAAATACCACTCCCACGATAAGAAAATTTCATTTTTCATGTTTTCTGTGCCTTGAGGCTGAGTTTGGACCCAGAGCTGACTGTGAGCTAACTTCAGGCCAGAGAAGCCAGTGGTTCTCTTCCTCACTTCCACCTTTGTTATCACACTTCCATGGGAGGGGGCTGAACCCTCAGCAGCGTGACAGGGGTGCAGATCACACTGGCATACTTTGCCACATATTTTGGCTAGAAATTAAGGGATCATCCTGCTTTGATCCTGCTGCAGTGCTGGTTTCATGCGCAGCTCATAATACTGAAAACCTGATCCAAAACCTGTGAAGTCCATGGAAGCCTTTCAGTGGTTTTTGGACCAGATAGGAGGAAAGTAGCTCACCATCACTTTTAGAAACCCACCTCCACCTCAGTTACTTGAGTAGCAGTCACATGGCACTCACAAAATTAACATTTTGGCTAGGATTTGCATTATCCTAATATTATGGCACCAAAATCAGTGGTAGGTTTCCTATTTATTTTTGCAGGACCAAACCTAAGATAAATCCCAAGTGGAGCAGCATTTTTAAAAATCCACTCATTGCTGACAGTCTCCAGCAACAGTAACGGATAACGGACTGGGGAAAATGGCTTTACCTCTCTTTATTAGAAAGAGTGGCCTGTATTATCTGCTCTGTGTGTCTTCTGTGGTGACTTGCTTCAGCAGATATAAGACTTAATGCTTAAGTACTCTTGGCCCAGCAATTTTCACAATCATTAAGCTTACTTTTTAAAAAACAAACGTGGAAACCTGGTTTAGAACCACATGAGTCTCTAAATAAGGGAGGTCAGCATTTCTTGAAAACATTATTGCTGTATAGGTGTCTCTGAAAAAGGAGAAGAAACAGCACCACAGCCAAAAAGAAGGGAAAGCCAAGCACCCAGGATCATAACTAAGCAGCAGGAAATTCTTGTTCTTATGCCCTGATTTAAGTCTATGTTCCCAAAAGTGTTCTTTCATAAAACTATCATCAAATGTCTGTGACCTTTCTAGCAGAGTCTATTCGTTTTGTCTACCCATAATTTATCGTATTTGTCCACCCAGTGTGAGATTTGAAAAACGGATTTCATGTCAGATAACAGCCTTGAATGCTGAAAGTCTTCAGTTAAACTTTGAGGTCTGAGTTTTTAACTATATTTTCCAGTACTGTGGGTGAAATGGTCCATAATTAAGTGTGTACAGAGTTGTGAGTACCATTAATTACACTTAAAGTAGCCCAATTTGGTTGTGATTGCACATATAATCTTGAACACAGATTGAAAGCTGGCTAAAAGTTAGAGCCACCACCTCACTCTCCAGATGTCAGATTATTGTCAAACAGTTCATCATAACTATTATTCATATAGACATTTGTAGATAATTGTTGGAGAATACCAAGTGTTACAGAATGTTAGAAAATGTCTGGTATTGTACATAAAATCCTACATAAATGTTCCATATGTGTTTTATTTGAATTGTCAATCAAACGTTGAGAATTAAAGTTTTAAAAAAGGTCTTAATTTTTCCTAAGTATTGATAGAAACGTGGACACTCCAGCTGTTTTACATGTGTGTGTGCAGCAAGGGTGCTCCATACATGTTTGTCTTGCAAAAGTAGAGACAGCTGGGTGTGCTACACAGACTGAGGAGATTTTCCAGTGGAAATCAATCTAACCCATTGCTCTTCCGTCTCTTCCTTCTTTCCACCCATGTCCTGCCCCTCCCTCCCTCTTGCTAGGGAGTTTTCCAAAGAAAGAGAAAAGGCAAAGGCTCGAGGCGATTTCCAGAAGCTGCGGGAAAAGCAACAGCTGGAGGAGGATTTGAAGGGATACTTAGACTGGATAACTCAAGCAGAAGATATTGATCCAGAAAATGAAGATGAAGGCATGGATGAGGAGAAGCCTCGAAACAGTAAGCAACTTTCTTCTCTCACTTTCTTTTTCTTTCTCTCTCTCCTTCCCTGTCTCCCTCTGTGCTTTCAGTAAAAAGCCTGTGCCCATCTGCTGTAGTGCTGAGGTGGCTTATGAGGAAGAACAAGTTCTTCCTGAGACATGCACTATGCTTATACATTATTCCAATTTAATGGTTGTAGGAAACCATGGGAAGCAGAAATACATGTGCAATCATTGATATTCTGCATATCCTCGGTGTTTTGTCTGCGGTGCTGGCATAAGGTCCTGATATTAAACAGCTAAAAGGTCAATACTTGCTGTTAAAGTCCACTACTGAGAAAAGTTCTAAAATACAAGCGTGTCTTCTATTCATTTATTCAATTGTAGTTCAGTGTTGCAGGCTCTTTGCACATGGTTGGTTCCTTTGAAAGCAAAGGTTTCCTAGGGAAAGCAGTGCTACAGTGTGGGAGGAGGGCCAAATCAGCTCTGTTGTACATTAAGTGGGCCATCTGTAACTCCACTGAAATCAGTGCATTTGTGTTTGCTTTTGCCAGGCTGGATTAAGCTCTCAGACATTTCTTCTAAGGGTGTTATTTCTTACTCTCCTTTTTTGGAGCTGACAAGATGTTTGTACAAACTGAAAATTCACCAACAGTCTCTCATTAGAGATCCTGAAGAAGGAGGGGCTTGAAGAAAGCAGTGCTTTCCAACATTTCATTACCTTTATTGAATCTTCTTCCACCTTCTCTTTCACCAACACAGGCTGTGTAACACTTCAGAAACTCTTAGCAGTTATCCTTGCTGTTTGTGCACTTGGGGAATGTCAGACTTGGAACCTTTACACGGGCAATGGACACTGGCTCTGCTCTTGGCTTTCACCATGGGAATGTGCATTTTCTTCATTCGATTTTGGAAGAGAAGACATGAAACATCCCTAGGTGTCACCCTTCTTACCATACAATCAAAATCTATGGGATGATCCTGTCAGAAACAAATATTCCAGAAATAGGAAGATTGGACATGGGAAAGTTGTGCCTCTTTCTTCAGGAAGATTTTTAACAGATGTTCATAATATTTAAGATATTAGTAAGCACTATTGCCACCAAAACCATGAAGTTCTTTTGGAAAAAATAAAAAGCTGGGTCATTAATATCAGGTTATGCCCATGATACTTAGGTATCTGGACCTGAAGGAGTCACTGTGGTGACTTGCTCAGACTTTTCCCAAATCAGGTTATTTTGATTTTTATGCTGGTGTTTTCATAGGTCATATAGTTTTACTTTCACAATGTAACCTCAGTAACCATTCAGAAATGAATTTATAAATCATAGCCAGAATTTGCTGCTCTGTGGCATACGATACATGAACAAATCAGATGTGGACTCATTGCAGGTGCTGTTCAGTGTGGTCAATCCATATTTGAGCTAACAAGCTCCTTTTATGGGTGGTGATATCAAGAACTGAAAGGTAATGTACCTCCAGCTTGCTTCCAGTTCTTATTGTTCAATTTGATAAGGTGATCTTTGTAAGATGTGGTTTATCAAAATTAGTCCTCTCACATCTGAGTCAGAAAAACTGAGAAGTAGAGACCCTTTCCTTAATGGTTTCAGCTTAGGATTGTACCACAGAAAAGGTACTGTGAGTAAGTGACAGGGCAGGGCATTTTGTTCAGGGTGAGGTTTATTTTTGGTGTGTTATCTCCTGTGTTGAATGTTTTGGCATCCATGCCACCAGTCAATCACCAGTAGGGTTAAATTGAAGGAGAAAGATGGTATTAATTCTCTCCCAAAAGCCATCTACAAAATAAGGAAGGGACAAATGGCACAGTTGCAAATTCCCTCAGGAATCCCACTGGCTTTCGTGTTCCCAAGACTTTTGAACAGTCCAAGCTTACATCACTGGGACTCCAATGTCTTCCTAGTTTTCTTGTGTTTGGCTCAGATGGCTCATATGCACCTTCAGTGTCTTCTGTTCAAGTGCTCTTCAAAGCTCATCACTTTTGTTTCTAGTACAGCACCCGGAACTCCACAGCTGAGCGGGACTGCCCTTTCCAGCACACTTTGTTCACTGACTAATTAACGTTGACCTTTAAGTCATCCGCCCTGAGAGTGACAATTCACTGAACTGCACAGGGCAGTTCAGACCTCCTTAAGCTGCTGCTTTAGCTCAATAAACTTCAGGTGTGGCCTTTGCCCCAGTTGTGTTGTACTGGTGCTCAGGGGACACCTGCTTCTGCCTGACCTCTGGCAGTGATTCACGCTGGTACTTTAAAGAAGTCACGTCAGTTTT
>WEIT01034435.1:22898-55420 GCA_013389985.1 Dryoscopus gambensis | reverse complement strand
CATCCTGTGGTCTCATTTGCTGCCTAACTGGGGCAAAGGCTTCTCTCCCTCATCCAATCGTGACATGTGGGCTGGGAAACCTTTCACTGTCCCAGGTGGCCTCTGACACCTCCAGGGATCCAGGGGCTGCCACAGCTTCTCGGGGCAAGCTGTGCCAGGGCCTCCCCTCCCTCACAGGGAAGAATTCCTTCCAAAAAACCCAGAGTTCAGGCCCTGCAGCCAGGCTGGGTGTGTTCCTCAGCAGCCCTGCCTGCCTTGAGCAGCCTTGTGCAAGGCAGGAGGGGTTCCCCCGGTGCAGCCCCAGCTGAGGCAGCAGCAGGTCCGTGTTGCTCCTGACACATCCCTGCGGGAGCAGCTGGGCAGGGCTGTGCAGCCACAGAGCCCAAATCACTGCATGCACAGCAATGGAGCAGCAGCGCAGCGCTGGGGCTGTGCTGCTCTTCCTGGGCAGCCCCACAGGGCTCAGTGCTGAGCAGCTGTGCCTGGAGCCGGCTGGTGGCACATCCAGCCTCGGGGGTGCTCCTGTGCTGCTCCAGGGCAGGGGCTTTCTCCGGGATACAGTTTTCCTTCTTCTGGGATAACTTTCACAGAATCCCTGAGGTTGGAAAAGACCTCCCAGACCATCAAGTCTGAGCTGTGCCTGATGCCCACCTTGTCACCCAGCCCAGAGCACTGAGTGCCACCTCCAGGCCTTCCTGGGACACCTCCAGGGATGGGGACTCCACCATGTACTTGGGCAGCCCCTTCCAATGCTTAACCACCTTCTCCAGGAAAAAATTCCTGCTGATGTCCAACCTGACCCTCTCCTGGCACAGGCTGAGGCTGTGTCCTCTCATCCTGTTGCTTGTGTAGCCAAGGAAAACTGGCCCATGTCCACCTGGCTTCACCCTTCTTTCAGGGAGTTGTGGATAGCAGTGAGGTCTCCCCTGGGCCATTCCTGTTTATTAACTCCCTTCCCTCCCTTTTTTTTGAGCACAACCAACTTTCTCACTGAGTGAGGATCTCTTTGAGGCAGCAGCTCCCATTTTTGTGCAGTAGTTCCAGTGTCCCAGTGGTAAGAAATCACCCTCACAAAACTGGGCAATCTCTGCTGCTCTCACCACCTCCTCAAAGAGTAGCTCTTTCCATGGATTTGCTGATGACCCCAGAGCTAAGATCCCATTGTTCTCAGCAAGATTCCTAGAGCAGTCGGGAGTGCTGTCAAGGAAGGGGATCACTGGATTTGCTTGTAGCAAAGTGTGTTTTCTGGATTAACACAGAGATGGCATGAAACAGTTTAACTTCATGCTTGTATTACCCACATTAACACCACCATTCATTTGTCTGTTTCTGTTGACTTTTCTTATCAAACAGATTCCTGGGATTCTGTCCAGAGAACCAGAGACGTTTCCCCTCAGCTAAACCAAGCCACCATCATTGACCTGCACCCGTCCTCCACTTACAACATCCGCATGTATGCCAAGAACCGCATCGGCAAAAGCGAGGCCAGCAATGAGCTCACCATCACCACTGATGAAGCAGGTATGCTCTGGCTTTGCAGCCTCCAAATTCTGTGGGAGCTATCTCTCTTTGATGTCAGGAATCGTTGCATGAAATGCTGCTTATGTGGCTGCAGCTGCATCGAAAGGAATACTGAGTTATTCCCATTAAATATTGTGACTTCTGCAACTTCATTGTGCAGGGCTGTAATTAAAGCTGTTCAGTGGCATCTAGTGGTCAAAGAAGACATTGTGCTCCAAATTTTCAGCTTGTGATGTTGGGAATAACACACCTGCAGCTACAGTGAGGCAACTCAATCAGCAACATCCAATTTTTAGTGGTGGTGCCTCCTCTGTGGGTGTTGTGGCTTTCTTTATTAGATATTAATGTAGGTAACTAATTTAAGTTACTCCCTTTTGAGAATGTTGATCCACATGAATCAACCCTTCATTTGAATATTCCCTCACTCAACCCACCCAGCATTTATTTTTCTGGTCTCTGTTTAAGTCTCTTGGCTGTCACTTGTTAATGTCATCCCCCTGTTCTTTGTTGTGTTGTGTTACAGAACGAGAGAATCATTTAGGTTGAAAAAGACCTCCAAGATCATCAAATCCAACCTTTATTTTTGCCTTTAACATTTCATTCTCCTCCATCAGCACCAGGAGGCCTGTGTGGGCATTTTCCCTTTTCTGGAAAAGAGTGGCTGGAGCCACTCTTGTGTACATGGAATTTCTGCCTTCCTTTATCTTATGCTCAGTCAGCACTGCTTCCTTTTTGGGGGGTTTAGAGAGGACAACGTGGTGACAGTGTCCTGGCAGTGAAAATCGCCTTTCTCTTTCAAGATTCATGCTGGTCTTGGATTTGAACACCCAGAGACTGATGTTCAGTTCGGCTCCTATGAACACAGCTGTGTAATTCCCATTTAATTTCTCTGTGAATTTCCTACAGTGAAAGCACATGCCTTGTCAGGAGAACATGATTTTGGTTCTGAGGGACTTTCTGAGTAGAACAGGACACAAGGGCTCACAGTGGAAAGCAGAATAAGCTGGAGACAACATAAGTTGCATTTCTTTTATCATCCTAGTGAAAGGAAAGCGTGCAGTGAACAGATTTAACAGTGACTTGTTTATTTGAAGAATATTTATTTTTTGATCAGAGAGTTTCTCTTCCTTTGTGCAAAGAAAATGTGAACCACTAGGGAAAACAGACTATCCATTCCTCCAGCCGGAGTCATCTGTAACCCCAAAATGCCCATCTTTCCTCGTGCCAAATAGAGGCACGGGTCTTGGATCAGCTCTCTCATGCTCCCTTATTCACCCGTGCTCGGAATGTTTTTTACTTGCCAAGTTTTTCCTGACTGGTAATTAAGTTGTCAGGATCAGCGGCTGGCCTTGGAATAAAAAACCAGCTTCCCCACGAGCAGGGTGGAACCTTAGCATCACATTTTATTCGGTTCTTTGTAACCAGGTTTCAGAATAAATGATCCTTTTGTCACTGTCTTTTGAGGAGCTGTTTGCCGGGAAAAAAAGACCAGCAGTGTGGAACTGTATTCAACAGTCACTGATCTACCTAGGGAAGGACTGGGAGGGAGGAGGTCAGGCTTAGGCAGAGTTTGTGATGTTTTTCTCCTGGGTTTTTATTTCAGGGGATGCACAAACTGTGGGAACATCATTTTTTTGATCGCTGTTTACTTCTGTTCTCTGCTTTTATAGCAGGCAATGGAGAACAGCATGGGTGCAGGGGATGAGAGAGAAGGTAATGAGCAGGGAGCAAAATCAAGGTCCAAGAAATACAAGATAAAAATCAAGCAACTCCAACCATGCTATTGGAAAGGGGGCGCAGACTCTGTATCACATATTACAAAGAAATAGCTCTGTTAAAAAGAAAACTGTAAAAGGTCTCTGTGGCAAAAGGGTAGTTAAGGATGGAATGATTTCAAAGCTTCCAGACCATATCTTTCTCTCCATACAACCCCAGTCAGCTCACGTGTTGGAAAACACATGCCAGTACACATTTGCACTACTGCCTGTCAGAAAAAAAGAAGCATTATGGCCATTGCCTAATACTGAAATCAATAGAGGAAAAGGGGGTAACTGGGTTTTCTTTATGGCCTTGCCACAAACTCTGTATGACATTAAGTATGTAAAACAAATGACTTCTTATTTAGCATTTCACCATGGCGTTCTGGGAGCACTTAACTATTCAGTTCTGTGAAAAAAAAATTGGAGTCTTTCGAGGAAAAGTCAGGATTTTAAGGGGCACACTTTAAACCCCATTTTTAGGATCAAATGCTTTGCTCAAATTCCACTACATTATAATGTACCCCGGAGAAGTGGCATTCATTTTTGTCAACAGGGGGACAGAATCAAGGTCAGGCTTCAAAAAACTCATAGACATCTCATTTTTGCCAGTGGACTCTTTCCTCTTCTCCTTCCTTTGTATTAATGCAAGAAGAAGAGAAATAAAGTTCTTTCAAGCTTTGGAAATCTGAAGGACAGTCAGGAATGGCAGCAGAGAATAGGGCATATATAATAACTTAAACATACTATGGGCTGTATTCTGCATCTCTGCTTTCATCAGTTAAAGCAAAATGTTCTGGTTCCTTTCACCACAGCTGTCATTTATTGCTGCTCCACCTCTAACAGCCCCATCTCACCTTTTTTATTGCTTTCCTTCCTTTGTCGTGCTATTAAACTTAATTTAATACCTTTTACTGAGGCCATATTCTGCATCAAGGGAACCCTCTGCAGCAGCTCAAGATGGCTCCATCCCTCTCCTCAGATCTTTCCTTTACAGTGATTTACCTCGCTGAGCAAGCAATTTATTTCACATCTCTCTGTTCAGTCCCAGCTGATCCTGATCTGCTTTGTAGCTGCCCAGCTGACAAGGAGGTTCCTTCTCTTTTCACCCACCTTTAAAGCCTCCTGCACAGCTTTGGCACCGTGCTGGTGGTCCATGAAACTTCTCCTGGCTCAGGCAGGAGCTGCAAGAAGCTTTTCCCATCCACCAGATATTTTTTTTGTCTGATTTCCAGGCTGGAATTCTTACTGAGGAGGGGGAGAGTGTAAAGTGTGCAGGGTTTAATGTAGAATATCTGATATTGGACTGAATGTGCTCAGCTTCCAGTGACCAAAGGGGATCCCACTGGAAAGTTTGCAACAAGTTGAAGGGTTAGGAGCTTCTGGCTCATAAATGTTCTTAAATGAACTCTGCTGCTTTTCTGTCACCCACAGGGTTGTGACTGCTGAGAATTTGTCTTGCTTATCTCCAGATATGCAGAAACAGCACTGTGAGAGTATCTCTAGAACAGAAAATCACTGTTATTCATTCTATTCTATTGTTTTATGTACCAGCTGGGTATGTTTTGGCACGTGTTGTGTTTTGCTGTTGGCCAGAGATGACACCTGAATGCAAAAGGTTCCTGGCCCTGCTTTTGTTTGGTGAAGTTTTCCATGTGACACTGCCTCCAACCTCTGTGACACTGGGCTGCTCAGGTGGTGACATTTTATATGAAATGCTGAATTCTGTGGGCTCTGAGGGCCAGTTTTGATGCATTTCCCTTCTCTTTCCAGCCCCTGATGGTCCACCTCAGGATGTCCAACTTGAGCCTATATCTTCACAAAGCATCAGAGTCACCTGGAAGGTAAATACTCACATATCCACAGACAAGACAGGCTCTGTCAGTATTTGGGTGCATTCAGAGGAGTATTATAACAACTGTGCCTTGGTTATTTTATTTAGGAGAGACATTGCACGTGACTTTGCCACCAAATCTTAAAATATTTGCCACTGAGGGGAGGATCATGCAAAGAAAGCCTTCCACTGGAGAGTAAAAGTAGCAGCTGCTTGCATTTCCTTCTTTTTTCTGATTTCAGAGATAAGGTCACACGTTTAGAAAATGAACACTCAAAAAATTTCACTGTGGTTCTGGGCAAAACTTCCCCAGACCATTGGAACCAGTGTGATTTTTTTTTTTTCCACTGGTTTTTGGGACAGATCCTTACTGCACAGAGAAAGCAGTATGAGTGTCTCAGTCTAGTCCATGAGAACTGATGAAGAGCAATTAATATAAAATATCATCAACTAGTATCATTTAAAAATATGGCACATCACGTGACTGAATTTTTCTAGGTTTTTCCCAGTATTTTGACAATGACAGATTGTTTCAAATGCTTTTGGTATGATACCAAAACCATTTAAACCATATTTTAAATGGTTTTGTGACATGTACTGCTTGTATATTGTATTGAAAATTCCATATATATACAATTCTGACATATGTAATATTAAGTGCTGGAGTGGTATGGTGGCATACAAATAATGATTAATATCTATCTTGACATTATTTACTCCTGCAAATGTGGATGATGTGGCTTTTGTCCTATTATATGGATTATTCAAAAAGTCAGGAGCAGTGAGGTTCTGCTTATTAACCACACAAATAACTGTGGGTGATTGGTTATTTATTGCATAATAACAAATATATTGTAGGTTTAAGCCAGTTCCTTAAAAAGCAGGTTCAGAACCTCTTCTGCACAGGTCACAAAAAATGCAATGCTGATTCTTGGATCTTGTCCACATATTAAATTTATATCAGTGTTGCTTTTCATCAAATGGTTTCCAAAACCACAAGCTGTGTGGTCACAGATCTACCTGGACTGAAACACAAAAATATACTTAGAAAAGACATGGATTTAAATCCAACACACAGTAGAGCAAAGGAAGTAGTTTTTGAAGCCATGCAAGGGTGTACAGTGATTCTCAACAACTGAAATAAATGCTTAATAGGTTTTTACTTTTTTAAACCACTTGAGAACTGTGACTATCTGATCAGGTCAACTAGAACCTTCAAGCTTCCATGCCTGGACTTGTTTTTATGGATTTATGGGCAGGCAGATTGAAAAGCTTTGCTTGCTTTTTTAGAAAGTTCACTTTGGGGGCTGTTTTTAAAAGCAGCGAGAGACGATAAGGCCCCACTGGCTCACTGCTGGAGTTTATAGCTGCTGTCTGTGATTCTGAAGGTTTGCCATTAAATTTTATAGATGCAGATGTGAACAGGCAGCTACAGGACAGAATTCCCACACCTACATTTCAATAACTGCCTAAAATATGGTTCAATTTGTACTTCAAGGACACTTCAAGTACAGCTGAGCGTGTCCTGGTCTCTGGGTGTTGTCTGATATTGAAGGATATCAAATAAGCAGCTGGGGTTGTGTTCTCAAGCTCATGTTTGGAATTTGATTTGAGAATTCTTGTCAAGCAAAGTTCAGTATTAATAGAACAATATACTCACAGAAATGAGTTACATATTGAATATATACTTCATTAGCCTGGTCTCGGGAGCTGAAGGGAGAGATGGATTTTCACAGTTTGGAATGAGCTTAAGGTGAAGTCACTGGGCAGGGTTAGAGCTTGTACAGTCCTGCCTTAGCTGGAGGAGTGATTTCCTGAATGACAATTTGTAAGCTGGTTAAAAAATCTTCTCTTCCCCGTTAAGAAGTCCCAAACCAGGAGTGAGCCATTTACTACCCTCGATTTATTGGAGTTTTCTCCAGGTTAGAGCAGGTTTAGTCCATTACTCAAAAAGGTATTTTAAGATGGTCCCACAGGCATAATCCGGTTTGGCTCCATGCTGAATCCTAACTTTTGGGTAGGTCCCTGCGATGCTGTGCAGAAGGGACTCATTGGGTGTGCAATACAATGTAATTAAGAGTAAAGAAAAACCCCATGAGATCAATCCTACGTTTTCTTGGAAGCCAAAAGACAAGAAAAGAACCCGACCTTGGTAATTTTTATTTTGGAGGCATGTGGAGCTTTAGCCACAAGAGGCTATGATGACATTGTACAAAAGGGATTGTGCTGAAAACCATGGTTGTATTTAAAGCTGGCAAACTTTATTAAAATACAGTGTCAATAACAGCAGAAGGAGCAGGGAATAACACATCGATTATCTTTCATCTTGTATTAAATCCCATTTCTGCAGCTTGCTTCAGCTGTAAATCTTCATTTAAAGTTTTGTCTTAGCCCACTCTTTGAAATCTCAGTTGAGCAAAGTTGTATTGGTCTGTGATTTATTTAATCTAATTTCTGTGTGTCCACACAGAACACTGGATTTCAGACTGAGCTGTTAAATAAAACTGACCACTTTTTGGTAGTTTAAACTGGTGCAGAGATAATGGGAATTAAACAGGAATTCTTATTTAGAAAAGAGCATGAATATATTACTTTTTTTTTTTTCATGTAGTATTTTACATTAGGTAAATGAAACCCATTGAATTTAGACATGGGAAATATTCCTTATCCTCTTTATTCCTATTTACGCACACACAAAAGTATAGAATGTCATACTTTATGAGAGTCATTGATACCCTGTTTTACGAATATTGAATTTTGTGAGATAAGCAGTAAGGTCTTGGACTGAAATGAACATTATTTTTTCATAAGGTTCTATGGCTACTGACAAGGTTTACAATATTTTTCCCCAAGAACACTAAGTTGCTTTACTCAATTTTCTACCAAAAATATGTCTACACACCAGAAGGATTATTTATCAAATGAGTTATGTGTGCAAAAACTCAACTGAAAATGAAGTATTCAGGTCATAATAACAAGGAACATTGGAATTGTTGTGAAACAGAACATTCCAATGTTTTGTCCTGAAGTGACTTGGAGTTTCTTTTATGTTGTACAATGTTTCAAAGTGAAAAAAGAAAGAAGAAAAAAATACTTTATTTAAAGAAAAAAAATCCCTTGACTTAAAAAAAATTATGAAGTTCAGGAAAATTGTAAAGTTTGTCATTTTATCGCAATTCAGAGTGAGACAGTATAACTGTAGAATTTGCAATGAAGAGGCTGTGTGGCTGCTCTGGTCAAACTGTTTGTCTGGAAGTCAGTTTGTTGTCGGTCAAGATGAGCAGAGAGCTGGAGCAGCTCTGCTGGGAGGAAAGGCTGCGAGAGCTGGGATTGTTCAGCCTGGAGAGGAGAAGCTCTGGGCTGAGCTCACTGTGGCCTTGCAGGGCCTGAAGGAGCCCCAGCAAACATGGAGAGAGACAATTCCCAAGGGCTGCAGGGCCAGGAGCCAGGGAATGGCTTCCCAGTGCCAGAGGGCAGGGCTGGATGGGATCTTGGGCAGGAATTGTTCCCTGGCAGGGTGGGCAGGCCCTGGCACAGGGTGCCCAGAGCAGCTGGGGCTGCCCCTGGATCCCTGGCAGTGCCCAAGGCCAGGCTGGACACTGGGGCTGGGAGCAGCCTGGGACAGTGGGAGGTGTCCCTGCCCATGGCAGGGGCGGCACTGGATGATCTTTAAGGTCCCTTCTAACCCAAAGCATTCTGTGATTCTATGAATATATCTGAACTCAAACAGCAACGACAACAAAAATCTGACCTTCGTTTCCACCCCATAGCCTCGCTTAAAAATACCTCCTTCTGCAAACATTAAAAGATCACAAAGCCGTGGAATTGTCCAGAATAGGTAACACACTTAGAAAGGGCTCTGATAATAAAACAGCCTGTATGTTTCTAAAGAAGATAAGGGGGTTTTGACCACAAAAACCTGAGAAATATTCAAACAGGAAACAATTATACTCTTAGATTCCCAAAACACAATCCTTATCCCCTGCAGCATGGCTTACAAGGATCTCAAGGTCTGAATCTGCTAGTGCTGTCATCTACATCTGGTCAAAGTACTTCAATGGGAATTGTATCCTCACTTCAAGTCCTGTGTCTTCTTCTCAAGGCAGGAGGGAGGAAAAAAAAACACCTGAAGAGATTATTCAATCAATCAGTTCCATACAGTGACCCCCATTTTAAATTTGAGAGGGGGCTGGCTTTTACAGAGAAATTATTTGATGGTAGTGGATGTAAGGCAAATACCACACTGGTTTTATTATCTCCAAAAGTGAGACTTTTGGCCAGTGGACTATAAACTCCCCAAAACAGGCAGGTCCGGTGGCAGAAATGAGTTTTTCTTCAGAATCTGTTCCTCAGGAGATTTAGTGGGAGCAGCAGAAGTTGCTACTTCTGCCAGTCCAATCCTTTGCAGATAAACTGCATTACAAAGACCTTTTTTATGTGGCAGTGGAATAGATGAGCTTGTGGGTATCTGTTGGGAATTTGAAAGAGGTTTCGAGGATTGGGAAGAGATTTTTGCTCCTGAATTAAAAACTGTGCCTTAAAATGCTTGTACTAATTATGCCTCGTATATATAGAAAATCAGGCATGAACATTATCATATATTGAAATTAGTCCAATATTATTTAAATAAAATTTTAATAGGTATTGCTGTCAACAACGGGCTTTTTCCCTGAGCTGAAAATCCCTGCTTTGCACTGGATCACATTTTATATTGCAGAGCACACAAATGGTTTTCACTAGATAGGAGCAGGGAATCTTGCACTGTGACTGAGAAATGTGGCATATAATTATGGCCAACCATTTTGTGCTGCCCATATCCCTGAATGCCAGATATATTGCAGCTCTTCAGTATGCAAATCCCTGCTTTCCAAATCATTGTTGCCTTCAGCACTCATTATCTAATCATCTTTCTCCACTACACACTGAATGAACAGAAGCATATTTCAAAGAACAGCATAACAGTTTCCTAATGCATGGGACTGAGTAAACTCTTGTGACTGCCTTGCACAGACCAATAAACGCCTTCCTCAAGGTTCAGGGGATGGTGGGGGATCCTGGCAAAAACACAATTAGTAGTAAATGGTGGCCTGGAATGCAAATATACCCTTATCCACTCAGCTTGGATCGATACACCTGATAACAGAACAAAACATCATAAATTCCAACTCAAGCGTGTCTCTTAATCGAATTTTTCATGCATGAACCATTTAAAGGTCTTTTGGCACACATTTGAAAGAATCACACCTGAAATTTGTATCATTGATAAAAGCAGCTTCTTCGTGTGCAGGGAGTAATTTTGAATTTTTACCTAGAAATAGACTTGCATTCAGTAGGGAAAAAAAAGTTAAACTTGTGTATTCTTCAAAAATTGTAAGGGGAACAACTTGACTTTGGACGTGTGCCCTCAGTGTGTAACTCTCCATTTCCCGTTCAGGCTCCAAAGAAGCATTTGCAGAATGGAATTATCCGTGGGTACCAGATAGGTTACCGGGAGTACAGCGCGGGGGGAAACTTCCAGTTCAACATCATCAGCATTGACACCACCGGGGACAGTGAGGTTTATACTCTGAATAACCTGAAAAAGTTCACCCAGTATGGCATGGTGGTGCAGGCCTGTAACCGGGCTGGAATCGGACCTTCTTCTCAGGAAATCATCACCACAACTCTTGAGGACGGTAGGTCCTTGGCAAACAGCTCTCATGGGACACATCATTAGTAGTAGTAGTAGTAGCAGTAGTAGTAGTAGTAGTAGTAGTAGTATTGTTGTTATTGTTATTACTAGTATTACTATTTCATATCTTTTTACTTTGTTTCATTTGTTGTTTGATTAGCGATGATTAAAATAGGGATGATAAAAGACCGGACTTTAGATAGAAAGGTGTAAGAGAAGAGTCTGGCCCAGGAGTTTGTCTGATTTTCATTGCAAGAGTGGATTTATTTTACCAGGTAAATAAAAATAACTGTACTAATGTGTTGCATTATCCGTGTCCATGGAGAGGAGCAGAGAGAAGCAGCAAGCAGGGATTATCCAGCAAGAGTGATTTATTTCATTATTTACAACTCTTTTCATAGACTTTTTACTTCATAGTGTAATTGGTCAATGCCTCAGCCACCCCTTAGGGTAATTGCCTGAAATCTTACAACATCCATTCTCAAAAGATTTTTCTGTTGTACCATAAACAAATGTTAGCAAGGTTACAGGTGTCCGTAGCTTACAAAACTTCTGCTGATAACTTCTGTGAGAAAGAAAAGTCTCTCATGAGACAGAAAGCAGCAAGTTCTTGCTAACTGCATTTTTGTATCCACACTAATGTGATACATCCTGCTGTGAGTGACGTTGACCGAGACCAAAACTTTCATTAAGAAGCTAAATTCTCTGGTGTTCCCATATTTGCAAATGTTGGGATCTCATCATTGCTCCAGAGTGATTGCATCATAGTTTTGAGAAGTGAAACTGTGAAAGGTGAAGCGATATTGTTATTTTTGTTGGATTTCTTTTGTTTTCAAATGAATCAGCTGTGTAACCAGAGCTCTTGTACTGCACTGGCTTGCCAATCTTAAAAGAGATGTGTGTTTTTCTAAGGATATCCAGACCACTGACAGAAAAATCATTGCTCTTTCAGGCCAAATTCACCCTGTCTAATCCAAGGAACAATATAGATTTTTTTTTTTTTTTTCAAACTGCATAAAAAGTACTTCTCAAACAATGAGAGGGAGTCCTCTAGTGGAAAAAGAGAATGATCCCATATCCAAAAAAAAGGGTTCAGTATTTTAGAGGAGTATAACAGCAAATAATAATTCTAAAGGTAATGCACATCAGATTTTCAGCTACTATAAATCAACATCAGTGTCCTGAAACCAGTGCCAGCTTGGAATGTGACTTTTACGTGGACAAAATGGAATATCAGACATCTAAAATCCTCAAGAGGCACAGATTTTGAGGGAAGCTCTTCATGACAGACTGATAGGTTTTATTTACTCTAAATGTTTCTAGGCCTAGGTCACTGCCAGACCTCACAAGGCAGTATGCTCACACATGCCCATATTTTGTGTTATAATAAATGGAATTTTTTTCCTTCAGAATCCAGCATGCTTACTTTTCCTGGAAATTTTTTTTGGTCGTCACTCAGTTTTGGGTCCCTCTTAGAATTAAAGATGCCACAAGCTTTAAAAGCAATGCCAAATACTAATGCTGGTGTATTGCTTTGACACTAAATGGCCAACAGAAAATGCCTTGGATTTGGGTGACTTTTTCCAGTTTTTCTAAGTGTCCGCGCAAATATTTTATGACCATTTTTTCCTATGTTTCCTAAAGAAGTGCCCACTTTCTTTCTCCCTCCACTAAATTTAAAAGGACATAGAATTGTCCACAAAGATACAAATTTGGCTGCAAACTTTAAAAAATATATTTAAATTGCTTACAGAATATTCTGCACATTTCCATGTCAGGACACATTTATCTTTCAAAAGAAGCAACAAAAAGCTTATTAAAAGCTGAGTCAGCAAGTGAGGAAACAGTACATCAAAAATCATTCCAGGGAAAACAGCTGCACTTGCAGAAACATGTAGATTGTAGCAAGAGTAAAGGTTTTGCATTGTTAAAAGTGTGTAATGGTAATTAAATATTGTGTGGTGGGATAGCAGAGAAAATAAAGGGCCGCTAAAAGATTAATATTGAGCTGTATTCAGTGTATTAAAATGATGAATCTCTAATTCCAGTGCCCAGTTGCCCTCCAGGGAATGTGCAAGCCACTGCCACATCTCCAGAAACCATTTCCATTTCCTGGTCAACGCTGGCGAAGGAAACCCTGAATGGGATCCTGCAGGGATTCAGGGTTATCTACTGGGCCAACCTCTTGGATGGAGGTGAGAGAAACCAATCCATTACCAAGTACAAAGCTGTATGTGGCCTTTATATCATTTTCTCTCTGGTGTAAAGGCATTTTACTCCCTTTATCTTTGGTTTAGAGAAAACTTTGTCTACCTGTGAGGAAGCAATAATTTTTCCCAGAGCCTTAACAGAGCAGCAGAGCTGCCTGGAAGAACCTCAGGGAAGGCTCCCACCACAGGTTTGCAACACTCCTGTGGTACCCAACATCACCTGAGCAAATTTCACCTCAGTTACACAATCCAAAATGTTTTTTTTTTTTAAAGAATGGTGACCTGGATCTAGAACAAACCAACCCAAACCTGGTTTTCACTCTCATTTGGTTGGTTATCTCTTGGCCTACTCGATACGCTACCGTTTATTTTTTGATAGGATGCATTTCATCTCCATAGCTGAGGGCAAAAGAAGGAAATATTTTTAGGAAAAGCTTGTTATTTCCATGCCAGTCTCTTCTGTTGTGTGTTGTACTCTTAGCATAATTCTTGGAGAAACCAGCTCCAGAGCAGAGACTGAGTGGAAGGATCAAAGGTGAAATGTGATGCTTTACTAATCTGCAATTTACTGCGTGATGGTAATTCCACGTATGGCCCTTTCTTGTAAATTAAACAAATTAGTAGGTTTGAGGTGCACGTCACCTTATTCCTGCTTGCCTGTGGATTTTTCACAGCTGTCTCCCTTCTTTTACTTTCATCCACCAGAACTACAGTTCCCTCTAACCTGCAATTGTGCAAATCTTGGCCTCTGGTATTGTAGAAAGGGGAATTCAGAGTGGAAATGTAACCCAGAGTCCCATTGTCACTGCTGGTAATGGCAGACTCAAAAATATTTAGAAACCACCAACTCCTTTAAAAGTAAAGATTAGAAATGTATGAGAAGCATACAGGAAAATGTAGACATGTAGGGTATGAAATTAAATATTTACAGTGACGCCTGTAGTTTTGGATCAGATCCTATGTGGATATTACCACATCTAAGCTCCTATGTGATGTCCCCCAACATGATGAAAAAAGATGCTGTTCGTGCCATGCTTAAAACTGGATTTTCTTCATTTATTCAGCTTTAGTTGCTGCCCTAAATATGTTTAAAGCTTTTTTGCCATATGGGTTGTACTTCTTAGCTTGCTGCAAAAAAAAAAAAAAAAAGATTCGTATGAAGTGCATCATCTTTCTGCAAGTAAATCTGATTTTACTGTTTAAATCTATTGTTAGCCAGTATTGCTGCTATCAAGTGCTTTGCAGCAGCACTTGCTGTGTATTTTAAAATAAAGGGGACTTTTTCTTCATTTTCCTTATGAGAAATGGTCTTTCTCATAACCAGAAAATCTTTTTGAAGATAACTGACGATCTCATTTTTTTTCTTTAGGGGATGTTTCGCAATAATCTCTTCTTGTTATCTGTTCCTTATGAAAAATCTCATTACTTGTAGAATTTCTTCAATTCTCTTCATCATATTTCTTTAAAAATTGCAACAAGAAAAAAGAGTTTGAAAATGAAAAGTAGGTCTGCTTCAAGTGGTAAGAAGTCAGGACATAAATGAACTCATTTTAATTCATTATAATTCATTGCTGTTTTGTAATAATGAAGCATTACTTGTCTGGTACACCCAAAATTTCCACAGCAGCTCTCAACACCTGGGAGGACAGTGAACTTGGCAATAACTCCACTTCCTTTTTTATTTTATTTTATAGAGCTGGGAGAGATAAAGAATGTCACTACTACCCAGCCATCCCTGGAGCTGGATGGCCTGGAAAAATACACCAACTACAGCATCCAGGTGTTGGCTTTTACCCGAGCTGGGGATGGAGTGAGGAGTGAGCAGATTTTCACCCGCACTAAAGAGGATGGTAAGGAGTGAAAGCATTTTCCATTCCCACTTCCAGGAAATATTTGTTTGTCTCAGGCCAATATTGTACACAGACATGCAGTGATTGAAAACCCAGCCCCGGGGCCGAGCACAGGGAGGACGTGGAGCTGCTGCAGAGAGGCCAGAGGAGGCACCAGGATGAGCAGAGGGCTGGAGCAGCTCTGCTGGGAGGAAAGGCTGCGAGAGCTGGGATTGTTCAGCCTGGAGAGGAGAAGCTCTGGGCTGAGCTCACTGTGGCCTTGCAGGGCCTGAAGGAGCCCCAGGAACCATGGAGAGAGACAATTCCCAAGGGCTGCAGGGCCAGGAGCCAGGGAATGGCTTCCCAGTGCCAGAGGGCAGGGCTGGATGGGATCTTGGGCAGGAATTGTTCCCTGGCAGGGTGGGCAGGCCCTGGCACAGGGTGCCCAGAGCAGCTGGGGCTGCCCCTGGATCCCTGGCAGTGCCCAAGGCCAGGCTGGACACTGGGGCTGGGAGCAGCCTGGGACAGTGGGAGGTGTCCCTGACCATGGCAGGGGGTTGGAACAGATAATCTTTAAGGTCCCTTCCTATCCAGGCCACTTGGTGATTCGGTGAAAATGAGGACGTGAGGAGAGACAGTTCTGGTACCATTTATATAACTTATATCGTACTAAGAACATTATTTTCAGTGTATATATTTATACATACAAAAATCCTCCAAATATCTCTTATCTCAAAAGAAAAATAAAGAACAAAAATGTCTTACCTTTGTTCCTAGACCAAAGCATGGAAAACTCAATTCCTAATGCTGAAAGTTAAAGAAACTTTTAATCATACACAGATACAGACACGTGAGATTCCATAATCACTTTTTTGTAATTGAAACTATTATAATCAATTCAGGTCGCCTCAGTAGGATGCCAGGCACTGATCTATTTCTGAAGGACTAGAATTTCAGATTCAGGGGAGGTTTTGTCCCTAACCTTTTTAATGCCTTGAAAACGCTATGAGATGTATAAATATATTTTTGGATCCCCTAAACGGTTTTGGAAATCTGGATCAAGAAGTTTTGTAGCACAGATAAAAATGCCCACAGTCGTATCAATGAGGTTATTTGAATAATGTTTGATTGGTAAATTCCCCTATGAGTTATGCAATATGTTTTTGAGGAAATTAGTCAATGGATTTTCCTTTCTTATTTACCCACTTTATTGGTCACCTGTGAATATATGAATATATTTGCCAACTTTTTTCTTTTGTAATGAGATTTACAAAAGTGACAAGGGAGCATGTTCAGTAAATTAATTGACTTGATGAATTTTTGGTGCTTTTTTGCCAATAAAAAATCACCTGATGAAAGTTATTAATTTTTTTCCAGTAAAATATTAAGGGACTCATTCTAAAATTTACATACATTGTAAGGTCACCTGGCCCCAGCTGTAGGTGTATCCAGGGGATGCACTAAATCAAAATTGCTCAGCTCTAGACTTGTGTGTCTTAAGCAGTGAATGTTCTGATCCCAGCCTAAAGTCCTGTAGCAACTACTTTGGAGCACCTAAGTCCTGGGGCAGATGCTCTTGGGACACCCAGGGCTTGGAAGCAGAGGGTTTCATTTCAATGAAAAAATCTAAAATATAAGAGAACTGTAAAACACATGCTGCATTTTCAAGTTACTTTTTGTCAAGTAGATCCCAGCATAGTGAACTTTCCCTGAATTCTCTCTGAACCACAAGGGCTCTCAGCCCTGAGCCTTGGGAGTGGGATTTATGCCACCAGGAGCCAGGGGTGATGTCCCACACTGCTCCAGGAGCTTGAGGACAGGCTGGTCGTGGGGACATCTGGTTCCTGTCAGAAGCCTCAAATATTTCTTCTTCTTCTTCTTCTTTTTGTTTTTTTTTATCCCCTTATCCCATCTCTCCCTCATTTGCTCATCCCTAGTTCTTGGTGGTGGCTCTTTTGCTCTCTCCATCTCTGGGGTAGGACAGGCCCTGATGAGGGGAGCACATCGCCTCAGACTGTGTTTGGCAGCTGTGCAAAGGCTCATCTCTCATCTTTAATCCTCCTGGCAGCTCAGCAATAACTCGCCCCGAGGCAGCCTGATTAACCTTTCCAGAGATTTTCTGATGCCTCACACCAGTCCCATTCATTAAATCTTTTGTCCAGAAAACTAAATGGAAAGATGTTTCAGAAAATACAGTGATTTCATGTTCAGCTTCACAACTTTTTATTAAGGACAGGAAAGGTTTTGAGTGGAATATACAGAGACCTTCAGTTAAGCATAAGCCAAACCCAAAATCCTGGATCTAAATATCCTGAAGGGTGCGGAAGTTAAAGAGGAAGAGATCATTCACATCACCAAATTCCATGCACCAAACAGGTGCCTCATTCCTCAGAAGAATGGACACTTCTACTGTAATTTTCTAAGGAAAAGTGTTATGTAGAGGATTGTTCAGTAGGACAAATTCCAGTGCACCTAAAAGATCCTGCCCTGAAGTGAGTTTAAGCACTCCCTTGGCATGTGAAATAAATTAATTGGAACCTTAACAGAGCTTAGGACTGGAAACCTTCTATCTCTGCTCCCAGACCTTCTCTGGCTAAAATTATGACACAATATATTCCACCCTCCTCTAATAAAATCTGTAAATCTGGGATATTTTTAAGTGGCTGCCAAGCCCTCCACGTCATTATTACTCTGAGGCCATATCACGTCATTAATTCCTTTCTCTTCTTTTTCTTTTACATGAGAGGAAACTTTTCTCTATAAAATCAGTGGTGCAGCATTTTCCACTGCTGCTGGAAAAGCCAGCCGGGGCCTCCTGGGACTTCTCTGTTGGTGTTCAGCTGAAGACATCAGCCCAAAATTTCTTAAGCAGGCTTGAAATCTCCAGCGGGGAAAAATAAGGGTAACTCAGGGAGGGAAGCACTCATCCTGGATGGAATGAGTTGATGCTTTGATTTCTTGTAATGTTTGATACTGGTTTTAGACACCAGAGGTCAGACACTGCTGCTGATCAGCAAAGGTAATGGGAGCAACTTGAGCAAATAATAGGAAATGAGCTTTCAAGAAATGAGCTTTCCTTTCAATGTGATCGTGTGTATGGGTTTTATCTAGTTTTTTCCCCCCTTTTCTGAAAGCTGACTTCAGAAAAAGATGCTGCTCTTTTTGGAGTTCCTCCTGGCAGAAAAATAAGCAAAGCAGAAATGTCCAATTTTTAACAATTCGTTGTGGTTTTGTCCCTTACCTTTTCCACTTTACAGTTTCTAATAAGCTGCTCGTCCTCTCCACCTAGAGACTTGATTTAATAAACCATTAAAAATTAAAGTAGCTCTTCCAATTCTTTTCCCTGCTGTGATCAAAATGCAGTTTCAGAAGCTTCTCCATTTTGTAGCAAGAGGGAGCATGTGTGACAAATTCCCGCTCTGCTCCTGTGCTGCAAATGCAATATGAGACAACTAAAGCTGAAACAAGGAATTTGCTGCCTTAACAAGCCTGAAACATGACACAGCACCTTGGCTGGCAGCAGTGCCCCGACCTTGAGCAGGAATGGGGTGACACAGAGCCCAGAGCTCCCATCCCAGTAAAGCTTCCCGCAGCTGGGAATTTGGCCTGGGTCTGTCAGAGGTGGCATCCGGGCTCGCTGTGACACAGGAGGATGCACATTTCTCTCCTGTATAATTTTTTTTTTTTAAGAAAATGCATTCCTGTGCCCAGCAAGCTGTTTGTGTGCCACAGAAGGCTTTGCAGCAGTGCTGTGCTGCCAGCTCTCTGGCATTCAGAGCCAGGGAGAAGCTGCAGCAGGAAGCAAGGAAAAATAGTACCAAACCCCTCTGCCAGCCCCCTTCTGCCTGAGTCCAGTGAGATTTTCCTCCTCTCCTTTCTGCCCCTGAACACCAGGCTTCCTGGCCATTGGCATGAGAGACACAGACAACATCTGACAAGCTTTACATTTACTTTAAATGATTAAGCATAAATCCAATCAGGTGCACATTCAGTACTCCTTGGAGCAGAGCTCCGCTTGGGCTCGTTCAGCTGATGAGGGTGGCTGGGTTCTGTGATGGAAAATTGCCCTTGATGACCCCTTAATGCATTTTTTTTTTCTGGAGTCTAAGATCTCCAATTTTATCTTCTTGACTAAGAATCAAAAGGGACAGAATAGTAAATGTTCCCCTTGGGAAACTGGCAGGATTTGATAGAAATGATGTGCTTAATATGAGGCCAGTTCAGAGTAAATTCATGTGTAGATGTGTTTTGGCTGGCACAGATCTACATTGGAGGTGGGATATCTACATGAACAAACAGGCAGCAGTTAGGAGTTGATTTTATTTTTATTTTTCTAAGTGCAACCAGCAATGGAGTAGTCCTGTGATGTGCAGAATTAAAAGCCTGTTACAGAACAGGGCTCAGATTTCTGATTTATCGGCAATATCGCTCTTAAATGCACCACAGTCTGTGCATTTGCCTCCCTGCTGCTCGGCGCTGTGAAGAAAAATGGTGATAATCTCTCTGCTTATGAAAAGGGGAATGAGAAAGTTCCTGGAGCTCCTCCCCATTATCTGGCACATCTAAATGCTGTTTGCCAGCCCTGTCGTATCAGGATAATTGCCTGCTCTGCTTTAGCATTTCACTTGCACTGTCAGGAATACAAAGTGTTCTCCTCCACATGAAAGCAGGATGCTATTTCCATGTTTTTCAAAGCCTTGCTAGCTGGAGAATGAGGCCATCTTTGATCTTAAATTTGCCACATCTGCTCCCTGGAAGGCTGCAAAGTTGTTTTGAAGCAGTCCTCAGCTTCTCTGTGCTCAGCCCAGGTTGTCCTCTGGCTTCTCACCATAATTTTGCCCCTGGTGACCATGGGAAAAAAAATGAACTATGGCATTGTGCACCTTCAGTTTGTCTTTCTGGGGGCTGTGGGGATCTGTGTGCTAAATAAAGGTCCATGGAGAGTTCAGTAAGACAGCCCAGGTCCCCTGATACTGCTGGCTTAAAATTACTTAAGCCAATAATTCTGGGGATGCAGTGGCAGTGAGGGAAATACCTTAAGTTTTCTTGGCAAGACTCAGGATTTTCCTCTTCAGGATAAGGCAGGCACCACATTCCCCTGCCACAACTCCTTCAGATGCTCAAGGAACCCAGTTTAGTAAGAAATGTTTCAGTTAATGCTGAGATAACTCACATTAGGTCCAGGGGATGGGTTTGACCAATGACTTCACCCTCTGGACAGAGGACAGTGGCGGTCTGCAAGGCACCAGATGAGATTCTGCAGGATTCCTGCTAAGGAAATATCAACACTTCCACACACACAGTGGAATGACACACAGCTTTCATGTGCACAACCCAGCAGTGCAGCAAAAAGAGGACTAATAAATGAATTTTCAGAATAATTTTTGCGCCACTGCAAAAACTGCTGCCTGGTTCCAACCCAAGGAGGTGGAGGGGCCCTTGGGTTGGACATTTCATTATTATATCTCTTCCTGACTTTCTTTTTGGCCTTTCTTTCTGCTGGTCTCACACGAGACAGCAACACAGCAATGACAAGGAATGTTTCCCACATAGGCCCAACGACTGGAAAATGCCAGATGAATTCTGAGTTAATCCCTCAACAGTCGACAGCCATGACCAATTACCGTCAGAACCTGTCCCTATAGATCACACCCTAATTTAACAATAAATTGCATTAACCTCATCCATCTATTTGCAGTGATTTCCAGAAAACATTGCTATCCATAAAGGAATCCTCCTGTGGGTTAGGTAATTACCCTGGAGAGCCAGCTTTCACTCTTCAGCAGCGGGAGCAAATAGCATTTCTAATGAGCTGGGTATAAATAACAAGTTGGATGCTGTCAAGCATCAATATTTACTCTGCATTGGATAGAGCTGCTAACTGAATTAGCCCCTTTGCAGCGAGGGGCTGGGTTTGCAAGCAATTATCATCATGACGTTCTCACTTGATGCCTAATTAGCTCTCTCAGCACACTATAAATAGAAAATGCACATCCAGAGACGTTGCACTGAGTGGTGCCTGTCAGTTTTCTCCCATCTTCCAGGAGCACCTGTGCAGATATAAAACTGAGGGTCACCTGACATTATTTTTACATGAAGCTGAGTGAATTTAGATCCCAGGTTGGCTGGCTTCTCTTTATGGGCAAAGTTCTGTAGCATCATAATATCTGCTTGCTTAACTGAGGCAGAACAAATATTTGTATATGAATATCAGCTTGCTGGACATGGGATTTTGTGTCTGTACTGCACAATAACTGTTTTCTGTGAAAGTAAAGAAAGCTGATCAAGCATTGCAATGGTAATTGCACTGGAATTTTTAACATTTTGGTAGTTTTGCTTGAAATCAGACAAAAATATCAGATTCCCCATGAAGCAGTAGTTCTGTAGAGAACAGAGTCCAGGAAACTGTTTCATTTTGTGTTTAATAATGTATATAGCAATTTTCAATACAACATATCTATATTAATAATTTGCCTTCAACATGGATCACATGCAGTGCTAAAATATCTTTCAAATTATTTATTTTTAAGTTTTTAAATTATATTTTCAAATATTTTGACACA
Source organism: Dryoscopus gambensis (assembly GCA_013389985.1). NCBI lineage: Eukaryota > Metazoa > Chordata > Aves > Passeriformes > Malaconotidae > Dryoscopus > Dryoscopus gambensis. The sequence goes on along the minus strand of WEIT01034435.1, from coordinate 34,035 downwards.
AGATGTGTTTTCCAGGAAACTTTAAACCCATTTATTCTGTTTTAAAATGTAGCCCTTGCTGGTTTTTTTAAGTACAAGCTTGTGTGTAATGTGACGTTCCAGCATGCAGGAAAAAAATAATCTAGCAATTTTGCACATTAGTGAAAGTGTGTTTCTAAAGTTGGAGAACATTGTACAGTGTAATGTGTGTTTGAAAAACAACATATGCTCATGAAATTAAAACCCTTCCCAAAATGCAAGGCTGCAAAGGGATGTAGTTAAGATTACGCAGCAAGATTTTAGTATTTCCGAGCTGAAGCTTTTTCCACATGGCTTTAGACAGGAGGTTTGGGGTTTTTTAGCTCTTTGGCTGTGATAATTTTGATGGCTTGTATAGCAAGTGGCTGTAATTAGAGAAACAGCTATGTGTTCATGTTGCAGTGCCAGAGAGGGGTCTGAGCTGTGGAGGGCAGGGCGAGGGACAAGGATCCTGCGTGGGTGCGCTGGGGGCACCAGATGTGTCAGGTCAGCTGATGTGGCGCTAGGAGCCACAATAATGACACATGGACAGGAGAGAAGTCAGAAGGGTAAGAAGAAGCAGAAGAAGCAGAAGAAGCAGTAGAAGCAGTAGAAGCAGTAGAAGAAGCTTTATTTTTACTTTACAGTATTTATACCTTTCTTATAACTACAGATGATTGGAAGGTAAGGTTGACACCTTCTCCGTCACATTGGATGGACCAAGAGTCCATCAACTTTATCTATCATAGAAATGGAATGTACAACACAAGAAAGCAGTTACAATAACAACAGATGTTATTTGCACAAAGTGTGAGAATCTCTGATTCTCTGACTCCAAGATATGTAAACAATCAGAAGGCTGAGAGAATAGTGCAACACGTGGGCAGATGCCTGCTCACACATCGTGGCACTTGCTGGCCGTGGGTCACATCAGGCAGTGCAAACTGCTCGTTTACACTCCACTCCATTAAATCCACAGCTCTGCTCTGGATATCCATTCAACTGTCCACACGTGTATTATTTATAACAGTTTGGTGTAGGCTGTGTGTTCAAAGCTGGTAATTTATAATAATGTTTTGTTTGGCAATTTCAGTGACCACAGACAAAACATTTTCACGTGTGCATTTGGGTTCAAACTGAAAGGGGAAGTTTAGGGTGGATCTAGGGAAGTTCTTTCATGTGAGGCTGGTGAGGCCCTGACACAGGTTTCTCAGTGGATGCCCCATCCTTGGAAGTGTCCAAGACCAGGTTGGATGGAGCTCCGAGCAACCTGGTCTAGTGGAAGGTGTCCCTGCCCATGGCAGGGGGTAGGATTGGATGGTATTTAAGTTCCCTTCCAACCCAAACCATTCTCAGGTTCATTCTATGATCCTATGCAGGCTGGAGGGGGTACTTCACAAAAGTTTAACCATCAATGGCGGGTTCTGCTTTGGAAGCCTCTGAAGAAGAGCTTCTCCCCTCTTAAGGATGGGGTCACACCCCCCAAACCTTCTCCCTGGCACGGGCAGCCTGGGGGCTGCCGCCTGACACAGAGTGTCCATCTCAGTCCGTGGGGACGCAGCCACCGAAGCACCACGCTCCCCTTTTCCTCTTAGCTCCTCTGTTTCACTGGGATGATTGAATATCTGCCTTGGCCCTCTCTAACACCCCTTGCTTTTCCAGTTCCAGGTCCTCCCGCTGGAGTTAAAGCAGCTGCTGCCTCGGCCTCCACGGTTTTTGTCTCCTGGCTGCCTCCCCTGAAGCTGAACGGCATCATCCGGAAATACACCGTGTTCTGCTCGCACCCCTACCCCACAGTAAGTGCCACAGCCTCTGTGCAGGCCTGACACACAGGATTTGCAATCCTTGATGCTCTCCCTGCTGCTTCCCCTCCTGCCCTTAGCTCATCCTGGGCACGGCCAAAGGGAGATCCTGGAGCCACAGAGAGAAGTGAGGGTTAAGTTTGGTTCATTCCACCCATCAAACTTCTGTTTAAAACCTATTGCAGAGCACTAACTTACAAATAATTTTAAAATGTACCGTTGAAGTGGGGTATTTTTCAAGGTTTGGTTAGTTTAGAGTGTACCAAGTTACATTTTCCAGGACCAGCTGCACAAGCCCTGTTGCAGCTGGAGGCATGTATTTATATATCCTGTTCTCATCTAAGTTCCTGCCTTTTTGGCTTGAGTATTCATGTGTGAAGGAACATAATGACTTATAAACAAACATATTTGCTTGTGAATAGGCTTATTTATGCCTGCAGTATTTGCCCACTCTAGCTCTACTTGCCATTTACTTCCTGAGAAAGTGACAGGAGGAAATCTGAAGTGACTATCAGGTTATCTTTCTTTCTTTGTAAACCACGAAGAAATTCAGCCATCTTTAAACACAAGGGCCAATTGCTCTCGCTAAATACCCATGCATATTTATTTTAATGTGGATTTAAAAGAATACTGATTTTTTTTTTTAATCTGAGGTTTGGATTTAGGTTTTATCCAAGGTTTGCATTTTGGTTTTAGGCAGGACTTCCCACCAAAGGTGCAAAATGCAATCTTGGTTTAATAGGCAAGGAAAATATTGTTCCAGAAATTTCCAAAAGTGCATCAGGCTTGCAGAGGGTTACCGCTGTGCAGAGGGTTGGAAGGAGGTGATCTTTTAGGTCCCTTCCAACCCAAGCCATTGTATGACTCTATGATTTATGTTTTGGGGTTACTGTCTCCTAAATCCATTAATTTCATAATTGTAGCAAAACACACTATCTTTAGCACACCTTTAAATGTAAACTAGCTGGAGATTTTCCATCACAGTTCAAACATTTCTATGGCACTCAGTGAGTTAAAGAGGTCAGAGTTTGGAGGACAGCTCTGAGTGGGGGCCAGGCACTCCTCTGGGGGCTTGGAGAGAACACCAGATGGTGCTGCTGCCTTCTCCAGCTACTTTCCATGCACAGAGCTGCAGTGCTTCTTCCTAGGGCTTTGCTGGCAACATTTTTTCCTATATTTGCATCCCAAAGAAAATAAACATCCTCAGCTAAAAATCTTTTTCTCTGCCATGTGGATCTCTCACATACAAAACTTGCTATTGTGTGGTTACCTATCGGAGCACCTCAGAGATGGGCAATGACAAGAACAGTTGCTTATTTTTTGCTGCTCTTGGCCTGAACAGAATTTTACTGCTGTATTTTCGTGGTGTTCATTATGCAGGGGTGTGTATGAACCATCATGGAACTACACCTTAGCTCCAGGTAGAGGCACTTGGGGGTGTTTTTGCTTTTTATTAATTGCTGTTGTGTACATGTATAGTTCTGAAAGGCATCCCTGCCCCCAGGACAGATGATCTTTAATGTCCCTTCCAGCCCAAACCATTCTGTGATTGCATGATGCTGCTGTTACCTTCGTGCAGGTGTGAGTGTACATATAAATAGATATATATGCACACACGTGTGTGTGTAATTATGCACAACACCTATCTATGAGTCCCTGTACCCGTGTTCTGCAGGTCAGCAGGGGCTGTGGCTTGCAGAGAAGATCTTCTGCATCAGCCCTGTGTGCTGAGTGTGGCAAGGATCGCCTGGGGGCTCCATTTCCAGAAGCCAAGTTGGAAATTTTAAACAAATACAAGCCCTCAGGACGTATTTAATGTAGGACAAACTCCCCCAGCTTTATTTCTAACAAAATGCTTTGTTATCTTTTATTCTGAAGTGGACTGTGAGCTAAAAAGCTGTTTTATTCAGAGCTGCTTTGCAGTGAAAGCAGCCTGCTGCAGAGCTGCTCAAATGCCAACACTGCTGAGCAGATACACTTAATATATCCAGGCAAGTTCTTGTTTGATTCACTGCTGGCAGAGACAAGTAGCTGACAGAGGAAGAAGTCTTAAATTAGGGTGAGGAGGAGAATAAATAAAAGACCTGTGTCTTTATCATCCCTTCTGCCACCATTAGTGCTGTGGCTGCAGGTATGGAGCCCTAAAAACTTCATCCATCTGTCACAGCCCTGGCTGCAGAGTAACTTTGCTGAAAGTCTGCTATTCAAGCAGAAAGACAAACTCAGTTTTCAGGCATCAGTGAGAAGAAAGAGAAAAGGACAGGGATAAAGGCAAACTGAGGGGGAGGCTGCACTCTGCAGACTGTATTTTATTGCTGAGAACGAGCCAGTACAATATACTTCAGACAGGTTAACAACAGTCCTTTATACAAGAACACTGCTTTGGTGTTTAAGTCACCAGCAGGAAAAATAATTAACTCTGTTGGTCGCATTGTGCATATTTTTATTACAAACACAACCCTTATCCAACCCTGACATTATAAAATGAGGATTTGCTGCTTCTTGCACTGCTGGATTTGCTTTGCAAAGGCAGAAGCTTTTAAAATTTCTGCTGCCCATGTATAGAACAAAGGGCAATTCCTCCTTAAATATTTTGAGCCCTAAGGACAGTACTTGCCTGGGATGTTTCAAACCACAAATATGACTAATGTGTGAAAAATGGAGGAGATTCTCCACTGCAGTCTATTCTCTGGCCAAGATAAAGGGCAAGCAAGGATCCAATTTCACACTGTTTAATTGTTGTGTCTGTAGTATTCTACAGGCATAATTTGCAATTTTTTATTCTGAAAATGTGGGAAAAATACAGAAATATAAGACTTTGCAGGTCCTTCATTCTTCAAATATAAGAAACAGAACATACCAGAATTTAAGTTAGAAAAATCCTTTGTGCTAACTCATAGCCAACTTTCCTGCTTCTCCCCACTTCCTACCATATTTATGTCCAACTTTTTGTAGGATCTGGCTTCTCCAGCCCCTGCTGCTTTGGGCTGTAGATGTGCATTGCCAGGGCTTTTGAAAGTGCAACAGAAAAGGAGATTTGGGGGTTTTCTGAAGAAAAAAAAAAAAACAAACAAAAAAAACCAAAAAAGCCCTCCCAAAAAACAACCACCAACAACCTCTTGTTGCATTCAAGTCATTACAATGCCTAAGGAAGAATCGGTGGGATTAGATTAAATAAAATGTAGATGGCAGAATGTACCTGGAAAAGGTTGCTGTGACACACAGGTTAGCCAGCCTGGGAAAATTTGATCTCAGAACAGGTAAAAAACACTTCCTTAAAGAAGGAGAGAGGAGAGTGCTGAGGGCAGGAGAAGGAAGGGTAAGGATCAGAATTTGCTGGTGCGGGAAGGGATGAGAAAGTGCCTATGCACAAGGACAGGGAATTTTTGACATGGGAAATTCTGATCAGCAGGGGTCAAAAATCACCATGAGATCCTGGTCAAATATTGAAGCTGGGGCCCAGACTGTGGGATCTCCATGCATGGAAGTCTTCAAGACTTCGCTAGACACGTCCCTCAGCAACTTGATGCAATTAAACTTGCTTTGAGAAGGGGGTTGGACTGGGTGACCTCTAGAGGGACCTTCCAACCTCAGTTCTTTTATTAAATCAAAGTTTAAAACTGGAAAAGTTGGTCAAAATATGTATGCAACAAGTGAAAGCGGACAGTGGTAGAGTTAATATGCAACTCTTGGAGGAAAAGAGACGCGTTAAATTGACACCAAGATGTCTCAAAAGTCTCCAAAAAAACTCATATGACATTTTAGGCCACTGGCAGGACTGTTTGTTTTTCCCATCTGAACACGTTCTATGCACAGTCTCCTGAACAAGTTCTGCTTTTAGCTCTCACTATCAGGAAATCAGAGAGTGGGAGTGAGGGAATCTTATTTCACATCTTAAGTGAGTTCCACATGAGTGGACAAAAGACAAGAACCAGCTGACTGTGTCCTGAAAGTGAAAATCACTGAGAAAGGAGAATGGTCTCCATTTATTACCCTTTTATAGTGCAGTTTTACTTACACAACTCCTGTCCATTAATCTTCAGGCTTTCTGTGAAGAAAGCATAGAGTGATGCACAAATTAATGACCTGCTTTGCTAGAAACAGCAGGAAAATCCTGTTTAATGTGTTTGCTCCTATTAGTGAGTGACCCACCAGCAGATCAGCAAAAGCCAAACAGCAACAACAACCATAATGACTACACTTTTCTAATCAATGAGTCAAAATAGACTTTAATATGTGTACTTCTGATTGGGTGATGTCATACCATTCACTGACACCCAAATGATGTTATTGGTCTGTGTTTTCTCAGCTCTTAACCTCACTTTCTAGCACAAGTACACCAATATTGGCAAATATGACAAGGAGCTGGCAAAACATACAGGTACATATTTAAAACTCTAGATTTCAGGTGAGAAAAACCAGTTTATTCTCTGGTCTTTAATCCTGACAGTAGTTTTGAAATGTTGGTTGATGAAACTGTTGCTTAGCTGAGGGATTCTGCTAAGAGATGATTTGTCCCTTAAACCCACCTTGACTGAGGTCCCAAAGGACCAGGAGTCTGAGGACTGGAAGGAGAAGAAATTCCAGACCTGTTGAACCAGATGGATGCAGTGAGAATATTCCTGCAAAGATCCCAGACAATGCTGTCATGTTAAAGTGGACGAGCTGGATGAGGAACCAGAACACAAAGCAGACCCCAGTGCTGAAATAGGAGTGATGATTTGGAATTATCTCATAGTGCAAACCCTACAGTGAGCCCCAGGTACCTGTGTTGGAAACTATCGTTGAAAACTGTAATCTATATTTCTGGACTTCTCCAAAGGATGTAGAAAGAACGAAAAGCTGAAAGCCCAGCAAAGATTCATGCTGGCCTGGAAATAGTCCTGTGAAACAGCTGGGTTTGGAATAAGTGGTAGATGAAGAGGTGCAAAGTAGTGATGGATAAGAGAGAAATAATCTTGTATTTGGCCAAAGCCCAAGTCAATTTACTTGGAAACATCATCAATACTGGAAACTGACCAACATCTGAGGCAGAGAGTTACTGATCTTTTTTATTTGCTTACTTTACTGTGAGAAACACACTTTTAAGCCTGTTAGACTTCTATATTTGTTTAATTTTTTTTCTTTTATTTAAACCCACTAAGGGGAAAATAAAATATGTGATTTAACCAGCATACACAGGATACTCTGGGGTTGCTCTGTGGAGGAAGAGAGTAATTGCTGCTCTCAGTCTGTAATTTGTAGACTCATAATTGAGATTCAGTTCATCTGATTCAGACACCTGGAATAGAGACACCAGTGCTTATTCTGGAGTCATCAAGGATTTCCTTTCATTAAAGGAAAGAAGCTAGATGTCTGGGAGAAGCTGGAAAAATATTCTGAAAGTCTCCCATCTCTTTGTTTGCTCTAGAGAAAGTATACATATTTATCTTAAACCAGATGAGCTGCAACATAAACTAGATGTGGAAGTATATACAATTATCTTAAGCTAGATCTTTAAACTATTAGCTGTCATAAATTCCCATCATCCAGGTGTTTTCCACTCAATTCTTTCAGGCAGAGACAAATTTTGTCTTGATTTTGCACAGGATCTGTCCAAATTCTGATTTTGCTGATCCTCCTTTCCTCTCCAGGTTAAAGACTTGGATAAAAGGAAACTGGAAAATAGAGTTGATGCAATTATACGGCACAAATGATTTGTTGTTACAGGCTATAGAACTTTCATTGATTAAAATGATGCTCAAAATCTCTTGGAAAAGGGAGAAGTAGCTGGTAGAAGTTGGCTAAGTAGATAAAGTTACTGTTGAAGAGAACTTTATTTAGAGTCAGCAGATTCTGTAAGGTTGAATTTTATATATGTTCATTGATTTGTGTATTACAAGCAGTATTTATCACTGTATCTATATAACACTTTTTACAGCATGAAGGTATTTATGCTTATTAATTCCTGTGTGCTTTATTTAGCATAGAAATAGTGCATAATTTGAGCGTTATTTTAAAACTTTATATTGGATGGTATTTAAAATGTGTCTTTTTTAATATACCACATGTTCTATTTTTAGCCTTTTCGTAGTTGTTTCACATCTTTGGTGCCAGCTCCCAAACATAGTACATTCATTATTTTAATTGCTTTGTCAACTTTACATTTTTTGCCTGTCTTATTTTTGTCACAGAGCAGACCTCAGGAGGGATGTGACAGAGCACCAATTGATTCTGATGATGTGCTGGTTTATATGATTTTTAGAAGGTCTCCTTGTAAAGCCCTACCAAAACAAATTTGATATTGATTTTTTCATAAACCTCCCTTCTTGTCTCACTACCTCGTCTCACACCCAGGGATATCAATACAGTCTGACAATAAGTCCTTGGTGTCCTGACCTTCCCGTGGTCACCAGCCCATGATACCACACGCTGCTCCCCTCGTCAGGAGGCCGATGGACTCTCCAGGAGGTGCTCCAAAGGGACAGGCAGGTGCTGGACCCTAAGTGGGCTACCTGCAAGTCCAGACAGCTGGTTTTCTTCCAGGTGTAATTCCTGGAAATGAGAATTCAGGAGCAGCTGAGGGAGCTGGGGGTGTTTACTCTGGAGAACAGGGGGGACCTTCTGGCTCTGCACAACTCCCTGAAACGAGGGGGCAGCCAAGGGAAGTCGGGCTCCGCTCCTAAGACAAGAAGAAATGGCCTCAAACTGCACCAAGGGAGGTTCAGGTTGGACACCAGGAAGAATTTCTTCATGGAAAGGGTGGGCAGACATTAGAAGGGGCTGCCGGGGAGATTTGGAGTCCCAAACCCTGGAGGTGTCCAAGGAAGGCCTGGACGTGGCGCTCAGTGCCATGGTCTGGGTGACAAGGTGGGCACAGCTTGGACTCGATGGGCTGGGAGGTCATTTCCAACGTCAGTGATTCTGTGATTCTTTCGATGGTCAGGATTTTCCTGCCGTTGGGAAGGCGGGGAGCTGCCTCTGTTCTTCCCAAAATTTCCATCTGAAACTTTCTAACATTTTAGTTCAACAATTAAGAGGGGGAAAAAAAGTTACAATGTTATATGGCAGCTGCATTCACCTTCGTGCACAGCTTCTGCTTCCAACAGTTACCTTCAATAACGCTGAGTGAAAAACAGATGCCACATTTCAAAACATGAGCCAATACCTGAACAGAAACCATTGTTAGATCAAAGTGGCAGCCAAGAGTCTTACTGGAGACCATGGTCTAGGATTAGTGGTTATTTGGAGCTTTGAGAGTCTGTCCATCTGTGAAAGGGAGGTAAAAGCGCAGCAGTCCTCAAAAAGAGTACAATTTGTGACCTCAGACAGACTTTCACATCTTTAGGGAGTTCACTGAGAGGGCACATCAGTGGTCTGTCTGCTCTGCTCAGGGATGCAGAACTTGAAGTTCATTCTCTATAAATATAGAGATGTATTGATTTTTTATTACCCCAGTTTGCTTCCAGGTAGAAACAACTTAGTGTAGCCCCCAGAACTGGATAAAGTGTGAGTCCAGGAGAATCTACTATGTGATTTTTAGAATAAAACATCTCAGTACTCTCTGCCCCTCAAATTCTGTGTTGAGTTTTGGGCCTCTCACTTCACAAAAGGACCTTGAAGTGGTGGAGCGCACCTTCAGAAGGGAACAGAGCTGGGGAAGGGTCTGGAAAACAAGTCTTAGGAGCAGCAGCTGAGAGAACTGGGGTTCTTCAGCCTGGGGAAAAGAAGGTTCAGGAGGGACCTCACTGTTCTCTACAACTCCCTGAAAGGAGGTTCTAGCGAAGTGAGGGTCGGTCTCTTCTGCCATGTCCAAAGTGAAAGGATGAGCAGAAATGGCCTGAAGTTGCACCTGAGGAGGTTCAGATTAGATATTAAAAATGGAAATTTCACTGAAAGAGTGGTCAGGCATTGGAATGAGTTGCCCAGGGAGGTGATGGAGTCACTGTCTCTGGAACTGTTCAGGAGGAGTCTGAATGTGGACCCTGGGTGATGGTGGGACTGCATGGTCTTGAAGTTCTCTTCCAGCCTTGATGATTCTGTGGTTTCCAGGGGCAGAAAATGCCTGAGATAGGGCAGGGTAACAATTCTGGGATGGTGTTGTGCAAAAAGATGGAGATCCTTGTGGTTTTACCATGTGGAATTAAAGACTTTAATCCCTAATGAGGCTCAGTGCTTGTTCTAGGCCTCATCTGTACTGGTAATTAAACAGGGCCCAAGGAGCAGCACCTGGCCTCAGGAGGATGTGATGGTAACTGATGCCAGTCTACACTGCTTATCACAACCCCCTCCAAAGCAGATTTATTTTGAAAAGAGCTATTTAGAGCAGCAGAAAACTGAGCTAGAAAGTAAGTTAAAAATCAGTGTGGATCACTGGGATGGAGTGCTCAACTCGCCGCCTGGCTCTCTCCCATTTAGCAGTGGAACTAAGCCCAGAGGACAGATGTTTGTTGAGAAGAACCCAGATATGCAAACCCCATTTCACTGACTTAACTCAGGCCAGATAAAACAAACTCGGTGCTGTTCTGTGGGAGGCTGCAAAACCAGTGGCTTGTTGTTGTGGGCAGAAGGGAGCGGCCTAAGTGTCTCTCCTGAGCCCACTTCTGTTCAGTGGTTCCCTTACCGACCTGGATAATGAAATAGAGAGGCTGTGTATTAAATTAGTAGGAGATATAAGGCTGGGAGGGATCACACGTACACAAGAGACACAGGTGGAATTCAGGCAGGTCTTGATGATCTGGGAAATTGGTCTGGAAAAAGTTGGATAAAATTTAGCAAGAAAATGGGTACGCTGAATAACAGCTGCAGAAGTACTGTGTAGAGAGCCATTGTCTTGATTCTTCAGAAGAAGATTTTGAGGGTATTGTGCCTCCCAAGATGAACATTAACAGCCTTTATAATCCTGTCTTGAAAAGCCAAATGAGAATCCCTGGAATTGTTGAATACAGGTTTGGAAATGGTGAGAAAGTTATGAACCATCTTTAGACAGTCTGAAGGATAACAGCAGGTATTATTAGAGAAACTGATAGAGAAAATGGGATTTCTGGCCAATGTTGAAAGCACCAGAGTTATTTAGTTGTAAAAAGATAAGGGTACTGGTGGGGAAAGGAACGATAAAACTTCATGTAGATTAAAGACTGGTGCAAAGATCAAGGTAATAATCTATTCTTCATCTTCCTAATAGACTGGAAAAGAAGCTCTGGGTTGGAACTGCAGCAGGAAACTCAAGCTAGATTAAAAAAACCGATTTCTCATCATGAGATTAGTTAAGCAATGGAATAGGTTCTGCAGCCTAGGGAGTTACAAAATCTCCTTTTACTGTAAGTCTTCAAAAATCAGGTTGGGGAAACATCTGTTTG
>WEIT01034435.1:827-22890 GCA_013389985.1 Dryoscopus gambensis | reverse complement strand
ATTTCTATTTATATTTATATTTACTTTTATTTTCAGCATGAGGCAGCCAATACACAGGTAACCAACTTGTATATGCTCCTTCTTCACAACACACACCACAAGCCTGGGCTTTTTCTTCCTTTTCACTTATGTCCTTAAAGTCTCTATATGGCTTTTCTAGTTCACTTCCAGGATTCCTACATCTTGCAGAGAATAGAGATCTATAGTTCACTTATCTAATCAGAAGCTGTGTAGAACCAGTTGTAAGCAAGGTGCAGGCTCCCTTTCACTAAAAAACCTTCCAGGCCACAGTAAATTCTATCTGTTGTCTTAACTCCCAGCTTGGGAAACTCCCTGATTGCTTGGAAAACTGCTAGAAATGTTTTTTTTTTTTTCTATAGCACTCTCTTGAATTTTTCCCAGGTTGGGTTAAAAAACACAACAAACAAACCAACAAATAGAAGAAACAATCAAAAATAGAAGCCAGAGGGATCAGAGTTTATGCACATTACCTGTTAAATTGTGATTTACAGGAGTCAGAAGTGCCAGAAGATGGCATAGTGCTTCAAAGTGTGCAAAGGAATGCACACCAATAGGGCTGAAGTTGCAGAGGAACATGATGTTCCCTGCATCAGCTGTTTCCTCAGCATCTCTTGCCATTGCCTGGTTTGGGAAGTAGACTGACTGCATCCTGATAAAGGGCTCTGATTTCATTTTATTCTTCACAGCCCTTGCTGGCTTTTTAGAGACTGATCTCTGTCTGCCCTTAGACAATGAGCTAAAGACAGAAGAAAAATTAGCCCATCATCTATAAGCTGAAGAAAAATAGCAGTTGGGAAAGAAAATCCTTGAGCAAGCATGTTGCTGCTTCTAAGATTGAACAGCAGTTTATGTTTTATACTGGCACATGCACGGGCCAATACACGACAAGGTGACATTCCTTTAAATATTTCTTATTTCAATTGTTTAATCTTCTCTTTGCTGACAAAGCTGCCTTTTTTTTCTTCTTGTGTAATCAAAGTCTCTGGCATGTTAAGCTAATTGAAATGACAGGCAAAAGTTTAAAGTAAAATCGATTCTTTGTCACGGAAGCATCCCCAAGTGTTTAGAAGGGAATGTGAGCTGAGGAAACACGAGATGTGTGTTAACCAGTCAGAAACTAAAATCTTTTGCTGCAGCAGTTTGTTTTAAGAAAATGAGAGTCATTACTTTAGTGAAGATGCATTTACCAGATTTGATTATTAAATTAATTCTGAGAATAATTGATTTTACATTTGAAATAGCCACAGATGCAAATGGGTGAATGATGCTGGGCAAAAGAAAGGAATTGAAAACAAGGCATTTTAAAAGCTTTAGAGCAGAAAATTCTGCTATTCGTCCATCTCTGGAGTTCCAGTGAGAAAGAGCTGACGGTTGCTGGAATGAAAGTTAGCACTAAGGAATTCTGTGATATTTAGCTGTCCCTAAATGCTGTATCCATGTCCCATGTCAGCAGGTGGTTTAGAAGGAACTTGTGCTAGGTAACTTCTTTATTGAGTGTAGCCCAAGTGCCAGAGCCAGCCTGGCCTGTTTGACTTTCAAATTAACTGTAGGAAATGCTGCCTCATGAATATTAAATTTCAGCCTCCTCTGCCATGATCAATACATTAATTTTTATGTATGACCTCACAAAGATCCAGCCTGTCAAGCTACGGGCATTTGTCCAATATTCTTGTGTAAATGTCAAGGCAGATGGTTCTCAAAACCTGCTGCAATATTTCACATAATAATAAAGGTGTCTGGCTGCACTGACCTCTTCATATCAGGAATGGGAACCCAGGCAAATGCTGGCTAAATGGGACAAACTAATTTGGCACTTTGACAAAGCAAAGGGGCAACGAGTTTGGCAAGAAAATATGGCGAGGTTCCCCTTTGGGCTTGTTCTGAGCCTGGGGAACTTAGCTGGAGCAAGCCAGTCTTCCCAGAAAAGTCACTCTCCAGGGAAGGAACAAAATGTGTTCTTGTAGAAACCTTTGTGTGGTCTCCAAAGGGAGTCGAGGTGCCTGGCTTAGAGACAGATGTCTTCACTCTGGGTTTCAGATGTGAGAGGAGATGAACTCCCCTCTTCCCCTGGCTGTAGGAGTTGCCAGCTCAAGAACAGAGAAGTGCAGTGACCCATTCAGCAGCTGAAACTGTCTGCCAGTTCACATGGAGAGGTGTTTAATGATATCTCAGAAACATCTCTTATTTATTTGGAATTCACTTTGAAGGACTACATATTCCAATGTTTTCAGGTCAATGTGCCTTTTGAAATGCTAATCATGTGGAATTGGTCTTTACCACAAGCAGATATTTGTATATCAAAGAGATTCCTTGCACACTTTTTCAGCCTGAACCAAGTTTATATTACATTGATGCATTATTTTAAATGCTGATTCCTGCTAAAATCTTCTTTTCTACGTCATTAACCTTCTAATTATTTTTAGCCTAGTGTTAGTTAGCCATTACCAGGCTCAGCACTGCACAGGGAAGTGAGTATTATTCATTCCAATGGTTCATTACGCCTCTATTTTTACGTGCAGGCATCACAAAGCCCATGTCAGAAATAAAAGTGGCAATACTGAGCACTGTAATGCTGTTCAGAGCTGAGGTTTCTCTTCCCAGACTTCCTGTGGAGGATGTGCTGAGGCTCACAAAGCCCCCTGGAGGGATCTGTACATTCCTCCACACCTTTCCACGCACAGGTTGCTGCAAGCAGGATGCAGAACCTCTCGAGGATGAGCCGGGACTGCAGAGCAGCTGGTTGGCTCCACTGCAGCCCTTGGGCCGAGGCACTTGAGTGACAGAGGAGAGACTGAACTGGCATTTCTTCCAGCACTTGTCCTTCCCTGCTAATGCAGCCAACTGGCTGAGATGACCTTCAGCTGGGAGTCTTTGAATGGAAGTAATTTTGTGATTAAACAAAACTAGACTTGGGGGAAGCTTGAACAGTTTTATTTCTTGGTTTGCTCCACTGCTGAAGGGATAAGCCACCAAAACCCAGGAATAAGGAACACTAAAAGTTACACTAAAATAGTAAACTCCAGATTTCATAGCAGATGCAGGACTGAATCCTCTGCGGGGAAAGTTTTGTGTAGAGCTAAATCTGTTTGTCAGAACTGTTGATGGTAAAATTTACCCGTATATGTTCACTTCTATTGTTTATCCAACCCTGTAAAAATAAATGGCACATAAAAGTCCTAATCTGAATAAAACCAGTCTGTAAACAAGGCACAGGCACAAATTCACTGAATATGAATGGATTGCAACAAGTTCCTGTCTCTGCTCTCTTTATTGCCATCTGCCATCTGTTTGGAGCAATTGATACTCATCCGAAGAGCCCTGAAGTAACAGGCTTTGTAGCACTCACATTTTCTCCAAATACTGCTTATTTTAGCCTGGAAACATTTGTCTCTCCCACCACAGGTGATCAGCGAGTTTGAAGCCTCTCCCGACTCATTTTCCTACAGAATCCCCAACCTGAGCCGGAATCGCCAGTACAGCGTGTGGGTGGTGGCCGTGACGGCTGCGGGAAGAGGCAACAGCAGCGAGATCATCACCGTGGAGCCTCTGGCCAAAGGTACAGTGACAGCTGCTCAGGGCCAGCCAGGGCTCTGCAATGCTAATTACCGCCAGAATTGGCACGTGGCCTCTCCGTGCCTCACTGGGGGTGGGATTTGTCAGGAGCAACTTCGGTTGCCTGCAAAAAAGCGAGGTGAAAAACTCGCAGCTAATTGCTCAAGCTTTTGCTGGAGTCAGCAGAGAGGGGATGACGTGCTCTTCCAGGGGGTAACTCATCCAGCCTACCTTAGAAGGGAATAGATTGCTTTTTGGAGCAATTTTTATCTTCAGTTGTTGGGTACAGGGGGTTTGCAGATGATGCCTCTCCCCCTCTGAATATGTTTCTTTTCTTTGCTGTACAAGGTAACTTCTTTATCATTCCTTTCCTTAGTGATATCTCTTGTGTACTCCACAAGTACCATCTTCTGTATAAAATGGTCTGATTAACATATCTAAACTCTGAACAATTGTTCTCTTACTTGCATTAGCTTTGAAGTTTGCTGCTTCTATTTCAGATATGATGAAAGGATAATGTGCCTCAAATCTTGAATATTTATTTCCAGCTGTATTAGTTGTTCTATTAAAAGATATTGCTGGGGCCTGTGAATTCTGCCTTGTGAGATGTGATGCTGAGAACATTAGAGCACCTTGGCTTGGAAATGGAGCCCTAACACTTTGAACAGCAAAGCAAGAGTCCCATCCCACTCAATCTCTACATGGGGTCTTCAATTTGATTGAATTTGATTTCCTACCACTCAACTTGGTGCCATCACAGCCTGTGCCAGGATGGGCAGAGTAGTGCACAGATCCCTGGAGCTGCAAAACTAGATACATTTAATTGGCTTTGCGGTTTTACAAGCCTCCTAATTCTTCACTTGGGTATTTAATGATGTAAAGATGTAAAATAAAGTGTCTAGTGCATTATGATGACAGGTTCTTTCCAAAAAGGCTTTGCTGAACTTCAGCCTAGTGCCAACAACATGAAAGCACTTTCTGCATGGGAGAGCAAACTCCATCACCATGGGAAATCTCACTGTTCCTACCTGTCTAGCTGGTAGATCACCAGTTTGGTGATGGTAGATTAACAACAGAGCCTTTATCCTGGACTGCATCAAAAGCACTTTGGGCAGAGGGTTGAGGGAGGTGATTCTGCACCTGTGCCCTGCTCAGGTGAGGCCCCACCTGCAGAGCTGCCCCAGCCCCGGGGCCCAGCACAGGGAGGACGTGGAGCTGCTGCAGAGAGGCCAGAGGAGGCACCAGGATGAGCAGAGGGCTGGAGCAGCTCTGCTGGGAGGAAAGGCTGCGAGAGCTGGGATTGTTCAGCCTGGAGAGGAGAAGCTCTGGGCTGAGCTCACTGTGGCCTTGCAGGGCCTGAAGGAGCCCCAGCAAACATGGAGAGAGACAATTCCCAAGGGCTGCAGGGCCAGGAGCCAGGGAATGGCTTCCCAGTGCCAGAGGGCAGGGCTGGATGGGATCTTGGGCAGGAATTGTTCCCTGGCAGGGTGGGCAGGCCCTGGCACAGGGTGCCCAGAGCAGCTGGGGCTGCCCCTGGATCCCTGGCAGTGCCCAAGGCCAGGCTGGACATTGGGGCTTGGAGCAGCCTGGGACAGTGGTCCATGGCAGGAGATTGGAATTATATGATCTTTAACCTCCGTTCCAACCCAAACCATTCTAGGATTCCATGATTATTGTGGATGGTACTGCTGATTTTGTTCATCTTTGAACACATGACAGTTTCCCAGTGTGGATAAGCTGCAAACAGGGTTCTTCAGATCTGAAAAATCTGGAGCTTTTCCACTGTAGGATAACTGCACACTGCATTATGAACATCAATGAGACCAAATCTGAGATCCTAAAAGGGGGATAAGGAGTGTAAAGGACACCAGTGAAGGAAGATTGTGAAAGAACAACTCAGGGAAACGGGGCAAAGGTTTCAGTGTGCTCCTCCTTTGCTGTCACCTATGTGTAATGGATGTGTGGTGACGAAAAGGAAAAGAGAAACAAAAATAGACATAAAAATAGATGCTCAAATAAGAGCAAGAATAATTAGACATGGTGCAATATTAATAGATTTAGGCAAACCCTGCACAAAACTCACTAGAAGTTCTCTTTTTCCATGCCTTATGCATTTTAAAAAGAGAGAAATGTTCCAAGGTGAACACAGATCAATTCAGGCTTTGCGGGCACCAATATTCAGGACCTCACGTTATGAGGAATTACCATGTGCAATTGCTCCCTGCCAAAAATTGAGAAGTTGCAACTTGACCCACATGCACTTAAACTGATCCAGCTTACCAGAATTAATTCTGCTCCTCTGAAGCTTATGTAACATAATCCATGATGACAAATAAGTGAACTTAAAAATAACTTTTATGAAAAGGCAAGATGACTTAAAAGAAAAAATAATTAATTACTTCAATATAGACAGGTCAGTCCGAAGAAGACTTTATTTTAAAGGACAGTAGAATGCATCCAGTCAACCTTAGAGTTTGTAGTGATACTCCAATATAAAGTCTGCATTAGATGATGCTCAGGAAAAGCCTCTTACATGCACTTAGGACTGTAAAAGTAATGAATAATCCATTTGTGGAGGGTTTGGTGGGCACTAGGAATGCTGATAGATAGCAATTTTATGAACTTTGGAGGGAGCTAGGTTAGAAATTATTGTATCACATACAAAATTTCCTTTATGGATGCATCACAGGGCTTTTTAGGGAGCTGGGAGAAAGTGGTGATCAGTGCTGAGGGCAGTGGCTGCACAATGAAGAGGGATGGGCAGAGCTCAAATCCTCAAAGACCTTTTTCACTCCCCAATATATCCACAGCAAACAGCACATCCCGGGGTTAGAAGCAGTTGTAGCCTGATTTTGCCATAAGTTCCCAATGCAAAGACATCCTGTGGGCCATTATTTTGTAGTTGTTTGCTTCCTTTTTTTTGCTCCTCTTACTGCACAGTAACTGTCCAAGTAATGATACCATCATGACAGCTAATGAGAGTTAACTTTGAATTGAATTATGTCAACTTAATTATAACCCCTTTAAGAACTCCTTTGAGAACAATGAGAATGTCTAGATAGGGGTTTGATGTGAAATGGATAGTCCAATTTAAATGAAAGCTTAATTCAAGTTAACATTTCTTTCTTTCTTTAGTGTCTTCATTTCTCAGAACAGATTGTTATTCTCTGTAATTAACTGACAGAAATAATAAAAAAAAAATCCCCAACAAACAGAAAATAATCATGGCAATGAAAGTTCAGCCTCCACGTAAGCAAGCTGTGCTCCTGCCCCTCAAATTACTCTTCACTGCTGACTTGAGAGATGTGGGTTTAGCCTATCAAGTATATTCAGAAGACAAAAAGCCTTGCATGCACTTGTTCCTCTGATTTACTGCCCATGACTGATGGGGAATGGCATTTGTTGGCAGTGTGACGATAACAGGTCCAGACCCCTGGCAATCTGATCCTCTGGGGACAACTCTCTGACTTTTGAGTTTCCCCTGGTTTTTTAAACTACCTGAGCATTAATTTTGAACAGATTTCCCCCCGTAGTCTATGTTGCTTTGTGTGTTTAATGTTTTTAAATAACATGTGGGGCTCACGTGGCAGTACACACTGCTCTGTTTCTTTGATGAGTCATCGGACTGGAGTACAGGGGATATTAGAAACAGAGAATCATGGAATGATTTGGGCTGGAAGGGACCTTAAAAATCATCCAGTTCCACCCTGCCATGGGCAGGGACACCTTCCACTGTCCCAGGCTGCTCCAAGCCCCATCCAACCTGGCCTTGGGCACTGCCAGGGATCCAGGGGCAGCCACAGCTGCTCTAGGCACCCTGTGCCAGGGCCTCACCATCCTCTTCCATGAGAAAGTAAATGAAAGAATCCCCGGACCCAGGGTATTCACTGTTGGATCTATCATTTGTTTTAAGCTGAACTGCAGTGAACTGTCATAGCTCTTGTTCAGTTTCCCTCTGCAGTTCACCTTTAAAACACAACTGTGTCCTCTAGAGAAAGAAAAAAACATGTGTTTTACAGCCTCTTGCAAAGAACTGCTGCCCATTTCTATTTCTGTGACAGTAAATGTAGGTTGGAGGATTCGTAATTTAAACAAACAAACATGCAGAAAACTGCATTAGCATAAGAGAGTGCACTGTTCTGTGAAGGAACCTCTTTATCTCCAATTAATAATTGGGTAATTTGTAGAAAAAATAGGAACAGACACAGCCCTAATCCAGTGCCATGCCATCAATTGTAAGGCTAGAGAGAAGTGAGTAGGCATGTGGCCAACTTTGATAACAAAGATGTAAACCCTGCAGCTTACCCGTATGATTCCAAAAATTCCCTTGGCTCAAAAGGAGGAGGTCTGTGAGATTCCAGGCTTTTTTACCTCATGAATGCCTGTTAGAATTTCAAACCTATTGCTCTGAGGTGGATTTCACTTGACATTTATTTTGTTTCTAGTTTTTTTTGTGCCCCTTTTCGCAGTCTCGGGACATCATTAGAAGTTCAGCTGTAAAGAACATTGGGCTTGAAAAATTTCCTGCTGTTTTACCATTTCTTTTAAAAGAAAAAAAGCAGCACTTTTTAAAAGCACTCGGTACGTGGAAGGAATAAGAAAATCCATGGAAAGCTGTGGATACTTTCACAAAAATAGTGCGCTGTGTTTTTCTGATAATTTTCTCAGTTATGGTTTATCATCTTGCCACTGGCTTAGGCTCCTGTGAGGTTTCTGTTGCTTCCACACATCTTGGTAAAATGAGGGATACAGGATATGGAAAGCCAGGAGCTACAACATAGATGTTGCACTTTCAACATCTGATGTCCAGCCTATGACTTCTTAAGGAAGAATTCACATTGAAATAACTATTAAAAACAAAGGGATAATACAAAAAGTTTGCTAACAGTGGTGCCATGCCATGCTGAAGGCTTCAGCAGGATTCCTGTCTTCCACGTGCTTTGTCCTACAGGAACTGGCAACAGTTGGAAGTACCTGGATATTTCAAGAAACACTGAAAATATGGGAAAGCCAGGGAGAAAATTATTAATAGTCAGTTTTAAATGAGTTTTCAGACTTCGTGTTGCAGAGGGAATTTCGCATGGGACAGGAATTTGAGCAGTCCAGATGCTCACAGGTGTGTTTTGTAGATAGTCAGAGCTGACAGCACCTCCTGCTGCTTTTCAAAGATGGCATGAGAGCCACGAGGCACCTCCTGCAGCAAAAACCTGGCACCGCTGAAGACAAATGGGACTTCCAACACCAACTTCAGTGGAGTCAGCGTTTCACTCTGTGCCTCTGAGTGCACTGAGCATTTTTCTGTTTGAGTTACTTTGGTTAAACAGCCCGTGGTGTGGTGGGTTGACCCAGGCTGGATGCCAGACACCCACCAGAGCCTCTCCATCACTCCCCTCTGCAGATGGACAGGGGAGGGAAAATCTAACAAAGGTTCATGAGTTGAGATGAGGACAGATCACTCACCAAATACTGTCACGGGCAAAACAGACTCAAATTAGAGATATTAATTGCTTTTATTACCAACAAAATCAGAGCGTGATAATGAGAAGAAAAATAAATCTTAAAAACACCTTCCCCACACCCCTCCCTCCTTCCCAGCTAGACCTCCTCCTCCCCTGGAAGATGGGAACAGAGGTTGCAATCAGTCCATCACATCTGCTGGACTCGGGGGAAGCTTCTGGCAACCTGTAACCTCCCCACTACCAAAACCTGGCCATGCAAACCCAACACAGATGGCTTGTGGCAGTGCAGCCCTGGGTAAACCTTTTCTAGATGTGGCCTTAGGAGCGCCCGGGTGCAAAACCAGCCTGATCCATGAGAGCTTCTGAGTGCCCAGTGTGTTTGCATCACTCTGGTGCCCGACCTCCCCAGGGCAGCACAAACCACGGCTCTCTCCTGACAGGGTTAAACTCCAGAGCTCTGGAAGGAGGGAGCCAGGGGTCTCCAGCTGCTGTTCAGCCAGGACAGGACATGTTGATGCTTGGCTGTTGGGAAAGTAATGCTGTCCCATTACCCAACCTTCACTTTGTCTGTTGCATAAATTTTTAAACAGCTACTTGTGTTTTAGTTAAAATTTTGACCTGAGGAAAAAAACCTCTTGAGAAGCTTGGCCTTCAACAATGCTTGAAAAGAACATAGGCAACACAGTCCAAACTGATTGTATAATCTGTGAAATCTTTTCTTTTTGTGACTATCTCAAGCCCCATTGCAGCCTACTCAAGTAATTTTGCTTAATTTTTCAAGGCCTGTTCTTTTATGCATGATTCTTTTTTCGAGATTAACTGTCCCAGTTATATTTGATGCCGGGTCTCATTTTCATGTTTTCCTAATTGGTGCAAAATGGGTTATTAAGTATAAACTCTGATCAGTGTGCACGACTGAAGTAGATCAGGACTAAAAATACAGTATTTTTTCTATCTGTATTCAGCACGTGCCTTTAAAATGTGTATTTAGAGGCCAACAGCAATTCTATTTCTATCAAGGGTCATTCTTGAGGAATAACAAAGGAAGCTCTAACACAGCCTCAGTGTTCATGTATGTTATAAACTGAAAGTACAGGAGTGATTTTTTTTTGTATATATTTAGGTGATCTAAGAGCTGATACAAACCAATTTTAGTTTGTTCACATCTGTGGACCTTGGATAGAGTTTCAATGTACTAATATATACATGCATGAAGGTTTATTTTGCTTAATACCAAAATTGTTGTAGCAGAGATGTATCAAGAATTTAGTTTTTATGGGACACCTGTCTACTGTGGTCACTTCCTGCTGGAATTTTGGAGAGAAGCATCCCTTAGACGTAATTTTCATCCATAATTTCTACTACAAAATATATAAAAGTCAGTAAAGATGATAAATAACTAGGTTTGCTCTTTTTCTCTACAATGACTCTACCAAGCCTGTGCCTCATCTCTCTTTCAGTTACTTGTCTTCCAGGTACTGAAACTGATAGTTGTGCTTGAATAAATAGCTAATACTGTGAGTTAAAAGGAATTAGTATCCTAAAACCACCAGGTTTGGATCGGTTTGCTTTTCCCCCTTTAATTGCGGGTGTCTCTACTTCCCTCCCGAGGCCTGTATGAACGGACACCTCACTTCAGTCTCTCTTGCTCTCTCCCGCCAGCTCCTGCCAGGATCCTGACGTTCAGCGGGACGGTAACGACGCCCTGGATGAAGGACATTGTCCTGCCTTGCAAAGCCGTGGGGGACCCGGCTCCAACAGTCAAGTGGATGAAGGATAGGTAACCAGCAACTAAATGTATAGCTCAGATACAGCCCATCTGCTTAAAATCCTGAGGGCGATCCTGGATCACTGGCAGGGAGGAGAAGGAATAGTCGTGGTGGTTTGCACGTGGCCACAGTAGATGAGGAGTTTAGAAATTCCTTCAACTGATTGGCTGTGGTGATTACAAGGCATCAAAGGGAGAAAAGATAATGCAGAAGAGGTAAAGGTAGACATTCAAAATGTAAAACTTAGGAGTCTTTTTTGTTTTATCCTCAGGCAGACAGAAAGGTTTTATTCTGAGGGAGCAAAGTGCCTGGTACAGTGATTTGTGCTGAGGTGGGCAGTAAATGTCTTGCACGTATTTAATTTTCCATTATTCTGTTTTCAACTTTAGTTTCACAGTCTGACAGAGCCACTTGGAAACACACATGGGCAATAATTTTCATCCAAGCACTGTGTAAGCAGGGAAACTACAGTGCCATGAAACCATCTTGTGAATTGATATAAATACCTATGATTTTATAAGGATGAACTTCATAGCCAGGAACTGCCTATACCCTTATTTCAGCATTTTTGTCAAATAGCAAGTTAAGGAAGGAGTGAATTTCTGTTTCCGCTCACACTGGGCCCAGGAAAACTGCATTTTTAAGCAAATGATAGGTGTTTCCCAACAGAAAATACTCCGTTGCTTCCTTATTAAAGGGACACGCCTCACCCCACACCTTTTCCTCCTTCCATTCTTAGTTACTTCAAAAAAAATCCACTTGTGAGTAATTTTGATTGTAACTTCTTTAATGTATGCACTTTGTTTCCTGTGAGGTAGTAACGGGACACCCAGTCTAGTGATGATTGATGGGCGCAGGAGCATCTTCAGCAACGGCAGCTTCGTCATCAGGACTGTGAAAGCAGAAGACTCTGGGTACTACAGCTGTGTGGCCAGCAACAACTGGGGATCAGATGAAATCATTTTGAATTTGCAGGTACAAGGTAAGGCTGTCGGATCTGCCTCAGAATTGTTAGCAAAGCTTGAGAGTGCTACTGGTAATGCAGAGGTGTGTGTGAAGGTGTATGCAAAATATTCGTATTTATGTGTATTGGTGGAAATCTAATTCTTCCAAATTAATAAATAAGTCATTCTGATTTAGCCATGGGCATTTTGTGATCTAGAAAATGGTGCTTTTGGGGAAGCAACTCACACACTCTCAGTTAAGTCTCCATGTGAGTTTTTGTAAGATTGACAACCGTGTGTTTGCATTTGGTTCTCTTCTAGCTCTTCACACAGAAAGTATCAGCTTCTGCCTTCTCCTTACAAATATCGCATGTATCATTTCAATATTACAAAATTCAGAAAGACCTGAAGGCCTCTGATTTAGCTCCTGAAAAGCTACCAGCAGAAATTTGACTCCGTACTGAGGCCTTGCACAAAAACTTCATTATGTGGGCGCAGAGTTTTATTATGAGGTGAATATGAGGAAGCGCTGGAAATGAAACATCAATACCCCTTCAGCTAATGCATTTCTCCAGCTACATTTTCTATTCATGTTGAAAAGCACAAGGTTCATCCGGGATGGTGTTGACATGTACAAAAGCAGGGACAATATAAGAATATAAACTAAGAGTAATGTGAAGCCTGTGTATTCACATATCAAGAATTCACTGGGCAGAACTCCCTGCTCAAAAGGAGTTTTTCTTGCGCTAAAGCAGATCCTACAAATGCTTCAACTCAATGCAAATTTTTGTACCAGAGTGGTCCATCACTCTCCTGGATGTGGAATCTAAACTTCCAGTGCAAACACATGAGAGCACAGTGAGAGGTTGTTTCCAGTGCAGTCCCCCTCTCCCTGCATAAACCATTCCACTAAGCCTTGGAACAAACATCATGGCAGATATTGGCATATATCACCTTACCTGCAGTCCAGCAGAAACTAAAGATGCTCTTCAGCAATGTTTGAAGCATGACCACAACAGGAAGTAGGGAGAGAAAACACCAGCAAATGGAAACGTTATATTTATATTTCACTAAGTACTTCTGTAATTGCATATCTTTGCTGTTATTGAACTGCAGGAACTAAAAGCAAATCAATATTACTTCCCTGAGGGACAGCCAAAGAGTGGCTTTTAATATGTGGGACCACCATTTTTTGCAGATAGGGTGAAGCTGTGATGAAAGCTTTTACAATAAATCTTTCCCAGCACAGTGTGTGCAGTCTCTCTCCATGGAATCAGCCAAGTCACTAAGAATAACAGAACAAATCCATCTCACACAGAGAATTTTCCTTTAGAGTATAAACTGTCTCTTTTGTTTTCTTCAGCACTGTTTGGCCCTGTGAGGGCAGAAAAATCAACTTCTCTTTGAACTAATCTGTAGCTGCAAACCAGCAGATTTTGCCTTATATCAGCACCCATTATTCTGCAATCTGATGACTTGAACATGAACTGCAGTGGGGAGCTTTTCCTGGAGTTTCACTCTGCAGGAAGAGCTGGCCCTTAACGCAGGCAATGTCCTCTGGCTGCAGAGTGCTGGACACAGCAGAGCATTTGGGACTTCTGTTCTGCCTGGCTCATGGGCTGGTCTTTGTGGAGCAGTGACTGTGTCAGGACAAGGGCAGCTCCTGCCAGCACTGGTCACTGACACCACCATCCTCTTCCTTCCCATGCCAGAGGAGCTGGGGCCATCCTTCCCCAGCTTTCCATCCCATCTTTGCCACTGTTTCTTGATCCTTTCCCAGCATGGACACTGTCCATACCTCACTCCTTGTTTTTGAGGCAGCAAAGCTCAATTTTGTCTATGTTCCTGACAGTTCCCAGTTCATTTCCAGTCCCAGTTGCCTGTGTCAATTCCCAGTCCCAGTTTTCCTTATCCTGTGCAATTTGTTGGAATAGCTCCTTCTCTGCCCTTTCATGCTGGAAGAAATTCCTCCAGTGAGGGTGGTGAGACCCTGGCACAGGTTACCCAGAGAAGTTATGGATGCCCCATCCCTGGAAGTGTCCAAGGCCAGGCTGGATGGGACTTAGAGTAGGCTGGGATAGCGGAAGGTGTCCCTGCCTATGACAGTGGATTGGAACAAGATGATCTTTCAGATCTTTTCCAAACCAAACCATTCCATGATTTTCCTCCAAAGGAAACTGGGAACTGGGAAGTGGATGAGAGTTGAAACCTCTGTTTTATTCCTGCACTCAGTCAGAAGCTAGTCCTTGGAACCTTGGTTTTCTACCCCACAACCATAATGTTCACGGCAAGCAGCAGAGCTGAAGCGTTTCCAGTGTTTGCTGACAAAGTTGGGAATTCCTTGTACCAAAAGCCTCAGTGGTCTGGAAGAGGTCATGGATCTGCCTGAAGTCACAGATCTGCCTGTGCTACCTAATTAACTCTCACAGCTGCACTGGCAGAAGCCCTTGATATGCACCTTTTTTCATTTTTGCCATAATAGCCTGAAAACACAGGAAGGAGTGGGGCATCATTTGCAACCGCACATCTGTTTCCTGCCACTAAAATTTCATCTTCTCCCTAAAACAGATATCAAAACCAATGAAAATTAATGGCTGGGTAGCTCATGTGCCATTGAGGTCTAACGGGACAGACACAAAAAAGGTCAGAGAAAAACAAAGGTTAAGAATTGAAAGACAAAATTGTGCATAAAATTAAACAAAAGAGCAAGAGCTTGTCTGTTCTTGTCTTAACCAAGGATGTCAGCTAAACAGACACTTTGACAGAAATAATTTGCATTTTTTGCAGCTCAAAACAGCTATTTGATAAATGACTGTTAGAAGTGATTAAGATCGTGTCAAACCATTTGATTGCATTTTCTATTTTTAACTATTTCCCATCTAGTTCCACCAGACCAGCCAAGACTCACTGTATCCAAAACTACATCTTCCTCTATCACTCTTTCCTGGATACCTGGAGACAATGGTGGCAGTTCTATCCGAGGTAATGTCATTCAGGTTAATTGCTACTTCTTACTGAATTATCATATGTTGATAGGATTAGTATACAATTATGAATGCCCCCCCGCAAAAAAAAAAAAAAGAAAAAGAAAAACAACCCAATCTGTATTGCTGTCAACCTTTAATGTGCACTATCGTGGTGATAACAGCTTTCAGTAAATTGCAGTTTGTCTTTGTGGTGGTTTATTCACACATTGAATCACTTTCTCCCAGTGTACCCTCAGCTGTTATGACAGTTGCTCTATCTGATTTCCCAGACGTGTAATCTCTAACCACTCATTTTGGAGGGTCCAGGTTCATCATCTGGTTGTTGCTGATTGAAGGGTCCTTAGAAATATCCATCCTTTTCTTTTCGCCTTGAAGCAATCATAAAAAATTGTATTTAGGCTGTTGTCAGGGTGGGCAAAATGCATTGCCTGGTATCTTTTAGTCAGGGGAGAGCTGTATGTTTCCCTGCACATGGGATTTTTTTCAGTTTTATTAGGTCTTTAAAATGCCTCCTTGGATTACCTGAAGGATTTGTGCTTTGTGCCTGGCTTACCCTTGCCATCCGCGCTTTCCCTCCAGGTTATATTTTGCAGTACTCGGAGGATAACAGTGAGCAGTGGGGCAGTTTCCCCATCAGCCCCAGTGAGAGGTCCTACAGGCTGGAAACCCTGAAATGTGGCACCTGGTACAAGTTCACTCTGACTGCTCAGAATGGGGTGGGGCCGGGACGCATCAGCGAGATCATCGAGGCCAAGACGCTCGGCAAAGGTACCTTGGTTACATCCCTGTCACCCTCCTCAAGCTCCTGCATCCTGCTGTAGGTCCTGGCTTGATGAGAAAACAGGCTTGGATATTTTAATATTGCTGGCTTTGGAAACATTTCCAGCTCTGTCCATGCTGTGACAAAAAAGGCTGTCGCTGTGGGACTTGAGGCCCACACAGGCTGATGTTCTGTCCCTATTTCTCTAATAATTTTTTTCTAAGATGGGTTGGCAGATATTTGGTAAGAGGGTGTCTCCACTGTCACAGACTATAGCAATTCCAACTACTTCATTGCCATGAGGAAATTGTCTCTTCTCTTGTAAAAATTCAAAGGTTTATTTGTCTGGATGTTGAAGGAAGACAGGGAGTATATTTATGTATAACAGCAATGGAGCCAACGTCTTATTTCTGCTCCAAGCCAGTATTGCAGGAGCTGTGCAAGCAGCATCCTCAAACAGAAGTGTCAAAAATATAGGAAAAGTCTGCATAGAGTTCTACAAGGCAAAAAAACCCCCCAATTCTTTGAATGGATGTTTGCATATTTTTTTCCACATATTGATTTGAAAATCTGGGTTTGTGAGTCTGGCACACAGCAGGAAAAAAACATTTAAGAAGGAGGAGGGGCAGAAGTTGAATATATAGATACTGAGTTAAAGATAAAATTAAGATTGCCCTAAGACAGAAGTTGAATGTATAGATACTGAGTTAAAGCTAAAATTAAGATTGCCCTAAAAACTATTCTCTTAATTTTATATTTTGAGAGCCCTTTACCTGCAGTATTTAAGCATTTTGTCTGGAATATCCCATTGCCTCTAGAGCCACAGTTTTCCAAGGAGCAGGAGCTCTTTGCCAGCATCAACACCACGCGGGTGAGGCTGAACCTGATCGGCTGGAACGACGGCGGCTGCCCCATCACCTCCTTCACTCTGGAGTACCGGCCCTTTGGGACCACGGTCTGGACAACGGCCCAGAGGACATCCCTGTCCAAGTCCTACATCCTCTACGACCTCCAGGAGGCCACCTGGTACGAGCTGCAAATGAGGGTCTGCAACAGTGCTGGCTGTGCAGAGAAACAAGCCAAATTTGCCACGCTCAATTATGATGGCAGTAAGTATTTCCTTTAATTTACGCCTCAGATACTGTTTTGCTCAAGTTTCGTCTGTGATTTTTTTTTCCTTTTTGCTCATCTTCCATTTTTTCCCCTCATAAACCCCATTTTGAATATGCCAGCCATGCTGTCAGAGAGGTTAAAGTCTCAAAGTTGCAAAATAACTCCTGATTTCCTGACAATAGGCTGCCAGGCAGAAAAGAGGAATTGTTTATTTGTCCTCACTTCGGAAAAACTCCAGCACCAAAGTCAATCAGCCATAAGACACATAACCATAGGACATAACGAGTCATTAGTTCCAGTGGTTACAGGGGCCTTTCCTAGTATTTCATGCATCTTTTCCATGAAAATTTTGTCTCCCATGGAATTGGAAATGCCTGCAGCCATTCACGGGGGTGTCTGGCGTTATTGCTATTCCCTGTGACACAGCCCAAAACCCATTAAGGGACACATCAGAGCAGCCAAGCAGGTTGTCCTCTGGGAAAGCCTCTGGATAACATCCTCCAAGGGCAGAGCAATGGCAGTGCCATTGTCCGTGTTTGCAGACAGGGGACAGTGAAACTAATGACCATGACAGATGGCTCTGCCGCGCCCAGCAGCAGGGCACGGACGAGGAGGGAGTTGCTGCATCCCGCCCTTCTGCCAGGGGTTGCTGCCCACCCTGCAGTGCCCAGGACACGAGGGCAAGAGCAAACGTGCCAGGCTGTCGCTCAGCCCAGCTCGGGTGCTGCCAGGCTGGCTGGGAGGGATGGTGGCACATGTGTGCTCCCGGTGGCTCCGCAGTGGGAGGCGGCTGCGTTCCTGGCAAAAAGGCAGCACAGATGGCTCCAGATGGCAGCCTCTCGAATTGCTCCAGTGTGAATTGCCAGAGCTCTTCTGGAGACATCCAGTGTAAAATCTTGCTGTGTTGCCAGGGATGTTGTGCTGTATTGTGCAACCACTTGGCAATATCTGTACTGTTAAATTAAACTCCAGCGCTGGTGAGCAAGTTCAGTCAAGAGCTGATGGTTGTGACAGCAACAAATTGGTAATTGTTGGTAACTCTGTGTTGGTAACTCTGTGTTGGTAACACGCCTCCACACCAACATCACCACTCATGTACAGCTCAGGGCAGAGCAGGGGCCATTCCCAGGCAGAACTGTGGGATATGACTTAGGCAGGGTTTAAACCTCAGCACCTGACACATCCTCTGCTGCTATGCCAGCCTTTGGGCTGGGTACTCAGCAGTTCTTGCAGACAGTTAATCACACATGCCCTCACCCTTTGGAAAAATATCATTTTTGGTAAGCTGTCACACAGTCCTTGTGTTATTTCAGACAGTCTGGAAAATTAGGAAAGAGATCTTGCCTCAGCACTCCAGAGGCCCACAGGAAACCAGGATCCAACAGTCACTACCCAAATGCTCCAGGTCTTTCCAGGCAGACTGAAGGACTTGTTTTACTGAGAAGTGTAGCTGTTGTCAATAATAACTCTTTTCAAGTATTAGGAGCTAATTTCTTGTCATTTTACTCAGCCTATCCTGTTTTGGTTTTGTTTTCCAATATCTTTCTACAGGCAGCATGCAACTTTCAGTTGTTCCATTATCATTACATTTATTTGACTGGGGCAAACAGTCTTAAGCCATATCTTAAAATGAGATTATATCAAAATGCATGTCCAGAGCCTTAAATTTCCACTGGTAGCACTAAAATCAAAACTATTCTTACAATGATGTGATCTGAAATGTTGTCAGGCTCTGCTCTTTGGTTGGGTGATGATACCCTGGTTTCACTCATTGTGACCTGGCACACCCTTTGATTTTTTATGTTTTATGTGGTTTTTTTATGTTGCTGTATGGCATCTTTAAAAGGGAGAAAATGAAACAGTAAAAAATACTTGCAGCATTAAATTTCCTGGGCCACTGCTTCTGGTCAGCTAGAAAAATTCCCATTTGTGATATTGCTGGTTTTGTTTGTGAAGCGTGCTTTGCCAGGACTGTATTGTGCCTTTGAGAGGCAGAGCGAGCTCAAATACTGACCCCGAGGTTATGAGAGGAACATATGGATGGAAAAGCAAATTTCAGTCTTCAGATTTTCTAGACTTGTTAGGTTTGACTCAGAATTGAAATTATAAACTGATGATGATGATGATCATTATTATCATTCTTATCAGTATTTGATGCAGAAATTTTTGCTTCCATAGACAGGGAATTTTTTGTTTACAGAAAACATGCCAGTGGGAACTTCTTGGCCAGCTCCACTTTTGAGTGCTGTCCCTGCCTCTACCTTTGATTCACCCTGTGATGTGAGATTAGCCCCTTCCAGCTTCCAGGGGTCGCAGCTGCCCTTCAGATACAGCAGATACAAGGGTAGTACTTGGAAGATTAGGTAATACCATGCATGAAAGTTCTGGGATGCCAAATGCTAAGAACAAGCTTGGAAGCTTTAGCAGCCTTAAGATAAAGCCTCTGTAAAGGTTGCAGGAATCCCACAGTTAGGTGGTTTTGGGTCACTCTGGGCTGCAGCAGCCGATTGCTGTGTGTGGGAGGGCTCCTGAGGAATATCATGGCTAAGCATCCTTCCCCTCAAATCTCTCCGCGGTGAATTAGGGCAGAAGGTTAATGACAAGCCTACGTGCAGCTTTTTGCTCTCTGTTCGTGGGCATTTCAGTAACGATTTCCAGCTTACAGGTTTGCTGACCTCCCTGCCCCTTGTTTTTCAGAAGCACACAATCCAGAAGGAGGTGTTTTTAGTCCTGTGCACCCGCAGTTGTGGAGCGCTGCAAAGGAGCTTCCCGGCTCCGGGAGCAGCTACTCAGTAGCCCTGGCATTAATTCAGGCCAGCTCTAAACTCTGCTAATTGATTCTGACCCACCCAGGCACTCCCTGCCGTGAAGGACACAGGGAAACACTCCTGAATTCCCAGGGTGCAGTGGGAGATGCTGCAACAAAGGGGAAAAGGGGGTCGGAGACATTCAAATTACAACTTCTGTGAGGCACCAATCAGGCTAACAAAGGGTGATGGTGAACCGACCTGGAAAAAAAAAAACAAACCCTCCCGGTTTGTCTGGGACTTAGTCCTGAAAAAAGCTTTGACTATTCCACTCCCAGCCAGCCCCTACAATGACAACAAATGTTGAAATGGTGTTTTCTCAATGGATAGCAGATTAATTTTTGGTAATTTCTAATGCAATTGCTGAAAAGCAACAAATGGATGATGTGAAAACGTGCAGTATGATTTTTTAAATTAAGCTCTAACTGCCTATATATAATGTTATGAGGTTTAGATTTGCCTAGGAAGAGGTATGGATAATGATAATCACATATCTAAACACTCCAGGTTTAAGTGAAATAAAGGCCACTCATCATTTTATTTTCATCAAAGTATTAGGGAAAGCAAGACATAATTTTAGGCAATCTTGAACCTAATGGTCTCTGTGACTGTAATTCAGTGAAAACTTTGCCCCTTTAGTATCCAGGAGGATTTAGGAGGATTTAGAGACAGTTATTAGTATTACCTTCAGGAGCTTGAAGTTCTTTCCATTTCTTCATCAAATAATTTTATTTGCCTTTCGAGTAGCACAAAATCTGTGTCTCAGGGCAAGATGAAAATATCCTGCTGTGTGTTCAAGAAATGGAAAATTAGGGAAAAAAAAGGAGAAAATTATGGGGAAGAACTGCAATGGAACATTAGAAAAATATTCCAAATGCAATTGTAAGAAAACAAATTTTCCAAAGTACCTGATTTAGGTTCAGATGGTTGCAGCTTTTCTTTGTATCTTTGTCCCTTTAGGGAACTGCTCCTCTCTTTATATGCAGCTGAAATACCTCTTCTGAAAAAAACCAGGACTTAGGAGTCTATATTTTCACTCTGGTTATAGCACTCACACTGTACTGCATCAGATCTCAGGTTTTTATTCTGATACTGTATGGCACATAATGAGATATAACTGTATCACTTAATGCAGCAATTAAAATGTAAAAAAGGATGTGTCTGTTTTTCTCTCTCACCCTCCTTTCCTTTTGGCAAGTAAGTAGCCACTTTCATGTTTCAGTAGCTGGTTAAAATTTAATAGCTTCCATCCAAAGTCATCACAGTTCACAATACTTACGTGTTTCTACGCATTTCAAGCAAATCTGCATTTTATAGCCTCATTTGTGGTTGCATTCAGCAGTTTAATAGTAATCAGGAAATGAGTGAGAAGTCTTCCATGACTAAACAGCCTTCCACAGAAGGTGCTGCATTCTTCTCACGTCCCTTAGAGGTAAAGAAGAAAAGAATTGAAAAGTTCAAGTATTATATATCGCCAGGAAGCCAGGTATATTCAAAATGCAAATATGTCCCAGAATGAAAAAGTGAGCTGCCTGCCAGTGGTTTGTAGATTCGTTTCCCTCATTTTCCCCTCAAAATTTGATTGTTTCTAGCCAGCATTACTCTCCCGTTTTACTGATGAGTATAATGTCAGACAGTCTTTAGCAGATTAGTATCAGGTTGGCTGTCTGAATTTCAGATCACTATCACTGCTGCACCCTTAGAATTGATAGCAGAATGTTTCTGTGCAAAGGATTAACCTGATGTGTGTGGCACAAAATGAGCTTTGTCAAATGCGTTCCTTGCGCAGAAAAGCCCGGCAGAAATGTCACAGCAGTGCTACTTCCCCGTAATAAGGAATAATAAACACAGGGAGGAATTCTGAGGTCTCTTACAGCTTTTTAATAATTTAGTAGGACTCAAAATTAATCATAATGTTTGACTGCATAGCAGACATGGTTTTCCTTAAACAATGAATGCAACTCTTCTTGGTTTCTGATAATCTCTGAGTCTCTACAGTGACCCCTCGTTACCGTGAGCCTGGTTATGTGTTCATGGCCATTGGACACACAGATGCAGCATCCACCCCAAACAGGAAAATCCTTGGGGATGATCTGCCTGCAGCTGATGAAACAACATGCTGTATTCCCTGAGAACTCAATCTTTTGTCCTCATTAACAGGCCTCTAACACCATGACCCTGTTTCCAGGTACAATCCCTCCTCTCATCAAGTCGGTTGTGCAAAGCGAGGAAGGCCTGGGAACCAACGAAGGGCTGAAGATGCTGGTGACCATCTCCTGTATCTTGGTTGGAGTCTTGGTGCTCTTTGTGATGCTGCTGATTGTGAGGAGGAGGAGGAGGGAGCAGAGGCTGAAGAGGCTGCGAGGTAAGATGATGTCTGTGGAGCTTCTCTCTACCTGAACATGAAAATTAGGAGTGGGGTTGCACGAGACCAAACTGTTCAGTCCCCAGCTGGGATCATTTTCCTGCAATACAGAACAAAGTGTGTATGTTTTCTATAGAAATTCCTTCTTTTTCATTTGGTCATAAATTTCTAAAAAAAAAAAAAGGTTAATATATCCATTGTTATTATTCTGCGTTTCTGCGTAGGGGAAATTAAAATATTTCTCATTGGTTTGCTTTCCTTTTTTTTTTTTTTTTTTTTTTTTTCC
>WEIT01034433.1:28963-49425 GCA_013389985.1 Dryoscopus gambensis | reverse complement strand
TCTAAGCATCTGCTTAAAATCCAGGACATATATCTAGATTCTCATTTTGAAAATAAATGTGGGAAATAGGTGAAAGTTTAATGAAATGTCACAGTGATCTCAGAGAAGAATGACAAACATGGGTTAAAACAAATTTCTGTGCAAACCAGAATCAGATCCATTTATTTCAAGACCGCAACTGTGCTAGGATTTTCAACTGTAAATAAGAGACTAGAATAGGCAAACCTCAGTACTGAAATAGAGTTCTTCCATAAACAAACTAATAAGGGGATGTTTCGTCCCTCCTCATGTCCTTTTCTTAAGTTTTAAAAAAAATACTTTGCAGCTCAAAACAGCAGCATGGATTCTCAGGTCTTCAAATAGTCTGAAATTTTCTTCAGGGCTGCAATCTTCTCAAGAAGTTCTTTCAAACGATAAAACAGGCTTCATCATTTCCCTAAAAATGCAACTATTAAATGACAAAATGCTCCTAAACATAGCCACTTTTGTCTATAGTGGATTCACACGGAAGCCAGGAGGTTTTGATTCCAGGCCTATAACACACAGTTGTAAAGGGTTTTTTTCTGCTTTTACATGAAAGGGCTTCTAGTGTCTTTGATACCACTATAAAAGACTGACAGCACAATACAGAAGAACAAGAATCAGAAACATTAATTTGGTAAGAAAAAGGAATTTTGTGTAGCTGATTGCAATCTAATTCATATCATAGCGCTCTTATTTTGTGGGGTTTTCCCCCCTAGTTTACTGTCCTGTCCTGATCTGTTTTTCCTTATCTTTCCATTTATATACTCCTGTCTTGAAGACATTCTGGGGAACGAGGATGGAAGTGCAAATCATCAGACTGCATACCATATAAATACATTGTTTTCCACAATCTTTTGAACTTTTGAACTTTATTTTCTTGTGGGGAAAAAAAGGGGAGGGAGAGAGAATTCCTTCCCTGGCTCTGATTCAAAAATCTGTGGAACATACATATTCGTGGCAAAGGGCATAAACTTTACTTATATGCTGTGAATTGGACTACTGAGCTGAAGTGGGCACAGAGGTTCACCATACTAATCAATTTTCAGTAATTTTGAAGGCAAAGGGGTCATTTGTAAATATGCTGGCAGAATATAACCTTTCCACAAAGACACCCATCAGTGAAATAGAGCACAGATCCAGAACATGTCAAGGAGATGAGCTGTGGAGCAAATAATGCCATCTGTACTGCTCATGATGTTCTTGGACCAAAGTATCAGCAACTTTTAAATGAATGCCATGTTTACATTCC
Organism: Dryoscopus gambensis; assembly: GCA_013389985.1. Classification (NCBI taxonomy): domain Eukaryota; kingdom Metazoa; phylum Chordata; class Aves; order Passeriformes; family Malaconotidae; genus Dryoscopus; species Dryoscopus gambensis. Next base: position 48,152 of record WEIT01034433.1, on the reverse strand, counting down.
CAGAATACAGCCATGATTGATAATAAGCTGCTGACATCAATGAGATTTTTTAATTCAGTGAAAAGGAAATAATTTTGTATGAGAAACTTTCAGGTGAATTATCAGAAAATTAATCGTAGTCTGCAGAATCACTCAAGATGTAACCTTCCATTATGCAAGCTATCACCAGTGGAAGAGAAAGAAATATTTATATGTGAGTTCAGTAGATTCCTCCATTTAGAAATTTGTGGTATTCACCATATACAGATGAAGATTTTTCAGGAAATAGGACATTATGAGCCCATTTTTAATCTCATTGGGTATACCTGGGACATCTGACATGTATCTCTCAGATATTGTGGCTGCCTCATCCCTGGAAGTGTTCAAGGCCAGGTTGGATGGGGCTCTGAGCAACCTGTTCTAGTAGAAGGTGCCCCTGCCCATGGCAGGGGGTTTGGAACTAGATGATATTTAAGGTCTCTTTCAACACAAGCCATTCTATGATGATTCTATGGTGATGATTCCAGTTTCTAAGAAAACCCAATTCCACAATTTCAAAAAGAAACAACACCAGAACTTAAGTCATGTCAATTTTACAATTTATTCTGGATTAAGGGTATGAAAGATTCATGGGCATGACTGTGATCATGCTCATTGAATTCACAGGGAAAAGCTAACAAAGCCTGCCTGGATTTCCATGCCATGGTCGCTCAAGGCGTAAGGGTCATTTTGAACTCCTATGGTGATGTAATTTTAATCATTAGAACATGATAGACAACTACTAACTTCAAAAAATTATAACCTACTTAGAAGCTACTCAATACTTTAGTGTTTTCATTTCAAAATACTTTTTTTGGCCTCCATAAAGGCATTAAGATAAACTTGATGCAGACCATGCCAACATTGTCATAATCATCTCCTGCTTACATTATTAAGAATCTTTCTCTTCGTCTGAAAGAGAAACAGATTAGCCCTGTAGTCCAGTCAATTATTATTGTGAAAAAAATAGCAAAATTAATTCTAGTAGTAATTGCTTCAAAATTAAATTAATCAATTGCTTCTGATCATCTCAGAATTGTGTCTCTTTCCATTTTTTTCCCATATCGTCAATCAAGGTTCTTTTGCCCTGACTCTTCTGGGGATCAATCATGTTATTTGTAAATTAATGTTTTCCACTGAATTTTATGTTTCTTTTCTTTCTTATTTTTTTAAATGTATGCTCTTATTATTGAGAAGAGCTAGAAAGGAAAAGTGAAGTCAAAGGAAGTTGTAGGGGGAGAAATAAGACAATTAATTGAACAGTTTGGAATTTTTCAAAGTGAAATTGCACACTTATAAATGTATTCATCATCACTAAACAATACGACATGAGGCATATTTAAGTCTCTATCCTGGTTGATTTTAATCTATTATGATTTTTTATTCTGCTGTTCATAATGTGCTTCTTCAAATTATCTTTCTCATTCTATTTCTCCTTATTCTTCTCTCCTTAAACTTCATCATCTTAGAAATGGTGGGAAAAGCTACTGATTCTCAGCAAAGTAGCAATTAGTAAAAACAGATATTGCTGTAAATAAATTTCCTCATATAAATCTGCTTGAGGTAGCTTTCTAATAAGCATTCATATCACAGAAAGTGAAATGAATTGTTACAGGTGATAAGACAAAGGGGACATTAATAGGGCTGGGATACAGAAAAATAAGGAATTCAGCAAATTTTTTGCATGTAACATCTCCAGCTGTAGTATGGATTAAAGCTTTGATCTAATATTTATACCTCTGTGAGACAAAAAAAAATGTTTCATGCTTTACACAGCCAATAGATAGCTTCTGACTGCAGAACATTGATCTCAACAGGAAGATAGATTTTAGAAACAAAACCTAATCCTGATTACAAATTTACCACTGGTTAAGAATCCTTTGGTAAGCTGAATTAAAACCAAACAATTCTTTTTCAAAGACATGCTTATGTTTCCAGTCTTATTTTGTCTAATGAAGATTCCAGTTATATTTTTCTGGTTAGGCTGAAGAATGCACTATTGCATCTTGTTCACCAAACAGACATTGACTCCCTAATCTTCTCTTTGATAAACTAAATACATGGAACTAATTTACTCCTTCCTTATGGCATGTTTTCCAGTTCATTAATCATTCTCATAGCTCTTCTCTAAATCTTCTCCCATTTTATAACACTCTTCACTAAATATCAGAAATGATCCTGATACAGAGGGGTCAGTGCAAAACCCAACAATACAGTAATTTAATCTCTCTATAACTTCTCATATCCTCTTGTGGATTCATGTAGTGGTCCCATTAACCTTTTTGCCACAGTGTTATCTTTAGCAGCTCATTTTCATCAGATTAACTCCCGTGACCTCTAAGTCCTTTTCACACATCCTGCTCCCATGAACATATTTCCAGTCCTTTACGTATAACTGACTTTTGTTTTTTTTCTGGCCTCTGAATATGTATTGGGCAATACTGGGAAATAATTTCCCGTGCTACAGTTTCAAGTGATCAAAGTGCCTAAATTTTTATAACCTATTTTCTTCATTATTTATTATCTTCCCCTAGATTTTTTTCAAACAGAATCTTTAGCAGTACAATTCTGTATTTTCCAAATTGTGATAATGCATGTGTAGTGAAGAATGGATCTTACTGGGGCTTCCCTGAGAGGATGTCTGCTTCCTAATAATTCCTATTTACTACTTGGAGTGGTTTGATCTTGGCTGGCGACAGGTGCCCACCAAGCCACTCTCTCACATCCCATCCTGAGCAGGAAAGAAGGAGAAAATAAGATGAAATAAGGAGTTTAAGATAAAGGCAGTTTAATGAAATAAAGCAAAGGGTGTGTGTAGAAGCAGTATTTTCTAAAAAATTGAATATTTATTTTCTCCATCCCATCAGCAGGGGATGCTCAGCTGCTTCCTGGGAAGCAGGATTTGGTACCCATAGTGATGCTTCAGAAGAGAAAAGACTGAATAATGAATGCTCCTCACTTTCTTTCTCTTAGCTTTTATAGCTGAGGATGACATCATACGGTACAAGATACCCCGGTGGCTCAGCCTGTCCCAGCTGTGTCCCCTCCAGCCTCTCACCCAGCCCCAGCCTGGTGGCCTTCAGTGGGAGAGAGTGGAGAAGCAGCCTCGATGCTGTGCCATGTCCAAAACACTGGTGTGTCACCACCACCTTTCCAGCTACCAATACACAGCCCAGCACTGTGGGGGCTGCCACGGGGAAAGGTAACCCCACCCCAGCAAGGCTCAATGCACAACTGCATTTTGAAGCTCATGAATTACTTTTTTACATACTTATTATTCCATTGATTTTTCATCACTCTTCCTAGGTATTGAAATATTGCTATGTACCAAATCAAATGCCCTGGAGATGTCTAACTATATTAAACAGATTCCTCAATCAAATTTTTAATTTCATAAAAATAAAGCAAGCTATATTAACAAATTTTATTAGCATATACTGGCACTGATTGGCAACAATTAAAGTAACCTCTTTTAACTCTTTATTAATTTGAACTGTATCAACCATTTCATTATTTTTCCCAAGATCAATGGCAAACAGGCTCACAACCACCTTCTGTAGCTTTCCCAAATACTGGTGCATTCATTTTTTTTCCAAACCTCTTTTGGGTCATTTTTTATGCTAAGGTTTCCAAGACTAGTGGAAAACAAGCAAAAGTACTCCAGAGAGGGACCAAGTATCACTTTCAAATCACCGCAGTGGGAACAGTTGAATTTGGCTAAATAAAATGTATGTAATGTGTGTCTGGTGTGCATCAGCTTTCCTGTTAAAAAATAAAGTATGTTGGTATAGAATAATATATTAATATGGTAATGAGCCATTCTACTTTTTCCAGAGAGAGCAGAAATATTCATATGACTCATGATAACCATTGTCCTGCATTCAGACAGGATTAGATGTAAAGGGAGAAAAAGATGCACACTTTTCTCTTAATCTGTGAGATGCTCTAGCAATAAGAATTATTTTCCACTTTTGCCTTACCAGGATGGAAAAAAAAAAAAGGTTTTTGACTCTATCTCCCTTCCATGTCCACACAGCAGTGCATTTCCCATTAATGTCAATGAGGATTACAAGAACATATGTGCAGGTGACTATGTCAGTAAGTAAAGAAATTGCCATTTGACTGGGTATAAATTTCAGAATATAGGTGATTCAACTCCCATTAGTTATCCAGCCTGCAATCCAGGGTACTCACACTTATTTACTGAAAGAAACAGAAATTTATTAGCTGGCACAGATCCTTCTCTATTAGGGCTGGAGCTAGACTATCTATTCTCACTTACTGCTTCTGAGTCACTATCAGATTCTGTTACTGAAGAAGAATTTTAATGATTGTTTATTTGCTCTTGATTTATAGACACCACTAGCAGCATTACTTTCTGCAAGTTTTCTAATTTCTCAGAGGTTTGGGTGTTTGTATGATGATGAACAGAACTAAATTGGCAGATAGATGTTCTGCAATCTATTCCTAATATATGTTCACTCTGAGTTTACTACAAGAGTCTAATCCACCAAATGTGCATTTACCTCCCCAATTTCCACATTAACATGGTGATAAGCATGGGGATAAGCACTGCCAGATTGCCTGACTCCACCATGTTTCTGTTCCTCTTAGACTGTGGCTTCAACTCTTCTTGGCAATACTGTGAACCTGCCCCAGCTGTCCAGTCTACAGAAGGGTTATAAAAGTATTTCTCTTTTGGCTGCAGACACTTTCTTTTCAGCTCAAGCTGCAGAGACTTCTGGTTTCGAGTTCAAAATGTTCCTGGACTAAATCTCAAATGACAACTAAAGTGACGGCTGCCATTGTGTGACCATGCCAGCAGAGTGAGGCAGTGATTCTCACATGAACAGGAACCCCAACACGACTAAGCCCTGTTGAGCTTCCACTGATACCAAGTCTGCCATAGCAGAAATATGGACCATAGCTGTCTGCCACCACCTCTGTCTCTGAGCGTGGACATTGCCCATCCCCTTTTCCAACAAGAGAAAATTTTTTGAGGAAGGAATCAGTTACAACCATTCTATACAGAATATATCTAGACAAAGTGGTGGGCTTCAGCTGAGAATTAATGAATTGAGGCAGGCACACATTGGTGTAAAATGTGAAGCATGCTACAGAGCTTTGCCATATATCTGTGCTTTGTCTAATGAATGTAGAAAAATTGTCAGTAATTCTGAGAGGAAATTCTGACCCCAAAGAACTGAGTCAAAAAGCAATTTGTGATTAAAGTTAGTCTTGACTGTTATCAGAGGGATCAGTGAATTTATTCCAGTTTTATAAATGGAATGTCCTGTTCAGACCAAGTAGGAAGCCACCCACCATGCCTGAAAAAGGCCTTGTAGTAACAGAACATGGGGTAGAAAGCAGAGCATTTAATTTTATGTGTTCCAGTAGTTGTAGCAAAACTAAACTTAAATCTGTACTACAAGGTGATTCTTCCAACTGGCTCTTAACACCTCCAAAAATAAAGATATTGGATACCTTGCACTAACACAATGATATATACAAATTCATAACTTGTCAAATTACAATATGAAGGGAGAACTTTTTTCTTGTGTTTATAAGGATTTCAGTTCAAATCCAATCAGAAAAATAAATATAATTCAATGTAAGCTTGAAGGCTGACAGCCAAGTAGTTACTTAGCAAATTGAAATAAGATATGTGAAAAATGAAAGAAGAAATTCAACAGAAAATCTCTAAATATACCCTATATTTCCGTCATTGAAATGCAGTCTTGTAGAAGTCATTCACCTTGCACTCAGCTACTATTGCCATTTCAGAGATCAGAAAATTTGCTGTAGAGCAGTTAAGTTATTTGCACTAAGCTGTAGAGAAAAGAAATTTCAAGCAATGCTTTTCTGGCCTCTATTCCTGTGCTCTGGCAAAACCTTTCTAATCTACTTTAACTGAATTATAAATATAAAAATATTATATCATCCTTATATGCAGCATCATTACTGGCATATAGAGTTAAAACTATATACTTATTGATTTTATATATAGTATACTTATTCATTCAGTCATTTAAATCAGCAATGAAAATTATATTTACATGATGTCATCATTAATAGAAATCATTAATATGATTACATATGGCTGCTTAATAAAGGCATTTAATTTCACTACAGTTTTTGATATCTTTAAAGATTTTGAATATGTTTAAAATTATTTGAACCAAAACATGGAAATACTACACAGTTCCTTTCTGCTTTGGTTTGGGTTTTTTTTATTCGTCTATTCAGTCACTCCTATTGTGTTGCCTTCTTTGTAGGGACAGGTTAAAACAGATGGAATTTACTACAAATCACATTAAGGAAAAAAAAATTAAAAAAACCAAACAAAACAAAAACAACAAGAACAAGAGAGGAAAAAAAGGGGGGGTGGGGAGGGAGAAAACTCAAAAATAACAAAAAAACCCAAACACCACAGAAATGAGCTCACGAGCCCTGAAGGAAGTATGTGGCTTAGATCCCTCCTTTACTGACATTCCAGAAACTAGTTCAGCCAATTGTTACTGTCATGTCAAAGTGCCCTCTTCTGAAACACTGATAAGGAATTACACAGAAGGAACATTTGACATCCTTCTTGTTATACTATATCGTGTTCAAAATAAACCCCAAATATTTAAATACAGAGGCCTCCACAATAAGGCTCTACAAGTTGTGTGTGAGATACATCAGTTGGTGAGATAAGCAGAAAACATATAAATAGGTATTGTGTAACTTGAGAGTGGAGAGATACAGAGTGAGTAAAATACAAAGAGACTTTTCAACATTATCGAGAACCTCACCCTAAACCTCTTCTCCATGTGACAGTGGCATCAGGGGAGCAGATGACAAAGTGCTAATGGAATAAGGAGACATATCACAAACCTCTGGAAGCTGGGTCAGGAATCTGCATTATAGTCAGGTTATTGTAACAGTTCATATGAAACTGGTATGTGCCAGACTTTATCAAGTGAAGGGCAATCATTTAAATTGGCATAAATGGAAAACCTCCTTTTGTTTTTGTTCTTTCAGGAATCTCTCTCCTGTGTGTCCCCATGCACACACAAACAAATTATATTGTAGCTGAGCTGAGCAGAGACTCGCATAATGCACAGTGTACACATCAAATTCTAGTCAGGTGCAGGAAAAGAAAGGAAAGGAAGATGTAGATTCTACAAATACAAAAATGTTCATGATGTCACATCAGAAAAAAAGACCTGAAGGAAACCCAAGAGGTACTGAACATTTGAAGATAAGTGAAGAATTACTGTATGCTCTGACCAACATACATTGGTTTTCTTGGTATCCACCACAAAGCAAATATATGACAGAGATTCACAGCTCTGCATGCAGAATGTGGGGGCACACAGGAGAAGACATGGTTTTTAAAGGAATGGAGACTGAACAAGGTGGGAAAACTTAAGCGAAGTTTGGACTCTCTAAATACATTGGTAATAAAAAAAAAAAATAATAAAAAAAAGATTTAGCTCTTTAAAACAGACTTGGACTTCAGCTAGGTCACCACACTGGTTACATGACAGTAAAACAAGTTGTTTAAATTGATAGCATGCTATAAGCTCAACTATTTCAAAAAACATCTTTTGGAAGCCATTTTAAAACTGAATAAAATATAACCTTTTCCTAAACTTGACAGTTATTTTGGAAGAAGTGGGCTGTAGCCAATTTATTTCCTTTCTTGCACAGAAACAGATTTTTTTGACCAATATATATACATATGCTCATGAATAATTCCTGCATAATTCAGATTCCAACAAAAAAAAATAATAGTGAGAACAGTGGTGCGTCAAACATGATGCTGTGCCCCAAATTAAACATCTTAAAAATCAGAACGTGAATTGTCATTCACTTTTGTAAAGGATGGGGCTAATACATTCTTAAAGCTTATGATGTAACCAGAACAAAACCTGGCCATTTGCTTTTGGTGATGTGTTTGTCCTCAAACATAATAAAGACTTTCCAAGCACCGAGTCTTCACCAAGCTGCCATTCCTGTCTGCTTGCACTGGTATCTTCATCACCTGCTGTTATTGACAGATTGGGTTTCATCTAATAAAGGTATTTGGAAAAGGAAAAAAGCTGATCCTTGAAATCACTTTCTATCTCCCATTGACTACAAAGGGACACTTAAGAGCATGCTTTAATTAGATATGAGATTGATCAAAATGAGTGTGATGAATCTCACATGTGTGGCCCACATTAGACTCTTAACTTCCTTCTGAGGTCAAAAATTAGTTTAAATATGAACACTTCTATATTTCTCTTTCCTTATTCTATCACTAGACAAAGCAGAGATTATCAAAACATTTCACAGGTTCCTTAAGTACGAGAGGCCTCAATGGTGCACAGATGGCCAAAGATGAGAATGTAGGTTTTTTCCTCCAGTCTTTACTTGATACAGCAGCTGTGATTAGATGTCTAACACAATTAGCATCAACAAAAAACGGGTAAGAACTTGGGATGGAAAAGGCAAAGCAGAGGTTCAATTCTACTTTGAGAAGCTGGATGCTTTTTAAACTGGCTGGTTCTGATGAAATTCACCTGAGAGTATGCTGAGAACTGGCCTGAAGTGATCTCACAGCCCAGGGCAATTATTTTGAGAATGGAGTGAGGACAGGTAACGTTTCAGAAAACATAATAAAAAGCAATCATAGTTCTTACCTTTAAAAAACAGAAAAGAAGTGTAGATCAGTCAATCTCATTTCAATTACCAAACAAAAAAAAAATACTGGTTCAAGTATTCAAACATCTGGATGGGAACAAGGGGATATGAATCAGCTAGCGCTGATTTGTCAAGAACAAATCACGTCAAGCAACTGAGTTTTTTCCTATGACATGGTGACAGGCCAGTGTATTGAAAAGAAAAATATCTTTACTTTAGAAAAGTTTCTGACAGTGTCTTTTATGACATTTTTCTCTGCAATCCAGGGTCTTCCTGAAACTGCCATATGGTAGGGACACAACTGATCGGGATACTGTGCATAAAGACAAACTGTTCAGCTGGAAGGATGTAAGAGTGAGGTCTGCTGGGGACTGATTTGAAGTCTGGGTCTATGGAAAACTTCCGGTAATAAAAACTGCATGATGGAGTAGGGAATATAGTTGCTCTATTTCCAGATGATTCAAAGCTGGGACAGGCGATGACGAGGTTAGAATTCAAACTGATTATTATAAATTGGAGAAATTGTCTGAAGTGGCTGGGATGCAACTTAATAAGGGCAAAAAATCAGAAGTTCTCCACTTAGATAAGAGTAACCGTCTGCAAAATTATAGGATGAGTAAGAACAGTTCTTCTGCAAAAGGATGCATGGACTATAGTGGATCATCAACGGGGCATGAGTCAGCTATGCAAGGCTATATCAAAGACAAAATGGAAGCTTTATCCTGGAAGAGAATCATATAGAAGACAAAGTAAAAAAACTTTCTGTTTATTTCACTCAACTGCTTTGTCTAGATATAGGATACCTGCAGGAGAAATGCTGACCAACTAAAGAGATAGGAATAATCAAAGGGTTACAAAACACAACTTTTGAGGACAACCAAAATGAGCTGAGTAGTTTAGTGCAGATGAGTGGCATCTGAAGAGCATTTCTGTGGTCTTCAAGTATTTTAAAACATTACTGAATAAAGAGCAAATTCAAATAGGAAAACAAGAAATTAGCCTGAAATGCAGCAACGAAGATCTAAGTTATATATTAGAGGAAGTAATGTCAAATACTCTTAAACACTTGAATAAATTGCCTGGAGAAAATACAGATTTTTCAGTGCTGGAGATTTTAAAGAATTGGTAAGATGAAAATCTGTCAGGCATGGTTTTGGAAGAGCTGAACCTGCTGTGCGGGAAGAAAACGTACTGCATAACTTCTCAAGATGTCTTCCAGAAATGTGATTTTTCTACAACTTTTAATGTGCTTGACTCCTGTCATAACAGAGACACATGGAAAATGAGAAGGGAGCTTTTCTAATAATAAGTATGTGTCATGGTTAGACACTGGACACCATACCAGTGCCCCATGAAAATATATTTTTTACTAATAATGGTTGTGAGATGTGATCAGGAACAGAGCAGAGCAGGCTCAGACTTAGGAATAGGAAAAAAACTTTAATAAACTACATTAAAGGAAAGAAACACACAGGGAACATGAAAACTCTCAGAAACATTCCTCCTCCTCCCAACTGCCACCCTTCCCACAATTAGACAAAACCTTGGATTTCCTGTTCGGTTAACAATACTTAAATAATCAAATCTCAGTCCATCAAAGAAGAGAGGAGTCTCTCTTGCAAACCATAGTGTCCTTCCATGTCTGGTGCTCTCACCACCAATCCATGGACCAAGACTGCCCTCAGGATTCAATGACGCTTTGCCAAGTACCAGAAGCTCCTTTTTTGGGACAAAACCGTCCCCCCCATTTTATAACCCCTGGGGCCGAGGGTTTCTTCCTTCTTCCTTCACTTGGCATCAGCATCACTGCAGCAGGTCGCCTCGTCTGGCATCCAGCCACTGCATCCACTTAAATGCAGTCTCATGTATTAAAGACAGATTGTTCAGTCTATGGCCATACAAGATAAGTCCAGCCAAAGCCACTCCATCAATCTCCTCCCACCAAATTCTTCCCATCAATTCCTCTAACGTCACAGGATTCCAGGCTGTCTCTCTTCTCACTCTCACTGCTCAGGAGGATTAATATTTCATAAAGCTTTCTGTTCCCAAGGAAGAGAAGGGTTAAAAAGTCTCTGCTGCTGTCGTGCCGTCAGCTCCAGGGCTCTCAAGGCCGGGAAGCTCCCCCGCTTCGCTCCTCGGCTGGCACGGACAGACGCAGTCTCTCTCTCTGGGAGGGGGGGGGGGGGGGGTGGAGAATCATCTCCTTGTCTCTCCACCCTTCCATCCTGCAAGCTGACTCAGTCCATTCCCTTCCACCTCTGTCTCTCTCTGGGCTCCGGCCTACCTCTCTCCTCAGGCCGCATGGCTTCAGGCCGCATGGCTGCCCCTCCCCCACCCAGGCCCAGGCCCAGGCCTTCAGGCCTCGGGCTGGGTGAGGGAGGAGACGTGCTCCTTTCAGTAGCCGGAACACAAAAGGAAGTACCTCTGTGAATCTTTCCTTTATCTCCTCATGTTCTCAGAGGTGACACATCTCCTTAGTGGCCACACCAGATGTCAATATTCACTTCTAACCCATGATTGGTTTGACTACACCTTCCTTAAAAAACTTCCTTCCTGTCAAACCAGGACAGTATGGCAGATCTAGTTTACTTGTATGAATGTAAGACCTCTGGAAAATATTTATTAATGGGAATATCTAAACCTCTTCATAACACTCCTTATTTTACAATGTCTCCATAACAGTGTCCATTTAAGCCCAGTCCAGTCCAGCACACTGCAGTTCCTGAAATGAAGTGACAAAACTTGCCACAGGCACATGTATAAGAAAGAACAGCACCACGGAAGACCCCGAGGAGTGCTCTAAATTGCCTTAATAGGTTGAGATGGACAAGGATTCCAAATCAAACTGGTTGCATTTGCCAGTAGCTGTCAGTATCTAAAAAAAAAACAAAAGAGGGGAAAGGGGAAGTAAGAGCTCTAGTTGCTCTTGACATGACTTCATTTAACTCGCTAGGTCTCTGACTTTTCGGCGCTGGTGGAAGTAAAAGTGGAAATGTAACACTAGGGGGGGGAAATTCATGCAAATAATAACCTTTAAAGCCTCCATTTGAGAATTTTTTTCTTTTTTTTTTTTAAAGGAGAGAAATCTGATGATCCAATTATGCAAGTCATTTAGGGAAACAATGCTGAAATTTTGTGGCTAGTGGGATTTTAAGTTATATTGACAATGAAAAGCAATTATACTTTAAAAACTTTTTTTCTCCATCTGCAATTGCATTATTTTAATGAAATAGCATGCTAAACCTCAAGTAGCCAAATGAATGTTAATTATGGAAATAGTTGAGTTAACAAGAGAACCCCTTTTTTTTCCGTGACTTCATAATTTCACAAGTTTGAATAGAAGCATAAAATCATTCAATTTGCGTCTAAATTGTTTGATGATGTAAATATAAAAACCTTTGAACTCTTCAGAACTCCTGCTTTAGAGTAAAATTTAGATTAACTTTCTTAAGAAGTTCAGTGGAACCAGAACTCAACCACAGGATGAAAGCAATTCCACGACTTGGGAATATTCAGATAATGACACAATTCTTCCAGGTCAGAACCAATTCTAGTTTAACACATTATAACTTTTCTGCTTTAATTGATTTTTCCACTATCTATTTATCTTTCTAATTGGATAGTAAGGTACTAGGCAAAAAAAAATCTGCACAATCCAAGCAGTTCATGTAAGAAATTTCAATAAATGAAAGGGCCGATGGGAAATTTTTCAAGGTTACTGGATAATTAATAGGAGGCACAGAATTAAAAAAAGTTTTTGTCAGTTGCTAGTGTCATCAAGCTACAGGTAGAATAAATCTGTGATATCCTGAAACATATCCCTTCCTGCAACAAGCAGGTTATAGGTTTTATTGAGCTCAATATGCAGAGAATAAAAGAATCATAAAATCACAGGATGACTTGGGTTGGAAGAGATTTTAAAGATCAACTGGTTCCAAGTTCCCTGCCATGAGCAGGGACACAATAGAAGTATCTAGAGTGGGCAGGAACCTTTTGAGATGATCTGCCCCAACTTTCTCTTGAAAGCCTGGTTTATCAAGCACCCTGTCAAGCCAAGTCTTGAACAACAGACAAACAACAATTTCCAGCAAGAGAGATTCCATCACTTTTCTGGACAAATTACTCCAACATTAAATCTTTTGCAAGATTAAGTTTTCTTCTTAACTCCTTGGTGAATTTCCCTTAAAGCAACTTGTGCCTGATATTTTTGTACTGTCAGCATACACTCTTGTGAAGTAAATGCCTCCATCTTCCACAGGACTATCTTTCAGGTATTGGGAAATCATGATTAGATATCCCTGCAACCTCCCCTTTTTTGGGCTGAACCATATTTATTCATTCTTTCTTCATATGTCAAATCCACCAACCCTCCAATCCTCTTGCTGGCCCTGTAGCAGATCAGCTTTATTTTTAGAGTCTCTTTTGAACTGCAGAAACTCCAACTAGACATGATAATTCAGGTATAGCCTAACAAGTCCCCACACAGCATAATCACATCCCTTGATCTTCAGGATATGCTCTTGCTAATGCATCCTGGGAGAGTTTGCCTTCATTGTCACAAAGGAATGTGCCATGGGAGCACTACAACCTTGCCTTGAGCAAGAGCTGAGTGCCTGAGTGTAATAACCTGAAACCACTGGAAAGGGACACTGCAATATCAACACGGGCTGACTTGACTGGAAGCCTGTGACAACATCTGGCTACATACACATAGACACACAAACACCCTCCAGGTAATAAAGATCATGGAGAAACATTTTTACAGGGACACCTGAGACCACACACAAACAGGGGACACCAGCTGGGACCATTACAGACCAGTCCTGAAACATCAGTCAGTCTCCTGTCCGAACTGTTGCTCCTGCCCAGGTGCTGGACGTATAGACCACATCAAGGAGACAGTTTAAAGTTGCCTGATTGCTCTTTTCTTAAGCTGACAATGTGCAAGAATCAAAAATCTTGCTAATTTGCCTTCAGCAGTTGTGTTACACATGAGTGAAAGAAGAGGTGTAAGCTTCTCTTCAGTGGAATTGCAATTCACTTCTTTGCCAAACAAAAACTTACCCCTCAAAATGTGCCTGTGTCTATAGCAGTATAAGATATCTTAGACTATACTGTCTGGCATAGGATTTTGGCTGTGAAATTAGTCATTTGACTTCAAATATTCATAGGGCTAAATCTATTTGAAGGCAAAATAATCAGGAGTGAACATAAAATACAGAACAGTATTCATGCATTAGAAAAAAACATGCTTCCTGCTTGTCCACAGATCTTTTCTATGAATGACAGCAAATGATTCATTGTTTTGTATGGTTATTTTCCCCCATCACCCTTGAGATCTTTACAATACTGAAGTACTCTGGAGCTGGAATTATCTTTTAACAAAAATAAGTGGTAGCGCCGCCGCAGAGATTGTAACTTGGTTCTGAAATACAAATGCCAAGTTGTAAATGAAGCCATAAAACTCACAAGGGTCAAAAAAATCTTCCTTTTTTTTAAGAGACGTATACAGAGAAACAAGTATTCAGCCAGTCCACTGCTACTAAAAAAATTATAAAGTCATAGATAATTTATGTTGGAAGTGACTTCCAGAAGTCACCTAGTCCACCCTCTCTCTCTTATTTCACCACTTGAGGCAAAGTGGTCTCCTGTCTTAACAAACAAGTTCCTCACCACAGTCTTCAAGTTTTACTGTTGCTCTGAAAGCTGTATCACATCAGAGACTTAGAAGATCTAAAAATGGATGAGGACTTAGTAGATGCCTGTGCCCAAGTCTGCTTTCAATGTCGTTCCTCCAGTAGCTGTAAGGTGTTAAAGATAGTCTGCCTCTGACATCAGAAAAGGTATTTCTGACAGTGTTTGGAAAGAATTCCACTTGCAGAGACAGATTTTATGATACTTGGTGGATCACATGCATTTAGATTTTTGTACCAATTAATCTGCCTCCTAAATTTACCACAACCATTTTGCATGCTAGGTTGCTGTCCCCATGTGCAGATCATTTCCTTTATGATGTGAGAAAGATCCAGCCAGGAGAACACATAAAAGTGAAGCTTCCTGAAACTGGAAGGATTTTCTAAAGTGATAAAGATGTACCAAGTACAACCCAAGGGAAGCCCAAAAAAAACCCAAAATATACGTGACAGATCAGGTCTCATAATGCACGACTGGGAGGTGGTCAGACATTATGGTGATCAGGACAGGATCTGAAGTAGTTTTGAGGATAAAGGAAAAAAACCCCAAACACGCTCAAAGAGCCTGGTAAACAGCTCACTTGAAATAGAATAAAAGCCAGATGCTGCCTGAAGATCCCAGATTAAAAAGACACTGACATACTGATGTACTAAATTTAGGACTACTCAGATTTTTCTCAAGGTGGGGTTTCCCGGCATACTAGGAAGTGAGATGTGTGTCCTCAACAATGTCTGCAATTTGTCACAAAGAAATACCTTATTAGTGATATCTTTTTGTATATAGGTCATTCACTGGATGCAAATTCAGGGACCCTCCTGCCAGTCTCGACCTACCTGACATTACTTATTAGCAGCCAAAATAACACCTTTTTTTTTTTCGTAATTTAACCACATATTTAAATTATTTTTATACTCCTCTGCTTTAGACATACAAATATTTATTTCTTCATTTCAGACTAGAATGTCAACCTAGCTTTCATTCTAACAGCTATTTAAAACTCATATATTTTGATGGAAAAAAAATAGGTAACAGCTGTTTTTAATATTCTTTTTAAGAGCATATATAACAACAGCTGGAGAACCACAGCATTTCTGCTAGCCAAGAAAAGTATATTGGGTTGGTTATTTCAGTTTCATCAGCTTCATCTTTGATTTTAATAAGATATTTTGAAATGGTTTATTTTCCCTGGAAAGCTTGTAATAACTCAACTTGGTGTAAGTGTCCTCAATTCTTACTGAAATCAAAAGAATGTGGATATCCTCTAGAAAGTTTCAGTATTGAAGAATCCAAGCCATTAATTTTTGTATCATGTATTTACTTAGATCCTAGACTCCTTGCACAGGAGCATAGTCCAGAAGAGTAACATGAGCAAAGTATTCAAGGTCTGAGATATAAGCAGTATTGCCTTTTTCCAGCAGTAAAACAAATTTCAATTTTCATTTTATGCTAAAAAGTCAAATAGATTTAATACTGCCTTAAAAGAATTTTTGTTCCAGGACACTTTAAAACTTCATTAAGAAAATTTAGAGGAAACAAACAAACAGAAACAAACGAGATCAGAATTTCTAAATCTGCCTGCAGTTCTACATCAAGCAGCATGACAGGATATACAAGTTCAGTGCCACTAACATCAGCTCAGTTTCTACTGGTTTGTGTTTTTAACTGTGCAGTCAGCTTAAGCCCCACTGCCCAGCCAATGGCAGAATGAGCCCCTAACACAACTGCATATGGCTGTGTGGAAGAGGAAAGACAGCATCTCTTCACAGTAGCATAAACACTGTTCAAGTTGAATCTGCAAGGGCAGAAAAGATTAGCAGGGGGGCAAATGTTCTACCAACTAGATTTCATGCTTTGTGTGGGCATGAAAAAGAAAAGGATCTTTGCCCCCGAGGAGAAGAATTTAACAAAATGGCAAATGTATTTATTTTTTCATCTGTAATAGTATCCTGCCGATAGATTTTTTCAGCACATCCATAGAGAGGTAATAGCTGTGCTTCCATATTCAGCAACACTGGTACTTGTGCTGAATCTGTCTCTGGCAGCTCAATCCAACCCCGTGGGAAAGCAGTCCAAATCATGGGTTTCAGCAGCCTGTGTCAGTTCCCCAAAACAGCATTGCAGAGAGCACAGTGGAGATGAAGGCATGAGCCAGAAATGAAAGGGTTGGGAGTGACTGTCCTTTCATTGCCATTGGAGAGGTAAGGGATGCCTGAGATGGGCAAGGGTGCCAGAGCAACCCCTGCCCGCATCTCAGAGGTTTTTCTGTGCTGCCAAACAATAACACCAATGTCATCAAAAGCATAATAAAGTGATGTATAAGCAGTGTTGTGTAATACATTATAACTTAGTTCACTACTCTCTTTGTTCTGAACTTTGCTTTAACTCTTTCCTGAGGATCAATACCTGATCTGTATTTTCACAAAACATAATTAACCTTANGAAGAGTTATCATTTTGTTTGTCGGTACAGAAAGAAAGAACTGAATATCTGCATGTAGGAAAGGCTTGTTCCTTTCCCAAGCAGAGGGAAGCTCTGTGCTGAGAGACAGGGATGGATATTTTATATACTCCAGCGCCATCTAGCCCAAGGAAATAAAATTCCACATTGCACAATGGCTGCTGAAGGACACTTTTTAGTGCTAAATGTTAAGTCCATAAATAATTTCTGACCCTGGATGAAACAGCTCTTGGCTTATTGTGTGACATTTTAATATTTTTTTCTACCCTATAGATGCATCTGAGTAGTATAGAAGCTCCTGTGAGAGCCATCTGCCACGGAAAATAACTGGCATATGCTATTTTCATTATTTCTCATCCAAACTGAAACTTGAGATAACCTGATATAATGCAATAAATGAAAACCCAGGACACGTACATTTTGTGGTTTTTTTGGTAGAAAACTAAGAACTTAAATAACAGGAGACCGGAAAATAATGAAAACCAAAATTCTAATAATGAAAGAAAGATCTTGCCAGTGTTGCCATTGAGAAAATTTGTTATAAGGGGAAAAATCTATAGTGTATTATATTACTTCTTTCTNTACCTGATCTGTATTTTCACAAAACATAATTAACCTTAGACCACATATGTAAAAACTTATAAGCAATTATAAGTAACTCCAGCAAGCTTTCAAAGAAAGTAGCTTATACTCTCTGAGTGAAACTTATTTCTATTCCCAAAGCAAAGGAGCACATACAGTATTCAGAAAACAAATTTAAAGATGCTGTTCAAGCAAGTCTGTATTTATTGCTATTACACAGGTATCTTCAAGTGAAGGACTTTAGCACAAACACTTCAGGCTAGTGCACCTCTTCTCTTACCTCTGGTTAGTCACATCCGAAGAGCATCTCTGGCTGGTGCTGAAAGCTTGGCAGTTAATTTACAGAAAACATTCTGTGGCCACTTGAGGCCATGGTACCACTTTCCTGTAACTACTGCATTTTACCTTCACTCCAAAGCCTGACCAATAACTGAGTCTTTCAGCTAACAACAGCACAGAAAGTTACTATGGCAGCAGGCAGTTACACAGTTAAGTCTTGGGATCACGGGGTTTTCAGGGACAATGGGTTGTGATGGCTCTCTCTTTCTCCTCCATATGTCCTTCTTCCTCTAACTTAATGGAGACCCAGTTTGGTCTTGTTAGGGGAACTATTTCCCATTCCTAGAGGATGCCACTAGACTGCTCAAATTTCACTAATTTCACCACAAATTGACATGAATTTTATCTCCTCTTTCACCTCTTGGGCAGAGGATGCAGGTAAGGACTCATCTACAGTCACTTCTTCCAGTGCTGAAGCAGAAAGACAGTGCCATGGCTGGAATTCCACACAGAGAGGCATAAAGGAGAAGGCAGAGAAGGAGGTACAGAGGATTTGCACAGCAGAAAGAAGGTCCTGCTTCATTAGGATGGGGCATAACAAAGTACCAGAGAACATGAGAGGTGTTCAACACCAGCCCCAGTAGATCTCAATCCTCTCAGATCTTTACAATGAAAGTCCTCCTCTCCTGTGCTAGAAACACAGACTATCCCAGGGAATAGCACAGCTTCTTCCTTTATGCTGCTTTCTCCTCCTCAAGGGTGAAAAAACGGTCAAGAGTTCACAGAAAATGTTGGTGGGTTTTGTGCACATGTTCAATTTTTGGCATATATATAATCCTTTATGTATAAAACCCAGCTTTGCCACACTTCACTGAAAGAGAACATATACCATGTGAAATGGGAACTTATAATAACCTTCAAAATAAAACAAGAAGAGTTATCATTTTGTTTGTCGGTACAGAAAGAAAGAACTGAATATCTGCATGTAGGAAAGGCTTGTTCCTTTCCCAAGCAGAGGGAAGCTCTGTGCTGAGAGACAGGGATGGATATTTTATATACTCCAGCGCCATCTAGCCCAAGGAAATAAAATTCCACATTGCACAATGGCTGCTGAAGGACACTTTTTAGTGCTAAATGTTAAGTCCATAAATAATTTCTGACCCTGGATGAAACAGCTCTTGGCTTATTGTGTGACATTTTAATATTTTTTTCTACCCTATAGATGCATCTGAGTAGTATAGAAGCTCCTGTGAGAGCCATCTGCCACGGAAAATAACTGGCATATGCTATTTTCATTATTTCTCATCCAAACTGAAACTTGAGATAACCTGATATAATGCAATAAATGAAAACCCAGGACACGTACATTTTGTGGTTTTTTTGGTAGAAAACTAAGAACTTAAATAACAGGAGACCGGAAAATAATGAAAACCAAAATTCTAATAATGAAAGAAAGATCTTGCCAGTGTTGCCATTGAGAAAATTTGTT
>WEIT01034433.1:4179-28903 GCA_013389985.1 Dryoscopus gambensis | reverse complement strand
CTTTTTTTCCAGAAATGTCAAATGAATTTCTTCACTATTCAATACAAAGTTCAATTAACTTGTACCTGTTTGAAGTTTATCTAAATTAAATATCTGGGTTTGGATACAAGTGATTTTAAATCCACCAGGGAAAATAAGAAAGGCTTTCAAAATTCTAGATAGCTTCTTTATGATGATGTTCAGTCTAGGCAATTCAAAACTCGATTGCAGGTCTTCTAAAATGTAAGTTTTCAAAGACGGCATTCCTGATATTGTTCCACTGTTCTTCCTTCACAGTCTGTGTTCTGCAATTTTTTGAGGATTTCTAGTTGTAGCAAGTGAGAATTCATTTTAATATAAAGTAAGGGCACTTCTAGTTTTGAAATTTATCACAGAATGAATCATGTCTATGATTATGAGAGAGCTTACATAACTACTTTAGCTTCCACACCTCGCTTTTACTAGGACAGACCTGTTTCTTCAAAGAGTATACTTGAGCCACAAAATATCAGAGGTACTTTTTTTGTTGTTGTTGTTTCTATGAGAATAGTATTTTCACAATTTTTTTTTTCTTTTTTTAGCTTCAGTCATGTCTTTACATGCAAAGGATAACCTAAATCCAGGTATGAGATGCATTCCATAGCAGAGTTAAAATGTGGTGCTAGGTGGGCTCTGAGAAAGCCAGCTCGGGAGTCAGAAACCATGCAGATCTACTATAATGTGTTCTTAAAGAGTCTAATACAACCTTTTCTTCAGGTAATTCAGAGCTACTTCGGAGGTGTTTATGAAGATACACTGTAACGCTTCGGCTGATGAATAAAAGCTTCTCCGCCAAGAAAAAACGCATGTTGCTGCTGAATGAGAAGTTGACAGTAAGCACACCCACAGGAATTTTAAATAGCATATTTCTAGTTTTTTCAGAACAATACTGAAACCACACTGGTGCACAAGTGATCCAGCACTGTTAAAAAAGACTAATCAGAAGGCTAAAAAACAATAGGAAGATTTGCAGCCACCAAGAAAGCCAAATATGCATCAATAGGAGGCACAGGATATCCTTTGTGGTCTACAAGCTTGTACCAGCTGAAGTCTGTGCTCATCCACAAGAGCTTGGCACAAATGGAGCTTCCCTGTGCATGAATTCTGACCCAGGAACCCACTGTGCAGCAGCAGTACCGTGGTGTTTTACAATTATCTGAATAATTTTCTAAGCTTTCTTTCCTCAGTGCACATACAATCCTACTTCAGGACCTTTATCACACACACCCAGCAAGCCACAGGTTACTCCTCCCTTTTACTGTTACTGTCATTGATAACCCATTTCAGTTAATTAAAAGAAAATGATCAAACTTACTAACAGGTAACCTTTATTTGATGGTCAACATCTTGCCCTTTCAAGCTAGAAGCCGTTGTGTGCGGTGCCTATAGAGGTGTGCTTGTTTGTGTCTGTATGTTTGCAGAGCCAATAATCAAAACAAGTCCTAAAAATATCATCATATAATTTGCTGTACTGGTGTGCCTTTGCTACCTTCCAGCAAAAGAGGAATTTTATTATAAATCAATGTATGTGCAGCAGTTACAAGGTACAAGTTAAACATCTTAATAATTTTTGTTATCGCTCTTACAATATTATTAAATAATTGCAATTAAATAGGGTCATATTTTCCATCAAAAGTTGTCAATTTTAAATACAAAGTCTTTATACCATCCCTTATTAATTAGAAGTGCTGCATCCATACATAATATTACTGTACCATTAAATGTGTATATAATGTTATGTTGGATGGAAAGGAAGGAGGAGCTCTATTTTGCATACACTCAATGTCTAATTAGGTTTCATAATTAGGCTTTTGACCCTGCTTTCAGCTGGGAGCCTGAATTAGCAATTGAATTTCTTTTGGGCTGGTGACCCTATTTGTAGTGTCACAGCCCGAGCCTGGAGAAACACTTCTTTGGGAACCCTTGGCTCGCAGTTACATGTTCTCCTTGTACTCACTACAACCCCCTGGGAGACTCAGGGTAGGATGAAGCTCCTCTTTCTTGCACCAAACTTGCTTCTATAATTTCAGAGGCCTAATGAGGCAGATCATCAAAAATAAGTTTCATAATATCACTGGGGAGAGGTAGGTGATTTTAAAGGGTTTCCAGGGAGAGGAGTCATCTCTGTAACTCGGTATCTAACCTGAGACTGACAGATTCTCCTTCTGGAGCCACAGAATCGTAGGAAGGTTTGGTTGGAAGGGTCCTTGAAGATCATCTAGTCCCTCACCAGGGGAAGGGACACCTTCCACTAGACCAAAGTCCTTCAGAAGCATCTGCTTTGCCTACAGACCGTACAAGGAGTTTAAACATTTACCTCAGGAAGACTTACTGATAAGACATCTAAAACATATTATGAAGTCAGATGCCTGTGTGTGGTGGGTTTGAGCCTAGCTTTGTTGTCATCATATTTTAATTCATATCTCCTATAGGCTACCAGCATCTACTTTTCACAAATTTTGACATATTTACTCATTGAAAAACAGGTAGAAATAGGTGGGAAAGAGAGAAAAGATAAGATGAAGTCTGAATTTAAATTACTGTCATGCATGAAAAATCGAACTTTCATTCTCAATGGCATCACCTCTGAATTTTGCCCTTAGAATTTACATTTTATCATCCTCATCAAGATCCAAAAAATGCTTCCTTCTCTTCCCTTCCAAAACAACTCTAAAACTTGCAGCATAAAATATAGTATAGCCACCCAGGCACCAAGCATAATGAAATCTAGCAACTATAACTCAAATATGTGTCTGCTTGTCTGAGTCACTTTAGAGACATCCAGAAACATAAATATATGTTTTCCCTGAAAGGTAACAGTTTTCTTCCTTTTAATCTGAAATAAAATTCTGTCCCCATCTCCCAGGGAACTAAAGGTGACAATAAGAGCTTGACAATGTTCAGGAGATGTGCTTTTCACATTAACATTGCCAACAGCTGCGCCATAAATACTGGGTATACAGAAAGTGCATTCAATCATTATAGGAGGTGCAATTTAAAATCTGAAATTCACTCAAATAAATCAGTAAAAAGACTTAAGGGATCTAAGTCTCCAAAGCCTAAAATGTACTGCTTTTATGTCCCAGCTTTATTTGCAAGGAATTCTAAAATCTACTGGAACAAAATATTCCCCTTAATGTTCTGTAAACCGCTTATGAAATATCAAGCTTTGTTCTGTTCATCTTCCCTTTTCCTGTGCTACCCCCTTGCCAGACGTCAAGGAGCTCATGCCAAATGTCTGTGAATTCATGGCTTATGAAGGGCAGTATTGGATGAGTGAAGGAAAATCATGCACAAAAGACAAATATATTACCCTCCCCCAACCTCCTCTCCTTTATCATCACCAACACACAGTTGCGTGCAGAGAGCTGGGAGCCAATATGAGCATCTTGGAATTATTTGAGATATAGCACATGCTGTCAGACCTCTTGCATTCAGCCCTGGAGGTCCTCAATTCTGATCCTGAGGATATTTGATATGATGGCATAGACTGCTTGCTCTCTGCTAGGTTTATTCCGAATATTGGAGACCCTAAAGAAGGGCTGCAAGGATATTGATATCAGCCCTTGCCAAAGACACCCGGTCACTGAAATAATGCTTATGTTTTGCTGGCAGACACAGAAAGTGCCCAAAAATCTGGAGGGGTGCCATGAACTGTAGCAGAGATTCAGGTCAAAATTCTTTCTATCCTTACAGCCCCAGATGTTCAGTGAAAGAGTATAAGGAACACAGCAAGTATAGGATGAAAAACCTTTCAAAAAGCCAGCAATGAAAACATTGGAGAGTTCTGAGCCAGTTTGTATCCAGGACACACATTTCAGAGAGCACAGTGGGCCAGCTGTCATTCCTGAGGTAGACCTGGTGACTGTTTCATGAGCAGATGGGAAATGCCATGTTCTTTAGCAGACTGTTAACAAGAAAACAGCCTGAGACAACACTCGGTGAATTAATATTCACTCTCTACATTTCATAATAGGAGCCTGATCTTTACCAAAAAATATTAAAACCACTTCTAACAATTTATCAGAGCTAAACATAAGACTTTTTGCTTTAGCATCCCTATTATTGAATGTCTCATGCAAGATAATTGGGGCAATTTCCTAGTATCTCCTTTTAACAAAATTAGTTCCATTAAAAAATGAAGATAAAGATGGAGGGAACAGAGGAAGGTATGGAAACTGCTATAAAATAAAACTTGATTTATTTATAGTTTCTTTAATAGACTGACCTAAGGTGTCCAATATGTCTATGTCTAACAACAGCCTCATTTTAAAAAAATGCTTTGTCAAAGCTTAGCCCATTTTTATAAGCCTTAAATTTCAAGAATGAAAACAGTTTCCCCATGCACATCTTCTAGGCTGTCCTTATCAATAACCACCATGGAAAGTTCAAAAAAAGGAGTACAAGAACCAGGTGAAATACAGAAAAACCATTCCCAACTTCCTGCAGTCCCAAAGCGTCAGGAAAATCTATCCAGTAGTCATTGCTCCATTCTCTTCACACTTGTAAAAGATACCATTAAGTTACATATTTACAAATCTAGAACAAGCCTTATTTCTTCAAAAACAAGTCACAGACTTTAAAAGTCACCCTCATGACTCTCCTGGATCACTGAAAACATGGGTAAGGATTAAAGCAGGATGAAAACATATTACAAATTGCCTCTGAAAGCAGTCCTTGGGGAAGTGCATTTGCAAATAAAAGCAAAGTATGAGGAATTTCTAATTCCATATCTCCCATTCAGTGTTCCTTTTTATTGAAAATGGTGCATCAAACACACACTCAGCCTGTACTGTCTGAAATTCTCTTTCAGTATCTCAGTGAAACTGAAAAGGAATGTTCTTTTGATTTATTTTGCCCTTCAGAGCCTATTACTAAGTACCTTCTAAAGTTCTTTTTTCCAGTATACAGAAATGTCTCTTTTATCCAAAAAATATACATTTTTTAAAGGCACCCCACTTCTCTGTAGGGCTGTCATGGTTTAATCCCAACCTGCAATTTTTTCCCACACAGCTGCTTCTTTATTTACCTCCTGGTGGGATAGGGGAGACAATCAGAAGGGTAAATGTGAAAAAATCCATGGATTGAGATAGAAAGAGTTTAATAGGGAAAGCAAAAGCCACGCACACCAGCAAAGCAAAACAAGGAATTAATTCACCCCTTCCCAAGGGCAGGCAGGTGTTCAGCCATTCCCAGGAGAGCAGGGCCCCTTCACGTGTAACACTGACTTGGGAAGACAAACGGCATCACTCTGAACATCTCCCACTTGCTGCTTCTTCCCCTCAGCTTTATCCGCTGAGCATGACACCGCATGGTCTGGGATATCCCTGGGGTCAGTTGGGGTCAGCTGTCCCAGCTGTGCCACCTCCCAACTTCTTGTGCCACTCCAAGTCCCCTCACTGGGGGAGTGAAGAACAGAAAAGGTCTTGACTCTGTGTAATCCCTGCTCAGCAATAATGAAAACATCCCTGTGTTATCAGCACTGTTTTCGGCACAAATCCCAAATAGCCCCATACCAGCAACTATGAAGAAAATTGTCTACTTCAGACAAAACCAGCACTTTTCACAATATTTTCTATTTCTTAAGCAATTCTAAATGAATGAAATGAAAAACAGGCATATATAAGAAATTCAAGGTGCTTTCAACATAGAATATACACTACTGCATTGTAAATGACCATTTTATGAAATGATGCAGTCCTCTTTGATTTCAGTCGCAACTAAAAGTAAAATAAAGCCATTTCCTGGTTGATTTCAGTTAGAATTGGAGATAGCTTTTCAGTATGACCCTCAACAGTGCTCAAGAAAGTGGGGGAAAGAGGCAGATAAGGCACTGAATGGAATAAATGGATCCAATCTGAACTCAGTTACTTCACATGTTGATAGCATAGTGGAAAGGCAATGCACAACCAGCAACCTCAGCCATAAAAAACTTAATGATGGATGAAAATGAAAAATATCAGGATCCCTATTTATCTATGAGAATTAGAATCCTTTAAACAAGTTATGAATGAAAGACATATAGCTAAACTGGATTTTAAGCTGATTAGAAATGAATGAAAAATCTAATTTAAATGGACATCATCTTTCACTAATATTAGAAAAACAATACTTTCTACATTTTATTGGAGCTGATAAATTTGTTGTGACACTTGAATAGAACAGCTATTTCATACTAAAAGACAGTTTCCTCTGCTTAGCAAATAGTCAAACCCAACCCTCAATTTTGAATTTTATTTCCTGTTGGTGAATCACTCATAATTTTAAATTGTTCTTATTACTTTCAACTACAGTGGATGTAGTAAAACAAACTTTTACTGGCATAATCAACAAAAATAGTTTGGACTTTGTTGTATCATTATATCTAGGACAATTCTGTCTAATAATCCAAAAAACCCCCTGTGAGCCTGCAGGATGCACGTTAGCAATAAGGTGCTGGACTGCTCCCCATCTCTGAAAAGTTGCATATCATTATATTTATGGCTATGTAACTGAGTTCAGATCAGGTCTGGTACATCTAACTTACTAACTTGTTTTGGACATCAGTTGGCCATTATATTGTGCCAGTCTTAAGAGTTATATTGCCATGTCCTCTAAAAAGTCTGAGGTGAGACAAAATTCAGGTTATAGACTCCATTTTCTCCATTCTTACACATATTTGGGAAGAGTATAGTAGAGAGAAGCAAAAGAACCTGTGAGGTCAAAGACTATCACCTCCTGGGCTGCCCACAGAGGTAGCCCTTCAAGGGCTAGCAAGAAGATTCATGGGGAAAAAATGTACATGTTTTTGAACCCAGAGGTGAGGAAATCTTTAGGGCTTTATACTGCAGCCACTGCACACAACAGCAAAGAGACAAGTCCTTAAAGCTTTGCTGATCCAAAGGCTGGAGCTCAGCGCAAAACATCAAATAGAGAGGTAAGAGGCAGCCTTCTCTCTTTGTCTCTCTGCGGATGAACAACTTATGGAAAGTATTCCACAGGCAGAAGCAATGTGATTGTAGAGACATACTTCCTGCAATAGTGATAGGACAAGGGTAGAGTTTTTAAACTTAAAGAGGAAAGGTTTAGATTGATATCAGGAAGACAGACAGGGATTGGTGAGCCACTGGAACAGGTTTCCCAGAGAAGATGAGGATGCCCCATTCCTGGAAGTGTTAAAGGCCAGGTTGGATGGAGCTCTGAGCAACCTGGCCTGTGGCAGAGGGGTTGAAACGAGATGATCTTTAAGGTCCCTTTCAACTCAAACCTTTCTATCATCTAATGCTGTTCAAACTCACGTTATTATGGGGGTTTCTGTGACATAAATGAGAGCAGAGAAATGCCCTTCTGCATCAGAACTGATACACTGCTTTCCTTGGAAACTGTTACTGTACATCACAAGCAAAAATGATGCCAGAGGATGAATAATGATATTTCTGATCCACAAATAAAAAGGTTTTTAGTATTGCTGGGGCCTATCATATAACATTACACTGAATTGTTTTACGGTCAAGCAGAAACTGTAAGATTTATTAATTGGATCTGACCATGTGTTTTTTGGGTTTTTTCTGCCAAAAAGCTATTATAATAAGCATAAGCTTTCTTTCCTCCATTGGCTCTGATATGAAAAATTTTAATGCACACGGAAAGACCCATATTATGCTATCTTCAGTATCTGCAATAACAGTTAAGAGAAAAAGAGATGAATCTGTTTGAGAGAAAATAGGAAAATAATGATTTTTTTTTCCTCAAATAAGAATTCCAAAGCATAGTCATTAAACTAATAAAATTAAAATTTTTTGCTTGAACAGTTTATGCTGTTACCCAAAGGAAAATTTCACATTTCCATCCCTCCGTCACTACCAAACTCTTCCTCAGAAAATTAAAAAGTATGTGTTTTCCTTTTGAAAGGAAATATAAAAGAAAAACCTTGAAAGAATACTGTCATTTGAGCAATTGTGTAAAAATTGCTTTTTCCATTCATAACATAAGCTTACTTTAGAACTGAATGGAAATCTTCAGTAGGAATGACAAAGTATTTTACTTTAATTCCAAATATGTAGCTCTTTATTATTGTCAGTTTGCTAGCATGGAATTTTCTTGTTTTTTACTGAGGACTTCTAACCCATTGCTAGGAGCACTTTCTTGGAATAATTAAAAAGTCCTTGAAGAAGCTCTATGGAGTTAAAAAGAGAATGGAAGAAGAAAATCTAAAACCACTGAAAATCTTCAAGGAAGTTCTTATTATTTAAAAGTTAGCCATTGTTTCCATATTTCAGATTTTTGGAATGATGTTGAATGAACAGATGTTCCACTACACAGTCTCTTAACATGCTGGATATTGATAACTTTTGAAAAAGATCTCTGAAAGATTGATACTTATACAGCTTTCATTACCAGCACTGAAGTCTCACAGTGTTCAGTACTTTGCTCCCTACAAGACGGGGTAAGCAGGGCTGGTCTGTGGGACATGGACAGTTGCTGGAGATCCAGACTACAGAGCACAGTCAGGTGGTAAGAGGGTACAAGAGGAGGAAAGCACAAGCCAAAATCTAGCTTTTATTGATGGCCTTCAAGACCATACCACTGCCTTTGTCAAACAGTACAGAAAACCGCATGAAAATCATGTCCTGTGGGTCTTTGTGAACATAACAGAAGGAAGGAAACAGCCCAAGGGCAGAGAGACCAGGATCCTCACACCAGCAAAAGGTGATGTTTTTCAGTGATTCCCATCAATGTTTGAAAACAAAAGAAAACAAAACAGAGGAATCAGGAGACATGGAGAAAAAGCAAAAAGTCTGGGAGATATGCAAAAGGTCCTCTGTGTTACCCAGATTCATGCTTGGTGTTCTGCCATAGATTGGCTGTTCACAACTTCTGAAAAAAATCCTTCTAATTGTTGTCACATGCAGGACCACAATCACTGTTGGTTTAAATGAACTTGGGGCATTCAGTTTGTAAGAAATTTCCTTATAGAGAATTTCACTGTCTACCAGTGCAAACTCACAGACTGGAACACTGTATAGAAGAGTAATAGAAGCTCTGGAAATGTCTTGCAAGTGGAAGGTTAAGTCATGGTTGGATGAAGCAATTCTCCCTCTCATTGTTTCTTTGGCAGCTGAAGACCACTACAGTAACATCCCCACTCCTTAACCTCCTTACTAATTTGAAACTCCTCTAGAATCACAGCTGGGAGACAGAAGAAGGACTATGGAAAAATGGATGTCCAATTATCCTTCTTGAGCAGCACTGGAATCATTTTACTATTGAGCTGTATTTCTAACCCCATCAGGAGTTTTAAACCATCCCCCTGATCACCAGTTCTGTTGCACTGAGCACTGCAGAATACACTTAGCATATGCAAGGCTAATTAAAACAAAATTCTAATTAGTACCTTTCTGGTTTTGAATCCATACAGCATCATATATTGAGAATTAATTTTAAAAATTAATTATGCATTGGCATTTGTCTCAGGTTATCAGCAGACAATCTATGTAAAATATGATATCTGGTTAAAGACAGGTCACCTATTAATTAAGAACATTGTGACCAAACTAATGGATGGAGGTCTTAGTAATTCATAATAACAGCATTAATGAGAACCATGACTTGCATTTAAAGATAAAATGTATTAATGTGTACTTTGAAAAAATAATGGTATTAGCGAAGCATTCATTTACTCTCATCAAGCCTGAGCCTTGTCATAAACACAGGGTATTTCTTTTTAGGACAACATATCACAAGCTACATTCTCTTCTTGATGCATAAAGACCTACACTCTCAGCCTAGCACCTTTTGAGGAGGGACCATGACCTGTTTTACTTCTCAATTTCTATCACTTATGTTTATTTTTAGAGGATAGGACAGAAGTATTTAAAAAGCAGCGAGTGCACTCCTGTTCACATTCTTCAGTGTTGAAGTTCAGAATGATGTCAATGTAATCAACATTCTTAATTATACCCTTGAAATGCAAGAAGTTTGCAAATCACTTAGATGTTGAAAACAAAAGAAGAAAGGGAAAAAATCGGCAATAGGTCATTTGAAATAAGAATGCATTCCTTAGGAAGAAACCCTAATTTACAGAAGGTCCTGATTATGGCTGCTTTAGCATACATTGCTGAAACACAGAAATGATTTATGTGTGGCATGACCTTGACAAAGCTACTCCTTCTGCAAGGAGAAAATTGAAAATTAATATCTGGCAATGATACATTAGCACTGAAACTCAGATCTGTGTATTTGGGATGCTGTCTTTGTTCGGTTTTGTTTTTGTTTTTTTTTCTGGGGCAGGAAGAAAATGTCTCTTGAGTTTCATTCATTTAAGATTCAAATCTCTCAAGTACAGAGCAGCACCAGGAGTTGCTGAGTACAGTGAATTTTTCCCACCATCACCACAACCATTCCTTTTGGGAGATGAAGATTTGACTCTGCTTCCAGCAGAATCACATCTTTAGTAATAAGTTGCTTGATCCAACTCCTCATGAAGTCAAGGGTAATCTTTCTCCTGATTTCAGTAGAACTGTATTGAGCTCTCAGAACATTTAGTAGGAGTTCTCTCTGCATTAAAAATGTGAGGTTTGCCATTGTATTAATTTTTTATCTTTTGTGTTGCCAGATTTTTCAAATTGAAGAATTCTCTCAGCTGTTGCTGAAGTCAGTGTGATTCACAGGAGGTGCTAAGCTGAAAGTTCAACACCCCATCTGTACCCTGCCTTTTGCAGCAGCCATAAAAATTTGCTAGGAGACTGGATTATGACAGTTTTGTGCAAGCAGATATGCTTAATGACTCTTTTAGCTAATCTGCACAATTGCCTCAGTACACAGGACATGGTTCTTAAAAATACTTGCCAGTGTGCACAGCAAATACTTTAAAAGTTAAAAATCTCTAATTAAATATATGAAACAGGGCTTTAGGGAAACAAAAAGCCCAGCATACAATTAGCATCCTCTAAAGTCTGAGGCAGAACCAGATCATCATATTCTGCCCCAAGGTAGCTCACATATTCCTACCATTTTACACATCTCATAATAATAGACCAACTGAGTAAGAAATAGAGTAACAGTGGGCAAATCGCAGATAAAACTCCAGGAGAATTTCTGACAGATTGCAACATAATTCCACCCTTTTTGTTTATTTGTTTGTTTGCATTTATTTGCCAGACATTTTCACAGATCCATTTTGAATGCAAAAATTTATTATTTGTTCCTTTAATTATTTCATAAAATATTTACCATGGTCTATTTAAATAAAGGAATGACATCATGCATAAAAAATGAAAAATAATGTGCCTGTAATAAGCTAGAGGTTACATTTAATGAAACAATGCCCATAAATGAAATTTCATTGTGAGTGCTGATGATGCTCATTTCAGATGAATGCACTTTGTATTTATTAGTTTTAAGCGTGTTCATCCTCAGCTTCTGTAATCAGAATTACAATATCCACTCAGATGAGAAAAGTAATTAAATCATTAAGACATATTTTCTTAGGGCTGGGTGATTCTGCAGATATGCAACAGTTGGCTGGCTCCTGCCCTAAGTCCTTACTGCAATATTAATTGTTTTCTCATTATTTTCCAGAGGGTATCTATCTTCATAGCAATAAGCACATACAGCCAGAGAAAAGGCCAAGTGCCTCATACTCAGTTCAGCAGCATGTGCCTCTACCTTCGGGCTACCAGCACAACAGGCAGTAGATTCCTTGTATGAGAGAGTGACTTGCCACACCACACTTGAGGCAAGACTCAATAATGGCAGAGACGGCTTTTGGATGATCGCTGCGGTCTGTGGTTTCTTGCCGATGGTGTGGCAAACCGCAGCCTTCCAGCAGAGCGCAGCGGGGCTGCCTGCCCCGCACTGCTCCCGCTGCTGTCGGCTCCACAACACGGCAGCGATAAAGGAGGCGAGAAGGCTCCTGGCATGGGGACCTCAGAGGAGCTTTATTCACATAGCCCCAAGGGCAGAGAGGACCAAGGTAGAGAGGAGGTCACCTGGTATGGGACTGGGTTTTCTATGGGGATGAGGGGGGCAGAGAGAGCACATGGACTGATGGTTTCAGGGAATAGGGGCGGTACATGGGTGGGATCGGGGTACAGAACAAATGGGGGGAACCCGAGGGAGTGGCTAGGAACAGGGGCGGAGGAGGGATGACAGCGTGGGGCGGGCAGGCAATTCAGCAAGTAAAGGAGTGGGAAAACACAGCACCACAGATAATGTCAAGGTTTTGTAAACATTTGACTCTGACTGCATTTTTTTAACCTATACTCAGTGCCTCAGATGCAAAGTTGTACATATAGAATTCACTTCACATGCAAAAATTTCAGTAGAACTAACTCCACAGAAGGGTAAATTATGAAGCTTGCATTCATATATTCAAGAACTCTGTCCTCAATGTGTTGCATTTTTCCAGCAAATGCCATGGAAAAGTTCATGAGATTCATAGTCCTTCAAGGTTTACACGAGCATTATAAATGATTTTAAGGTCTTTTGTCCAGGATGGACTATGCCTATTAAGAATATCATCATGTGCTCCCCTCACAGCATCAGCCCTGTACCACAACAGCAGAAAGTTTCAATACTTTTTTAAAGCATGTTAATAGCAAGAGGAGAGGAAAAGAAAACATTGAGCTGATTCTTGTGAAGATGGTCATCTGAATAATATGGATGAAAAAAAAGTGGAGGCATTCAATGTGGTTTTTTCCCTTAGTCTTTAATAATACTGACAGATATTTGGCTGTCCAGTCCCCTGAGGTGGAGGACCATGAGTGAAGAAAAGAGAATTTTCCATTTTTGGACACTGAAATTGTACAACATACAATGATGATGATTAACTTCTGTTGAAAACCTATGAGATTTATAATGCTGATCTGCTTTTATCCTTACTATTCTACATGACTAAGGAGAGTAAAACAAAAAAAAAATGCCGTTAATATGATATTAAGGTGTTAAAAGTAATATTAATGCAGATAGCATGCATATTGTGCAATTTTTCTTTTAAGTGCTGGGCTGGAAACTGTTTTCCTGTTCCACAGAATATTTCCATATTTTTAAATATTCCAACTCCATATGAAGACAAGATGAAATTATATGAGGAAGAGAGAGGAGAGAGAAAAGACTGGCAGACACGTGCTCAAGCAACACAGTAAGACCACTGACTGGGGCTTTGCTAAGGTAAAGCCCCAATCTGTCCACACCAGGATCCTAAACCAAGCACACGGAAGACTTGAAAGTGCATGTTCTTCAGTTTCTGACCTACTGGTTATTCTGGGTAGTCAGTGTCTCCTTTTGATGAGAGACTCCCTTCTGAGCCTAAGAAACCATTTTCCAATAAAAGATTAATCAAAATTTAATTCAATTCCCAAAACAGATCTACTTGCTATGTTTTGTCACTAAAAGCACTAAAAATCTACCATACCTGACTGGAAAAAAAGGAAGTTGGAACAGTTTTAGAAA
Organism: Dryoscopus gambensis; assembly: GCA_013389985.1. Classification (NCBI taxonomy): domain Eukaryota; kingdom Metazoa; phylum Chordata; class Aves; order Passeriformes; family Malaconotidae; genus Dryoscopus; species Dryoscopus gambensis. Next base: position 15,454 of record WEIT01034433.1, on the reverse strand, counting down.
CTTTCTTTTGTATTATATTGTTACATTTCAGTGGCAGGGAATTTAAAAGTTAATAGCAGCAGATTACCAAGTATTTTGTTCCCCTGCTACGAAAAAGAAAGGAGAGGGGAAGAGCCCTTGCATGATAAGTTGACTTTTAAATGTTCCAGTTCAACTATGAAGTTCTTCTTTCAATGAGTTGAATGTTAGTGAGTAAATTTACATTTTCTGTGAGCTTCGTGTTAAACTAGGCAAGCAAAAAATGCCTTTTCAATCATGTATGACTCTATTTATATTTTTCCCGCAAACCAAGAAAACCACAGATTCCTTCTATGAAAGAATCTATGTGTGAAGATCAGAGTTTCAAGCTTCGAACATTTTGCTGCAGTTCTGTTCAAAATTTTTTTAAAATGCAGTTATATATACTTTTAAACAATAGGAAAAGCGTTCTTTCAACACAAAGCTATAAGTCAAAAATAGCTGAAGGAATTGCATTTCAGCACTTGTATCAGCTGCTCAAATATACTATTTTCTCAGATACATACTAGCATGAAAAATGGCAAGCTCCTAAATGAGTGCTGCAGAAAGATATCCAATTTTTTTAGGCACTCAATTACTACATCTATGACCAGTGGCTTCTATTAAAGAGCAAGAGTAAGGTGCTGGCCAAAATAATTGCATTAGAGTATACACCATACTTTTAGTCATCATTTTGACATCTGATAGATACAAGGCATTGATTTGACAGTGAACCTATAAATTCAGACTATTAGAACTTCATTTCTGACATTAAAACAAGAAAATCACTTTGTTATGGGGACAGAATAAGTCCTCTGATCAATATGCACCAAAAAGATGATCTTCCAGAGAGAAAAATAATTTAAAACCAATTTTACTAAGATATCTCTATGTTTCTTTGTCTTTATTAACTCGTGTTTAAATGTCTTAATGTGGAGATTTACCTTAAGCCTTTTATAACTTGCAAGTAGTTTGTCTCTCAGTTTTTAAAAACTGCTTACTAAACAATATCACCTTTTGGGGGGCATAGATATAACCGACCTCTGTTGATAATTTTGGAATTTGACAAAAATATTTTTACATTTTGCGAGGGAGTTAATGACTTATATTGTGAAGACAAAGAGTTTTAAGAATGGCCACTATTCTAAATGCTGTGAAATTCTTCATGATTCACCACAGTGAAAATTCCTCATGGTCTTTTCAATATTTTTGAGTTGCTGTGATGAAGCTGTTACCTTTGCAAGATAAGAAAAGCTGCAAGAACAAAGGAACACACAACTGAAATATCTGCAAAGGGTGAGCTACACAAATGTGGTGACAAAAAGCAATGAAACACAGATGGTTAAAGGGTTAAAAAGGAAGAGAACACAAGGAAACCTCATGTTGTTGGAGGCTTGCACAGTAACAAATGTAATACATCAAGAAAATCTAATTGTGATTTGGAAAATAAACCTGCATCTATCCTTTAGTGTGACTGAGGAATTCTGAGAGTGGACAGCTGTGACTGCATAATAATACATAAAGCACTTTTGAAACCTGTAACTGAAAAAAAAATTCAATAGTTTTCCTTCAAGAAAAAACAAAATGAGGACTCCCCAGATTCCACTCTGGAAGGTTCCTGTCCATTTCCCTTGGTCCCAATTGATAAAATGTTTCCATGGCCATAGTTGGAAAGCTGAAAAATTCCCCTGAAGTTTTCTCAAATGAAATTTCCCATCAGTTCTTAACCACAGAAGCTTTGTGGACTTGTCTTTTTGTTTTGATTAGGGGCTACTTTTTTAATACATTTTTTTCAAGGGAAATAATTTCCATTTTCTCATTGGTCTTAATAATAAGCATCCTGTGGCTTAAAAAAAAGCTTTTCATTTCTCAGTAGTCTCTGAGACTACATGAAAATGCACATTCTGTATCATTCTTGGATCTTTCTAACAATATAAGTCCAGACAGCAACAGAGGAAAACAGAAAATTATGATACCTTAACTGAAGGAGAAAGCAGTGTTTGGTGTGAAAATAACTTTTTATATAATAGTGGTAGGAGTTTCTCCAGGGTTTGGGGGCATCATTTGCTGAGGGTTCTTTGTAAGGCTATATTTATACAGCTATGTCAAGATTTCACTTATATGTAATCTGAACTGCATCCATATATACATGACAGGCAACAAAATACTTCCATATTTCTGTTTAAATTTTAAAGAGAAACATTATATTCATGGTGAAGAAGCAAGAACTGAAATACTTGCTCAACAAATTATTAGTTCAATAATATGCTCATGAATGAAGTGGTCAGAAATATTAAATATGACCATATTCATACTTAATAAAACAGTTGAATGACACCAAGCCCTAATAACTCTATTTTTGAATTATTTTACTTACAATTTGGTAACATTTTAGTACAGGAAAAATAGATAGCATTCTTCAGCATTTCAGAAGTAGTTCACCTGAAAATTTAGAGAAATTTCTTCCAAAGGCTGTTTGAGCTGTATCTAATTGCAATGCTTGGCTGTATCAGCTTGAAAACTAAGACTTCACTACCGCAGCTTCATGAATAGTTATCTATATCATGCAATAAATACCATTACTGCTTCCTGACTATGCGACCTCATTGTGCTAAACTACTTCCCACACTGGCACAAATACAGTATAGATTAAATAAAACTTTTGTGGAGGTTTACACTTCAGCAGCTCCAAAGAAAGTTTTACTTGTACAAATGTTCCCAGACAATAATGGGAGAACATGCTGAACTGAAATCTATCTGGACAATTTTGCAGCAGCAGATTTCCATACTACCCAGTCATCCCTGTTAGTTTGTGGTGCACAGTGTCTGACAACTGAAAAATATGTAAATTGCTCTATACTTGTTATGAACACTCCTCCAGATTTTGTTCAAAAGCTGTAACAGACTGGGCTGCTCAGCATAATTTTTTGAAGCATTTGCAAAGCTGGTACCAGATCCTGCCCTCTTTCCATATGTATACCCCTTGTTTGATTTCTGTGGCAGAAATGCCCATTTAGCTACACGAAGAAAGTCATTTAAACCCAACTCCATTTCCCTAACTCTATTTTCCTCCCATTATACATACACACTACACAGAAATTTTCAGACTTTGTTATTATTTATGGAGAGCTTTCAGGATTACCTTTTACAGCTGATTTATAAAAGTAATCACCTGTCTCAGACCAAAATGTAGCACTTAAAATGCTGCTTCTGATTCGAAAGATGTCATCTGCTTGAATAAAATCCTTCATTTGAAGTGCAGAAAATCTTTTTGTGATAGAAAAAAATTCCAAAATTAACTTAAAATCCAGAATATTCTTTTTACTGAGACCACTTGAATATGTAGACAGTTTGCATTGAATAAATATGTGCATCTTTTAATTAATTTTATAATGAGATCTGTGCATTGTAAAAACATATATGTACATATTATTCCATTTGCTGTCATTTCAACCAGTAATACTCAGGCTCCAAAGTAGATGCTGTTCTTTGAGTGCATGCTTATGAGAGAACTAGGTTCCATTGCAAAGAGAAGCATTACACTATGCAAAATTGATTCAAGCAATGTAAAAAACATGCTCAAAATCTGTCTCTGAGATATCGAGGGCAGCTTTCAGACCTTGCACAGAGTTCTGCTCTAACACTCTCTGCTCTACACTGCCCCTGGCAGCACTGTAAACTGCCTGCCTGGGAGAAGGGACAAAACATACCATCTCTGAAACAGGCAATTTTTGATCTTCGCTCCCAGCTTTTAAGTCGGTACCTTCCCCTGCTAAACCTCTGGGAATGTTCCAATGGCCACACCTTGAATTTTACTTTCTTCGTCTCCACTGCTTTAGGATCTGATGAACCATACAAATGGTAGAAATGACCCTTTTTCATAAATCAAGCAGCCAGTTCGACCGTACAAGTTTTACATGTGGCTTATTTTTCTTCTCTATAGACAAGTCTGAATTTATTATATAACAGAAGGTGGCATTCCAGATTGTTTGCAGGATGTAGACACAAGGGTTTCGTTTTTAGCACACTTCGTAAGTATTTTGCATAGACAGATGAAGATGCACAACACAATGTAAGCAAAAGCAACATTTCATGCCTTCATTCCATAATTAGGCTTAGCTCTTCACAAGTCACATTCTAATTCCCACCAAGCAAGTATGAAGAGGGCATCTGATCTCAAATACCTTATTCATGCAAAGAATAGGTTCAGCTGAAGTGCAACAATGAATAAAATATGGGAAACGTATTTCTGAAAGGTTATTTTACTGTGTCACCAAGTTAATTCTGGCACAAGATGACTCAAACCATCTGCAGCTTGAACAAGAAGAATTAAACATTTTGACAGGCCTGAAACCTCATACTTTGATTTTCAATTTTTTAAAATCCCAGTTTAATTCCACCTCACTCCTCCCTTTTTTTTTTTTTTCCAAATGCTCTCCTTGCCATTATCTCTCCATCAAATCCAAGTGCTGGAAACCCCCCACTGTGTGACACTCTCAGCCAGAGGTTGCTCAGGTTGAAATGAAGTACATGGTAATTATTCACAGTCTTGCTCAGAACTCAGGCTCCAGAACTTTTTGCAAGGCTGACTTAGAGCAACCTTAACATATTACCCATGTTTTGTGTGGGTTTGAAATGCAAATGTTTACTTTCTACTGTAACATAAACATGATTTGTTATGCAGGGCACTGACACTTCTTATCATACCTCTAAGAAATGGTATAGCTGCCACTCTTAAACACATTTCTTAACACCACGGTGCTTGAAATTTATACTTTGGATAACAACAATGTATTACAGTGAATGCATAAATCAATATGCACTGACCCTCACTTGAAAATTTAGGCCCTACTTCAGGAAAAAAATCTGCGTCATATTCTTCTGTTTAAGAAAGCATTTAAATATTGTCCTCTATGAAGATGGAATTCTTAATGCACTTACAATGTTAGAGGGTGTCACTGCATCCCATCCTTATGGTTTTTTTCCTTTCTCTGTTCCTTTTCTTTGCCATCTGCCTTTCAGTGTTAATTACATTTATCTGTCTAAAATTTTGCCACATGCTGAATTTTTTATTGAGCCAAATGATACAGTACACATGCATTTTACTGGCGAATTTATGGCTAGAGGGCACTCTTTTTTTCCTGTCCTTTATGGAGAAGAACAGTTCTAGTTTTAATGCTTTGGCACATGAGCTTTAATAGCATCCATGCATCTGCTCCTGAGCTCCTCACTTAAGCTCCATCCAAGATGGAAGCTATAATGCAGAGAGAACATTTCTCATCACTCCATTTTCACACTTGCTTCCCAATCCTTTTCATTACTGCTGGTCACACAGTTCTAAAACCTGACAGTTAAGTGAAGATGCACAAAAGGCTTCTCCCTCAACAAAAAGGCCCAAGCTTTCAAACACTGAAATGAAGCTCAGATCCCAGACACTGTCTCACCCAAAATTCATGTTTGATTTAGGAGGCTTAGTTCCTACTGTTGAGTTTCTGGGCTCTGCATGAATGAATTTCTTTATGCTACTGTACTTCCGACCTTTAAATGCCAACATTATAAATATAAAGGGAAAATAGGAACAGGCTTAGTCAAACAATTACAGGCAAATAATTTTATTTTTCCATTAAAATCTGAATTACATTATTCTAAGGTTTATTTTGAGGTTTATTATTTTTGTGATTGTTGCTTAATTTATAGCTGATACATCCAAAATGCTTTTCCAAATTGGATGCAATTTCTACACTAAATAAATAGGCAGCGCACAATTTTAAGAATATTCCTTAAATGTATGGGCCAATCCAATAATAAGTTTTAAGGAATAAAGCCATTAAGATTTTGTAATGTCAACCAATTCTTTTTTTTGTAAACTATTACATACTTTTGTTTGAATTTAATCACTTGCTAAGCAGCTAAAAAATTATTTCAAGCTAATGAGAATTAGTTTTGAAGTTGTTAGTATTAATGAGAAATCACCATATCCATATTAGTGTTGCATAGTACTAAATATTTGATACCTCAGTTCACATTACTGCTTGGAGGATACTAACAGCAAAAAAAAATATTAGTTTCATTTTGTCAGATAAAGCACAATTTTTTACAGTTTTTAAAAGCAAGTATTTTGAAATGAAAATAAAACTATACTTCATTATGACAACAACAACAAAAAAAACAAACCAGTCTCCAGATTTAGAAACACAATGCTGTATACTTGTTTTAAGCCTTTAAGAGAAGGAAGGACAGAATCATAAGAATTCAGTGGCAATCTGGAGCATTCAACACTTCCTAGGAGATTTTCAGCTCCTTTTAGGCATAAGCCCTAGAGAAATTGCTTCTTTCTTTCATGCAAGATCTGCCCTATTCTCTTCCAAGGGAAGGAATGCATTTTGCACCTCTCAAGATTGAGCTCATCATTCCTGTTCATTGGAATTTTAAATCAGTTTCTATTTTGTTGTTTTCATGAAGTATTTGGTGTGGTCAAATAGCTTTTCCATTAAGCTAACAAGAGTGATTAGATGGCATTTCCCAGGCTGCCAACACTTTCACAATCCATAGCATCTTAAAATTCAGGAAAACATGAGCGTGAATGCTTCTGCTCCAAATGGTGTTATAAGGATAGCACAGGAACACAAACAGTGAGCTAAGTTCTCCTCTGTTTATAAATCACCAAAATTGTCACTGCAAAAGAAATCTGCTGATTTACACCAGGTGAGGTCTGTAAAATGAATGTAATTACTTTTTGATAACTTTATAATTTTTCTTTTAATGTTCTATGACTTAATGATAAATGCACTCTCGTCTCTCTCTATGTAATCTGCAGTAGTTTATCCCTCGATATCAAAATCTCTCAATATACAGCCTGATGGTATTAATAACTTTTTTTCTTGCGATCCAGACAACATGCCTGGGAGTAGTAATATTGCAAGCTTTGTAACACTCTGAGGTTCAGTTTATTCACCTCTATGTTTCTCACATCTTATGAATGTACCATACTAACTGACTTTGGCAGTCCTAGACAAGCTTCTCAGGGCAGAATTTTCCAGGCAGTGTAGTTTTCACTTCTTTTTCAGTTTAGTTGTGGTTGTGGGCCAACTCTGGCCAGCAGCTGAGCACCACGCAGCCACACGCTCGTTCCCCCGCAGCAGGATGTGGGACTTACAAGGGTAAAAGTGAGAAAACTTGTGGGTTGACATAAACACAGTGCAATGGGAAAAGTTAAAAATAAAGGCAAAAAGAAGCAAAGAAAAACAAAACTAAGAAAAAAAATAGCTATGCTAAAACCTCAATCTCTCCCCTCCAGCAGAGCAATGCCCAGCCAGTTCCCACGCAATAGCAGCTCTGACAAAATCCCCCTGCTCTGTTTTTACTGCTGAGCATGACGTCATATGGTGTTTGGTCAGTTGGGGTCCATTTTCCTGACTGCGTCCCCTCCCATCTTCTTGTGCACCCTCAGCTTCCTCACTGAGGGAGCAGTCAGAAGTGGAAAATGCCTTGGTGCTGTTCACTAATAACTAAAATATTCCTGTGTTATCAGCATTGTTTGCACCAGAAATCAAAAACATAACACCGTACAAGCTACAATGAAGAAAATCAACTCAATCCCAGCCAAAATCAGTACAGGGGTACAATCTGTGGTTGGCTTTCCTCTGCTTTCCCTGAAAAACTATTTCATGGTCTATTCAAATTCATTGTAAGGATGTTTTCCCTTGTTGTACTTTTCCACCAGTAATTCTATTGCTTTTGGGAAAAAAAAAAAAAGAAATCTTTGAATTCTGGATGTCTTTCCATCCATCAGTCTATCACCCCTACTCCCACATAACCAAAACTTTACGTAGTTGGCACTTTTATCTGCAATCACACCTCCTGTAGCCCCACAACTATTTTGTTTCTTTTGACAGAAACATTTTTTACTGTGATATTCCTGGTGAATATGAACTTGTCATTACACCTGACCTGGTCATGTTTTCTACAGCACTCTCAGCTACCCAGTCATTTTACACCTACATGTTTCTATGGGTAGGCACTCTGATTTATCTGAGAGAAACTGTCTCCTACCTTTCTAGCACAGGATATTATGGTTCTGTGATATTAATGAATCAACCCACGACAATCCCCTCAATGCCCACACTAGAAATGCTCCTTGCTCTCCAACACATTTAAACTGCCAACAAGGAATGCTCCATGGCACAAGTTCACTCCAAACCATGCCTACAAATATCTTGAAGAGCACTGGTTAGCTCAAGCCAGAGGCATGCCAAGAATCCTCGTACCATACAACAGCATAGACAGGCAAATTACAGTATCTGGTCCCTTCAGCTTGATTTGTTCAAGCATTTGGACAGACTAACCATAAATCCAGAGTTCAAAATTAGTTCTTCGGAGTGAAAAGGTGTCTCTTCGTTTCTGCTTTCAGTGGTCTCAAAAATTACAGGCTTTCACAAAGAAAAAAGTGTATCAGGAAATGTTTATTCAGACAAGATGTACTTGAACAAGAAATAGTGATCGTGGGAATCAGAGTTAGCAGGCATTGGTTTTCTTCACACAAAATTAGAGAAGGTCATATTTAGAATTGCATTACCACACCAGGGCCTGGAAAGGAAATTTTTTAGAAAACTTTTGCAATCTACGACACTAAACTCCCCAAATCCTGTCTAAAAGGAAATAATTTAAATCACCTGTATTCCTCTGACCATGGTGAACTCAAGTCTACACTTAAAAAAGATTTGTCAAAATGATTTGGTTATGATCGTAAGAGTTGCTATATTAGATGAAGGCAATGGTTTCTGTGGTTCAATAAGCAGATGCCAGCAAAGATTAGCTTTAAAAATATATAAGAAAACACAAAAGAAGGCAATCATGACATACTTTCTCTTTTGAAATAGTGTAACCTCCTTGGGCTATGCTTTGAAATGCATCTTCTAGATTACTTTAATCACTGGTGTACTGAATGCTCTCATTATCCATTTCCCTGTCCAGTCTGTGTCTGAATCAAACTAAATTTTAGAGGTTTTTTAATACTAAATACAGATAATTACAGGTTTAAGGAAAAAAAAAAAAGCCCAGTGAAAAATATGTTTCTCTAGAAACATATTTTGATAGTAATTTTTCAGTTACTTAAAAGTATTGCTTTTTACAGAAAACTAAAATATTTTCTTTTATTTTGAACAGTAATATTTCATTCGCTCCTTACTATGGTTTTTGGGTTTTTATTTGTCATTCATTCTTTTTGAAGTAACACAAAGATATGAACAAAATAAGTTTTGGTGGATACTTTGGGAAAAAAAAGTTATTTATTGCTGTTTGATAAAAGGAATGGAAATTTTTCAATTCCTATCTCTTAGTGCCTTCCTTTATCATTAAGTTTCTTTACAATTATTTGAGATGTGTCTTGCTCAGTAAATTTTTAGAGACTTTGTACATTATTGGCACACTGTGATTTTTTTAATGGGAATAGATTGCTATTGAGGGAAAAGAAATGTTTAAGAGAGTAGGGAACCTTCGCAGAAGAAGAAATATTAAAGGGAACTAAAAATTCAGTACAGTTCTAAGAAAAGTTTTGCCTGATTAAAGATTTCATGTGTCAACCAACTTTTAGCAGGAACACGGGACAGGAAAGGATCACCTGTGCTATTGAATGCAGCTTATGAAATGGAGTGTTGCTATCAACACCCTACAGCACTACTGTTATTTAGCATTTATTAAATAAAGATTTGCTGTGACTCAGGCTCAATCCTCTCTGTTTACCTGCCTTCATATTAACTCATTTTGTGTAAGCTCAGATGAACCACATAAACTGTGAAAGCCGACCACATCCTACAGCGGGTCAAAATTAGTACCTGCCAGCCTGAGCTGTTACAGTCTCTTGAACATATAACGGCTCCAGAAAAACTGGAGATGGCTATTTTTTATTCACAACAAGTCAGGGAAGGCAACTCTTCCCACACAATCTCCACTAGTCCTCTATGGATCAGCAGGGAAAAATCTACCCTCCTCCTGCAAGCAACCCCCACCCCAGAAAGGTCATTATTATACAGAGTGATTAAACAGAGTGACTCTTGTTTCAGAGAGTCAAGTGTCCCAGGACTTGCTCATCCACAACCAGCTTATACTCCCCTATTTTAACATGCAATCCCTCTCAGTACCTTACCAAACACCATCTTAAAACAATTTTGATTCCTTCTCCAGTTGGCTATTTGGAGAATTCAGCCTACTGGAATTCATTCCAGTAATTCACCCTTTTCCTTTTTTTTGTTTTTTCCCCCCTGTTTTTTAATCCATGACACCCCTATACTTCATGAAGACCAAATTTAATTTTTTTAATTTCAGAACTTTTTTCCTATTTGATATTTGTCCTCCAAAAGTATCTGCAGAAAGTTATTCCTTTTGACACTCGGTTAGGTTAAAAAGGCAAAATCTTTTTATCTGTCAACTAAGGTTTAACTAACAATTTTTACAATGGAAAACACCTGAAGCCAAGTAAATTCCTTGGCAGCTCATAGCCATTTTCCATCTAAGGAATGATCATTTTGTTTTCCAATTTATAGATCCTCTATTTATAGAAAAAAAAATACTATTCGTTTTTGAGTGCCTAGTACTGTAATTTGAAACTCTCAAGTTTCATCTCATGCTTTTCATTTCAGCCGCCTGAGTCATCTGATCCACCCTGCCTTCTTTTAATGGATGATTTCCTCCCCAGCCCTCTGTTTCAGCCTTACATCCCAGCTTTATGACCAATTCTGAATTTCAGAAACCCATATTTAGTTCTCTGTATTTAATTAACAAATACATTAAACAGGATCTGTCACAGATTGATCTCTTGAGGATACTAACAGTAGGCTTTCTTTGTCCCAGTATCCCCTTCTGCACATTCTCCCCTTCTAACAGCTCTTCAATCTACCCCACATTCTCTATTAATTGCCATCATCGCCACCTGCAGAACCAAATTTCTACACAGGATTGTAGAAAGTGTTTTTTCTTAAATCTGAAGGGATAAAGACACTGTATCACCTTACACAAAAACCTAAACTAAACCAAACTAAAGATAATAGGCTGATCCAACAAAAAAAATTATCTTTGATAACAGGTGATGTCATATAAAGAGTATCTTTTCCTTCAAAATATTTTTTAATACTTTAATTAGTAGCAGGACTGGTTTCAAGCATAATCTTGGGAGGCAGCTGCCAAGGGCAGTTTTGGTGCTTGCTTTCTTTTCCTTACTTTCTCTTGTCTCTCCTTCTCTGAAAACTTCCCTGACTGGGAGCAGGAGCTGAGAGAAAGGAGA
>WEIT01034431.1:29924-61356 GCA_013389985.1 Dryoscopus gambensis | reverse complement strand
TCTAACAAATCTACTCTTTTTCAACTTCCTAAAAACAAAAAAAAAGAGCCATGTACCAAAAATTAAGAAATACTAAGATTGAATTTAATTTATTAAAAATGGATAAGGATACACTTAAAAAGTATTGCAAGCAAATTGAAAAAAGAAAAAAAATTGCTGAAAAAACTGCTGTTTCCATTACTATGAAAATTTTTGTTGCCATTTCCTGAATCCTATGAGAGACTGAAAAAGAAAAGGTGGAAAGAGATTGTGAGAAGTGGTGAAAATAATCCATATGTTACAGTGAAAGTAACAGCGTGTGTTTTATTTTCCCTGTTGTTTTTTTTTTTTGTGTGTATGTATCTGCATTTCTTTCCCCATTGAAAAAGAAAAATTCTTCAACATCAGGATATTAGTGAAAAGATTCACAATTACAGTATTAAATATCAGACACCCACATGAATACACCACATCACATCTGTTAAGGGTATTGATAATCTTTAGTAGCTTGCATTATTCCTCATAATTGTAATTGAACTTAAAATTATTTAGTAATTACAAGTGTATGTGGGTTCCTCTTTAAAAACAGAGGTCACAAGTATATCAAAGCTTAGTTTTATATTTGAAGGATATGTCTTTATGTGCAATCTCACATGAATATTTCACGAACATAAGAATTTGTATTTTTGTCAGAGGCAAAATTTTGCTGTAAAATCTCATATGTTCTCACCACACATATAAATATAAACAGTCAGATTTCAAGTCTATTAATTTTATGTATCACCGATGCTCTATTTGAAATATTTGAAGGTCATTGGCATTTTTATTCTTTTGGTTTGGGTACATTTGCATTTATTGACATGTTTAAAGAATTGCAATGTCAAAGAGACCTCTTTTTTACAAAGTAATTTCAGTCTAAGTTAAGCATGAAACAAAGTTACAGAAGTAGTATCTGCAATTCTTTTTCTTCCCTTGAAAAAGTTGTATCAAACAAGGTAATTGTTGAAAGAAAATGAGCATTGTCAGCAGTAGCAATTGACTTTGTATCAGCTTTAATATTTTAAAGTTTTCAAGCAAGGAAACCCTGTTTTTCCCAGAGGTCTCCCTTTCCACTTAAGCAGTGATAAGCAATCTAGACAAGTGTGCATAATTTCTTCTGGGACTTACAAGAAATAAGAAGATAAAATCTTCCACAAAAAATAAGGTAAATTACAATGGAGTAAAATAAGTGCTAAAACCCAAATGAAGGGCCAAAGCAAATAAATAAATAAATAAATAAATAAATAGCAGAACACAATAGTATCTTAACTGGATACATATTTGAGACAGGTCCTGAAAAACAGATCTTTTGCAATTCTACTCTCCAGCCACTAAATTATACAAAAGATGAACACAGATTTATTACTGAGAATAATTTTAGCAACAGTTCCTGTAGTGTATTTGATGTAAATAATTGTAAAATTCTGAAAGATGATTAAATTAGATAACCCTTAAGGGATTGCATGACAGACTAGTGGGAGGCTAGTTCAAGGTGATAAGAATGGCAATACTGGGGAAGAATTTAATGAGGGATTTCAAATTTCCTTGGAGAGGCTAGTAAATAGAGTGGCCTTTTAAATAATTTAAAACAATAAAACAGTAAGAAAAAAATTGAGTTTAGTACTGTTAAGGACATTTATTTGATCTGGACTAGTTTACTGCGAATTTTTTTCCTGTAGACTAAAACTATTTGCCACTTTACCTTAAAAGAAGATTTGAAGTAAATATGACATTAAAGTTAACTAGATCACTTAGCTTTCTCAGATCCACTGTCAGCCAGCTCATGCTTTGTCTCCAAATATGCACTTGCACATGATTTGAAAGGTAATAATATTAAAAAAGCTGGTTTTTCTATAGGTAGATCTTTCTGCAGAAGATTTAAAAGCAGTATTCTGATTGAAATAATCATGTGATCAAATCACATTAGGAAAATAAGTTCTATGAGAACATATTGAGTTAGATCCTCATCAGATGTACAGCCAAGTTAATGTCAACAGGCAAGTTTATGTTACTCTAAAATGTTGATACCTTCATGCTCCTGATTGATGGGTTAAATAGTTGTGGTACTCTGTTGGACCTGTTACAAAGAAAGAATATCCCACTACAGATATGAAGGGCAGCCTTGGCAGCAGTAACCATGAGATTAGGGAGATTAAAACCCTGGAAGAAGTAAAAAAAAATCAATAGTCTAGCCCTGGATTTCAGGAGAGTAAAATTCAGCTTGTTTTTGGAATTTCCATTGGGAAACTGAATTGGAGAGAAAGTCGAGCAAATTCAGCAGTCAGTATGGAGGAAGAGTGAACTCCCCATTGATCTCAGCCACAAAAAAAACCCCCAAACCAATCCTTAATATAAACCAGGAGGCAGAAAGAGTTTGATTATGTGCAGTGCAGGATGAAATGCCATAAAATGGAATAATTGTGAGATTTATAAATGCATTCATTTGCACCCTTCTGAATGCTTTTGTTCCTACTGGCAAGATACATTAAAAGTCTACAGAAATTCTGATGTTCCAGAACAGGCAGATAATGATGAACATTTTAAGAGGTATAATTTGGTTTTAATCTAAAAAGAATGAGATATACAAAACTCAGTTTAGTCAGAATTTCACATGGAAAGATGAGCTGAGCTCAATAATACCTCTGGATGTTCCCAGGTGATTGAGTGGTTCTGAATTGCTATGTGAAAAGTCTTCACCTCAAAATTCAGTTTGCATTAAATTTGGGCACTGTGCAAATCAGTTTCTCTTTGCTTCTAGGTACAAGCTGTAAGTTTTGCTTCTCCTTGACTTAAAGAGATAAACTATTAATTGAGGATTCTGAGCAGCATAAGCAGAAATAACTTTTAGTGTTTCAGTGTGTAGAGTCATTAGGTGTCCTGGTTTTGGCAATATATCTTCCATTTAAAACAGGAAAACATGAATATTTGTAGAAACAAATTGTTTCTCATCATACATAGATGAACATAATTTGTGCAAACATACACTCCGGGGTACACTGGGAAAGTAGGTAGTCTGAGACAAAGATTAAAAATTAGCTTTGTTTTATTGTTTAATGAAAAAATAATGAAAAATGACAACAAAATATTTTTTATCTTAAAAAAATTACCTAGAATATGCTAAATTACAGTTCTGGATTGTGTTCCTAAACTAGTTTTAAATAGTAATTCTCATTAAGTCAATTTAGATATTGAATAAATCTTAGACAAGCTCAGAAAAGAAATGCTTTTATATATGAAGAAAATACAAAAATATCAGTCAAGATTATTTTGTTACAGCTAGCTCATACAGACAATGAAAACTTAAAATGGATTATTCCTCTTGTAATGCAAAATGGATAAAATCCAAAGGTTATTAGCATATACTTAGGATGAACAGTATAAAAGTAAGCGAAGAATAGTGTTTCTACTGTCATTACGTTTGGAAGTTATTGTCCTGAGGATTTTATTAGATATAGGTTCCATTTGGACTTATTGTTCTTGAAGTCCACTAATAAATCTGTCCTCTGTGGCTTCTGGTCCTGTTTTAATTCTGTTATCGTTTTGCTCTGTATACATGCTGACAAATTTCACAATTTAATTATGTCAAACATGAAGAAAGACCTTTGCATCCTTCATTCTTTTATTTTAATTTAGACACCCGTTAAACAAATTTGCCTCTTTCCTTAAGTGACAGTAATTCATTTAGCAGATAATATTTCATCTGGGTAGTTGGAACATTTGCCTCTATTGCTTTTTGCATTCACTAACACGGGATTTCACTGTCGCTGTGCACTGTGTCAAGATAGTGGGATTTTTATTTAAAGATCTCTCTAATCATGTATGTTGAATAATTAAACATTACCAGCAAACTTAGTAGTCTCATTATTCATTTTTTTTCTAGAATATTTACAAATATACTGAGCCACACTGTTCCCAAACAGCAACAATTGTAAATTTCCTTGAGAGTGAAAACTTCCCTTTTGTTCAAACCTTCTATTTCCTATCATGTGTTGCAGTGGGGTTCTGCAACCTTCCTGGAGACAGCTTAGCCCGTAGAAGAAATCAGAAAAGGCTCATCTTTGCAGATATTTCAGCAGATCTTTATTTGGCACCCACATGGTCAGGGATCAGGACACAGCCTGAGCAACCACCCCAGAACCCAGAGTACCCCAGGCCCGGGCCATCCTGGGGCCAATCGCAGCCCACAGCCAGGGTACATGTGACCAGGGCCAGATGCAGGGGCTGGGAGACCCTGTGCATGCTCTGCGCCCCAGGGCCTCCCTCCCGGGGAAGACCCCTCAACAATTTACCCTTTCGTTTTATTAAAAAGGTTTGTTTTGTTGGGTTTTTTTCCCACCCACTGAAGGACTAAATCAAGAGTAATTTCTCCTCTGTTGTTTCAGTAAATACATTCCATTTTTTTTTCCTACTAAGATCTATATTATCTGTATCTTGACATTAATGATTTAATAAAAGTCTCATTCTAATTCAAAATGAGCTTTAAAAAAAGCTCAGCAAATTAAAGGATAGTTTGAACAGGGAATACAGTTTTTAAAAAAGGAGAATTGTGCTACATGAAGATGTTTTCCCCAAATCTACGAAAAATGCAGTCAATCTTCGCAATAAATAAATAAATAATTAAGGAGAACAAAACGTGTGAATTCTTAACAGTAAAGTGCTTGGATTCCAGAAAAACAGAAAAGTCAAATCCAGTGTCCACATGGGGATGGATTATTAGTAGGGGTGTTTTTGACGGTCTTTCTAATATAGCTAGAGTGACTGTGAAACGCCAAGGAGCCCAAACGAGATGTGGAGCATGAAAATGAAATTATAAGAATATGTGAATGTGTAGCAGTCTGTCTTTCCCTTCATTTTCCCACACTTGATGCCTTAGGTTTTAACTTTTATATTTTTCAAATCCTGTATTGCCTAGTGTGTAACTCTTGTAGCCTGTTAACTTCTGTTCTCTCCTGCCAGTTAGACATAACAAGCCTTTCCAAGCTTGATCTCCAAGGACACCCAGATTGCCCTAGGCCCAAAATGTGTAAACCAAAATCCTAGAGGGGGGTTATTACATCATTAATTGAAGCTTTAATTGGAGAATTAACCCTGATATGCAAATAAACCAAACCTATAAAAGTGTGAAGAAGTCGTGACTCGGGGTCCACCTTGGGTGTCGCCCTTGGCCTGCCCAGGGTGTACCTTTGAAGGCCCTTCAAATTAAGCCCTTTGAAGGCCCTTTATTCCCTTATTCCTGTCTAGTCTCTGTGTTTTAGGTGGCTATCTCAGGCATCATACTCATTCTATCCCTATTCATCTGCATTCTTTCATTTCCCCTCCTTTGTTCCATGTCCTATACATCTTACAATACATTTGAAATAGTTCCTTAAAACATCCCATAGTTAGCTTTACACTGTCCCAAAACTTCTCTCTGCTACAGGACAGAACTCTATTCCCCCTGCCTGCCACAATAAAATCTATAGCCATTTAGATAATAAACTGTCTTAGTTTGCAGGGCATTTTTGAAATTTAGGGGGTTTTTTCCTTAATCAACTTAGTGGGTTTGCAGGCCTAATTGTGCTGCTTTGCTGGTCTTAAGACAATTCAGGGTTGCCTTGGTTTTGTTGATTTCCTAGCAGGAGGTTTCAAGTCCGCGTAAGAATCTACCATACAGAGACTTCATCAAGTTATTTTCAGATTTGTCTGTCCATAGTCCCTTGCCTTGATTGGTTTTCTTTATCAAGCTCACCTGACTCTTATCCTCACTGTTCACTCTGATCTCTGATATGCTTAAAGTTTGCTCTCACCTTGATAGCAAAGTTCCCTTTACCTCAGTTTGACAAATATGTCTTGGCTCTCACCAGCATTCCTTATGCTTCAAAGAGGGATCCATGCCCATAAATTCTGAAGTAATACCTGCACCACCAGCTACACCAGTAGCTGTTAATTTACAGGATGGATCCAGTCCTGCCCAGACTTTTCCCCTCCACGTGCGGGAAAGACCACCTGTTTTCAGTTCAGCTAGCTCCAAAGCTTTCTTTAAGATAGACTGATCCCCTTCTCTAGTGCTTAGGATGCTGCACTAATTCTATAAATTCAGATCTGAAAGTGAAGCCTGTCTCCTGATGGCAGAATTCGAAAGCTTCCAAGCACTGCCATCTTTGGAGTATCATTCTTCCACTTGTTCAAGCATAGCCTCCTGCTACCCTTACCTTCTTGCACTGAGCTGTTCAAGCTTTTGGGTGTCTGAAGATACTGTCAACCTCCTGCTGCTACACAGCCTGCTCAACTCCTCTCATAGCTCCTCCACTGGTGCCTCAGACAGTGGGCCATGGGCCGGCTTGCACAGACATCAACAACACTGCCCCAACCACAGGGGAGCCCACAGAAGAAGCAGCTAGGCAATATCACAGAATTGTGTGAGTAGAGTCTGCAGTGAGACAAAGACAGAAAGCATTCATGTCATATATTTTGTCTCCAACTTTCATCTATTTAATTTCCCTTACACTGCCAGATATATATAGATAGAGATCTAGATATACACACATATATATATATAAAATACCATATATAATATGGAATTTCCTTTGTGGAAGGATACAATTAGAAGGTATCTCGCCAAATGTTTCACTTTCCATAAATGATCATATTTGCTATAATTTATGAAGTATTTTATTTCTAAATGTATGGTGCTGCAGAGAAAACAGATATCATATGTACATAAACTTGCATATTTATATTCAAAAATATTACCCAGCTGAATGTTTTAGAAATAGTTTGTTCCAACTTGGTTGTAAATCAACAAATACATTTAAATGGACTCATGTATTAAAAGAAAAGGATCAATTAAGTCCTTTAATTTAAAATGTTTCTCTTTAGAACTGGCTGATAATAGTGAACTCTTTTCTGTAATTGACATTATGATAGGCTAATTCTCCAGAATGCATCACTGAGCACAGAATGGAGTGGCCTTTGTCACTGGGTTACAACCTGGAGCCATGAAGTATGTTTTCATTTTGATTTTCTCCAGAGGGATGACATGTCAAAATATCTCTATCATATCACTGAATCTCAGCAACATCTCTTTTTTATCAAAATTAATTTACTGTTTAGAAAAGCAAGTTAAACTCCAGTCAATAGCAAAGAATTGAGTACTTGAAATAAAACTGCCTAGACCATCCAGAAACTGAATTGTCCAGGTAGGAATTTGGCAAAGACATGAATTCTCTTGCGTAAACTGGGGAAGTAGAGCATACAATAATTCAAGCATCAATTTAAATTTTTTTTCTGCTCTGAATAGGGGAAAATATCACAGGGTGGGGAAGCACATCACCAAGTACATATTTTATTTTAAAAAACCCAAAATCTAAAAAACCCTCACAATCCTGTCTATAGATTTATTTGCCTTTAGGGTTTTTTCCTTGAGATTTATTACTGAGTACTTCTTGGCAAGAGAAACAGAAAAATAAACTGACTTTGAAATGGTATTTTACTCCTTTGCTATCATAACTATTATATTTTAATTTATTGATAGGAATTATTATAATAATGATTAGATATGCAGAATGCAAATCGAATACATTTTGTAGTCAAATGGCAGGTATCCTGGAGGCAAAATGCTTATCATGCATACACTGTAAAAGATGTGTTTGCTTCAGTCTTTTGGGATTCCTCAGTATACAACCCAGCTGAAAAACATAATAGGAATTTCATTTCATAGCTGTCACTAGGGAGTAAAAAATATGGCTGACTGAGTAATATTTACATGGAGTTTTCTTTTTGTATGCTACAAGTCTTTGAACTTATCAAGTGAAAGCTTAATCAAGGACTTTAGAAATGTTTGTTGAGACATGTCCAGATGCTATTGCATTTGAAAAGACAATTGCAAAGAGAATCTCAAGTATATTACATTTAAGACTTCTTGCTGGGATTAAAAATGAAGAATCTTCAAATGAATGTAGATGATCATAGTGAAAAATTAATTTACAAGATTTCTGAGCTCTTTGACTAGTCATATATCAGGATTGCTTTGAAATGTTTAGTATTTTAATTACATGTGTCAGATGCTTTGCATTTCAGAAACAAACATTCTAGTTTATAATGAGCAAAGGTTTTATACCTACATTGCAGACAATTTTTATTTTTTTTAAATGCACAGGGGAATTCATCAGGAGATGAGGCTAATTCTGTTGTCGGTATTTGTATGTCAGTATTTCATACAAATCTATATGAAAAGACACCATCAAAGCTGGGAGGAAATGTTAACAGGGAGAAGGACTTGAATATCACATAGGAAGCAGCAACTGATCTTGATGATACTGAAGTAGGGCAACATGCAGGGTACACTGACAAGGACAAATATCAAATGAATTTTGACTATAAGATGGTAACTCATCTCTGGTGGCAAATAAAGAAGAGAATATGCAGGCACAGCAATAGAAATAAGATTTGAAAAGAGATGTGACTTTCAAAAGATTCACCTGAAGTACACCCAATAGAAAAAGCAAAATTGTGGTTTCTCAACCATAGTGAGACTTCGTTTCCGTAGAATACTGGGATGCGGTAGATGCAGTAAAAGTTATCTGAAGTTAAGCAGTTACAAAGATGGAGAAGGAGAAGAATGAAGATTTATATAAATCAAAGACATCTAAATAAATTTAATTTCCTTTATTCTAAAGCTAGAGGAGGATATGGATAACAGCAATCAATAGATAAGAAAGATATACAATTATAAAAAAGAAAGTGAAAAATTGTAAAACTATCATAACATAAAACATGTACTAAGCTATTTGCTAGAAGAAAGTATTTTCAAAGGTCCTGGACAGCACTTCTATTTTTATACTGTTTAGATTTTGTAGACATACTTTCCCTTCATTTATCCAAACTATATTCCTTGCCTACAGGCTACGAAACTTTAAAAAAGATAACGGTATAATTATCACAGGATGATGGTACGTGACATTTGGGGTTCTCAAAATGGAGGATTTTGGGCAGTGCCCCTGATGTCCTTTGCTTTCTTCTTCTTCTCTACCCTCCATGTTATGCTGTGACGGTGGCACAAATACATTGGTCAAGGTAGACCTGACCTTTTTCAAATTAATTGGTATAAAACAATAAACAAGGACCCCTTTCGGAAGATGGTTGGAGCTCCAAAACCATAGAAAAGGTGGGAGCCGGCCCATCCAGCGGGCAGTTAGCAGGGCATCTCAAGTTGCAAGCAGCTCCGCAGCAAGCCAGCTGTAGAGGCTGTTATCAAGCTTAGAGATAAGAAAGAATAAACATCTCTGAAACAAGCACCTGCGGACTCTGTCTTTTCACTGGGCTCTGAGAATGGACTTTTAAGAAAAATAGCTGGGTCACAGCTGTTTGGGCAACCAGCCCGTAACAGTTTTGGCGCCCAATGTGAGGCTCAAACCCATGACCCTGGGATTAAGAGTCCCATGCTCTACTGACTGAGCTAGCCAGGCTTCTTGGGGCCTAAAGAACACACTGATCTCAGCCAAACAATTCGGCCTGATCTCTCCCTCCTTCGGCTCCAGGGAGAAAATGTCACCGCTGAACAGCAGCATGGGGTCTCCTCGCACCTTTGCCCTCTCACTCCAGGGCTGCGGGTGAGAAGAGCGAAGCCTTCTCGGCGGATGGCATCCACCCTGTGCTCCTTCCGAACATCGGACAACTTGTCCTTCTCCTGACGACACAGCCTGTGATACCACCTCAGCTTCAGCTGATCCTGCTCTTCCTGAGTATCCAAGGCCTTCCTCTGGAAGCAGGCCGTGATATCGCTCAGGTTGTGGATGTGCACGGTTGTGCGGTTCGACTGTGTGACGTACATCTTCTCAAATGTCACATCTTTCCTGTCCAGCCCAATGTGGACATCCACAGATCTTCCGTGAAGGCTTGTGTGGGTGTTTTCACCTGTGTCGTAGTGCACCACAAGGGACGTGGAATAGTCTCCGGTCTTCCGTGGCTGAAATCCCACTGTCACCTGCTCAGCACTGCCAACGCCCAGAGTTCGCATGGCCGGAGTGACAGAGAGAAGGCTCTGGGTGCTCATCTGGTAACGAGCTGCCCGGTTACCAAGGTTGCGAACCAGCAGAGTCTTCTCGCTGCTGTACTTGACCAGACACTCCGAGAAGTCCAGCTGGTCAGGGAAGTCCAGGATGGCTCGGGCACCAATGGCCCGAATTGGCACAATGAACTCTTCCCTTTCAGTGGTGCAGAGGAACTGGTGGAAATAATCCTTGTTCTGCCCAGGGGTGAAGAGGATGCGCACACTGGAATGAACTCCCGGTGGCACCTTACGGTGCACACTATTGGGGCCCACCAGCTCAAATTAAGGTGAGTCCTCTAAGGTGACTTTCACCTGCTGAGGAACCCCATCCCTGTTCCTCAGAACCGCTGGCATTTCATAGACCTTGCCAGGGGTGTAGTTCTGAAACACCGCCTCTGGTGGGCAAGGCTGAAATGAGCTCTGCTCTGGCTCACCTGCCGAGAACTTGTTAGGGGAGCTCTCACGCTTGTCTTGAGACTGGACAATCGGAGGCAGTCAGCTTCTTAGTGCTGGACAGCCTCTGCTTGGTGGTGAGAGACATCTCCTTCCGGAAGGCAGAGGGAGTCAGACTTGGCGACTCCATTTTTATCCTGGACAAGACAAAAGGGGCACATCTGGTGGTGTCTTTTTCAGGAATCCAGAAGCCATGTTGGAGGATGTCGCGGATCTCAGCGACTGCCTCAACAAAGCTCAGAATCTGCAGGGAGGGGCTGCCGGTGCGTGTCGCAGACCAGAAACGGCTGCTCCAAGTCCAGCACAATGCTGAGTGGCAGGGAGCAGGTGTTTTTTAAGGACAGAGGCTTGTACTGCAGAGTCAGGACGTCACTGGCTTTCTTCTCCATACGGAAAGTGATTGCTCTGGAAGACATTTGCACAACAGGGCAAATGAACTTGCAGCTGACATCCGCTTGCATTATCTGTTTCTTTCGGCTCTCTTTCCCCACTACAGCGTGACACAGCAGCCGCTCCTTCACCTCCTGGGCAGTGCTGGAGCAGCCTTCCAGCACCATCTCCGCAGTCTGGCCCGGCCTCAGGTCCACCTGCTCCCGCTGCAGCTTAAACACGGGGCTGCCAGGTCTGGGCATCTGGGAAGCTTTTTCACTCTCGGTGCCACCGAGGGCAGGGGGACGGGTGTGCCGCCGAAAGATGCGGAAACCCTCTGTGGTCCAGTACAGCTGGTGGCTGCGTCGTCCTCTGTTTGTCAGCTGGAACTGGAAACGGCAGGGAGTGAAGCTGAAGTGAGGCTTAAAGGTGAGGTTCTGATCGACAAGTTTGTCAGTGACAATTGTGGTGCCAATGTCCACAGCCTGGACAGAGAGGATGGTCATAGGGCTGTTCTCAACGAACAGCTTCACCTCGTCCAGGAATTTGACTGCGTCATTCAGGTGTGCTGTGACAATCACAGACACCTCAGCATTAGGGGGGACCGCTCCTTTACTGGGTTCAATCCTCCAGCAGTGCGGCTGCGACGCGTGCCCGCAATCCCCAAGTCCGTTCCGGCTAGCTCCAGCACAGGCGCAGCCATAGGATGGGCCTGCCCCAGCCCGAGGAGTCGAGGGCCAGGTGGCGGGTAAGGGCTGCAGATGCAACCCTTAGACGAGTCGTAGAAGGAAAGTGAAAGAAAATCCACCAAACTAAACTTTTTAACAACCCTGAAGAGAACTCCATTTTCCCTCCTGCCAGGGAAGCCCCAACTTGGTAATAAAATTCTTTCTGTCCTGCAGTAAGCCGATTCCCCATGGCTGACTGCAGAACACCCCACACTTCCTTCTGGGAAAATGTAACAATTAAAAGAAGGGTCGAAGGATACCGAGTGGTGCCCGCCTAAGTTCTCCCTTCCAACCAAACCCACCAGGAGCCTAACCCAGATGGCTCTGGAGCACTTGCCCTCTGGAGGTCCCCCCAGCCCGTGGCACCAGGGACCCCACACCAGCCCGCAACTTCACTCATGCGTACGAAGACGTCAGCCACTGCAGCCACAGCCCTTGACGTTCACAGGTATCCTCCAAAAATAAGCCAGAAAGGAAGGTCACCTGGAACAGAGAAGGACTCTCCACAAAACGGCGCTGCACGGAGAGCTCCCCTTCCCGTCTCTCGGCAGCTCTAACTACAACCAGTGTAGTGAGCAGGCACGAGAGCACTGACGCACCAGCAGGTATCCAAAGCAAATCCTCTGTGGATCCTAAGGCTCTGCAATCCGCGGAGTCCGATGTCCCAACTGACCAGCGGGCCTCACATTGGGCGCCAGCTGTGGCTGCGACCCGTGCCCGCAATCCCCAAGTCCGTTCCGGCTAGCTCCAGCACAGGCGCAGCCATAGGATGGGCCTGCCCCAGCCCGAGGAGTCGAGGGCCAGGTGGCGGGTAAGGGCTGCAGATGCAACCCTTAGACGAGGGAAACCTCGAGTTCCAGGAGCAAAGGGGTCGAAAGAAGAGACCAGTCGGGCAAGGTGTTTCAAGGCAGCTTTTACTCCTAAACACGTCTCAGCTAACTGAGCCCCAGAATACAGTGAACATCAACTTATAAAGGGGGGTGGTAACAGTAGGCAGGAACATGGTTTGACCAATGAGGGATGACACAGGGAGGAGGTGAAGGAGAGACTTTATTTGCATATGACCAATAAACGTAAGTATATATAACTGACACGTATTACATCCAACCGAATATCACAGAACATAGAACTTTCTAGCTATGAAGGATGGGTTTGGGGAAGATGGACAGGGGAATAGGATGTGACAGGACTGACTGACAGGGAAACTACTGGAAAGGTAGGAAGGGCCTCGATAATGGATGGATAGTGGGGTAGGGAGAAAAACCATATATGGTACAATCGTATTAATACAGAATAATGTTAAGAACTTCCCAATACAAAACTACAAGAACACACCACCACACAGCAGGAGCGTTTGCCAGCCATCTCTGCCCGGAAGGCTGCAGGAACGTCACTCTGATTGGAGAGCTTGAGAGTTTTGGAACAATCTTCTAAGACTGGGATGCTCCCAAAGTTTATCTCCCTCGGAGAGACACAGACAACTGGTCCCTGTCCAATGCACTCTAAATGGATTTCCAGCGGGGATCCTTCGCTCCCAAACACGGCCACTTCAGCAGTGACACTGCACTCTCCCAGCAACTGGGCCTCGAGTGTAAGTGGGATCTTCACCGAGCTGTGAGCCTCGATGATCCCGGATGGCGCAGAGCTGGAGTACCATGCAGCAGCCTTCTCCTTGTGTTTCTGAGGAAGAAGCCTGCAGCAGCCAGGAACGTTGCTGTCATTCCGAAGGATCAGCTTCTCCTGGTAGGGGACCTTTAGATAGCACCGCTCAAACTGTATAACAGGGTTGAGCACTTGCAGCTGAGGAACGATGCATCTCAGTGTCCCGGGATCCCAGGGGGCGGATGGTCCCTCTGCAAGGATTTATGTAAAATTCCTTCAGCTTCATAAAACCCTGAGCTCCCTTCCTCTAGGCTGGGTGAGTGGTTTCATGTGTCGGGTCAGAGACGCAAACGCTTAACTCTCCCGAGCCGTCCTCAGGAACGCGGAGGTTGAAGGCCACGGGTGCCTCGGAGGTGTTTGACAGGCGGCACCTCAAGGTGCGAGGAAAACCTCATAGTCAAGCTCAGAGGCTTAGGGGACTCAGTCCCACAAAAGGAGAATTCTTCCTGGAACTCCCCCAGGACGGTGGGACGGAAAGAGATCTGGATGGCCTGGAGCCTGCCTGGTGCCATGATGCCCTCCTGGGGCAGGAGGGTGAAGCAGCAGCCCGTGGCTGTGGTTGGAGGGACGAGGCTGAAGGGAGCCTCAATAGGCCCCCTGTTGAATAGAATCTCCTGGAATCTGTGGGCTGCTCTCACAAAAACCTACCCGAGGTCCAGCTCCTCAAACTTCAAGTGGAGCTGGGGCTCGAGGCCTTCCCCTTCCAGGTGCAGGAGCAGCTTGTTCTCACGGCCTGAGATGTCGCAGTAAACTGCTTGCTTATAGAGCCGGGCTTCTTCCATTCAAGGGGCCACTGGTCCACCCAAACAGGGTTATCTGTCTTCCAAGTCAACTTCAGAGTGGTGAGTGCCGCAGTAGCCCCTATTAAAAAAAAAACATGTACTAAGCTATCTACTAGAAGAAAGTATTTTCAAAGGTCCTGGACAGCACTTCTATTTTTATACTGTTTAGATTTTGTAGACATACTTTCCCTTCACTTATCCAAACTATATTCTTTGCCTTAATAGCTCACAACATAAAGTCTCATATAAATAATTAGCTGATATTTTTAGTATAAGTCTAGTATATCATTTGCAACAAACTCACATATCAAGACAGGTTTTGAACTCTACTTGTTGTGTTTCAGTGACCACTGGGCTTTGACAAAGCAAAGTATACACTCTGCCTTCTGACTAGTATCTTGTATGTATTGTATTCCAGGACAGCAAAGAATACACACTTGCAAAGGGGATAACATTTTTTTCTACAAGCTGAGACTGTTGGCACAGAGTCAAATTATTCAATTTTTTAGACTGCACATAGAAATCATTTATCTGTATCAGATAACTTGCTCTGACTGCTGACACATATATGTATCAATGGTCTCCACAGATTGCCTTCTTAAGGTAGGCTTATCTAGACAGCTGAAAAAACAACTTAACTTTCTCATGTTCTCTTCGTTAAAGGACTACAGTGTGAGAAAAAAATCACAGTTCTCCCCTTCCCTCTTTCTTTCAGCTATCCAACTACTACTCTACCATCTTATAAAAATCATTATGTATCTGTTTAGAGGGGTAATAAAGTACTGATAATCCTATCAACACTACTCCCATGGGTATACATTTACACACTACACGTACAATCATGTGCGAGCACATGTGCAGAGGGAAACAAACCCTCTAAGTTTCAGATCCTAGGCTAACCACTAATTAGGGAAAAAGTAAGGAAATATTCTCTCTCTGTGTAGCAGATGAGAAGTTTGCTTTAGAAACTTTTGAGTATGAAGTCTATGAACTTGCTACTGTCAGGGTTAGGACAGTGGACTCAGATGCTCTGATCCAGTATGACAATACCTGAATTCTAATACTACCCAGTTGAGGCAAATCAAGAAATACAGTCTGAGACAGAATCCTTTAATGCAACTGCCCTTGAAGTAGGAGGACAGCAACATGGCAAGCAATCTGTCACTACCCTTTATAGCTAACAATCAGAGATATTTGATTGTCGCTTAATGAATAAAAGAGTGGCTTTCCTTAACTTTTTAAAATTAGCATATTTCTCAGAAGCTTCTTACATAAAAAAAAGAATTCATAACATTTCACAGTGACTTAACTTATTCCTCTTTCTTAAGTTTTAGAACAGGTTGAGATTGGCAGATATTTTAAATTATTGTTTATATCCCTTTTGTTATAGGTGTGAAATCTCAACCAAAAACACAGCTTTTGTTTTCTCTGGTACGTGTAGGATGATACAGCTAAAGTGCATGCTGCTGCTACACTTCAGGGATGATTTGGTTTCAACAATGTATTAGTCTGAGAAGAGGTAACTTTGTAAATCACATAAGCACTTTTTCTTCATCATATTTTAGCACCACATTATGCTCTGCCCTGAAACAAGTATGATAAAAGTGAAGATGGTGTTGGTTACTCAAATACTTACCATAGCTTACAGATAAAGCAAGAAAATTCATTTTACATAATCCATAGAGACACTGAATGATACTTGATGCACTTGATGTAGTGCAAGTTGCGCAAGATACCTGAAAGGAATCACTTAATGGAAAATGCTCATCATTAATCCTCTGGAAAGCTCCAGTTATTCACCTTCTGTAGACTGTGGTTATTATCCAAATATGCATAGATTAAAGAACTATGAATTGTAAAACCAGCTTTTCAGGCTGCACATGTACTGGATAGTACCCTCCCACACAAGTGCTCTCACTCAATTCTGTGAGACCATAGCTTAGTATTCAAACAAACAATGAAACAGTTTTTATTTGAAACCTAGCTTGAAGGGATATCTTCTTTTGTCAAAGAAGATGATTTCCAGAATGGTTGAGTGAACACTAAAGTTAAGAAAGGTTTAAACACCATACCAAATGTAAAACCTTCAAATAAAACCCAATAAGCAATATGAAAAATATAACCTGTGCCACCTGTGTAATAACATTTTCATGTATCCATTAATTATGTATTGGATATTTTCACTCAAGTTTTCAGTACCTGAACTAAGTGAACGTTATTCTTATCTACATTTTTACTTGTGTCATATATAGGCAAATAGAAGAAAAACCCACATTTTTTAGGCTGTATTTTCCTCATAAGTTGTATTTGTTTCATAGAAGATACAGTACTTCTCTGAGCTATTTTGGACTTTTGTTACTCTCAATAACAAAATGAAGATAAGTAGGAAAACCTTCAAAATATTTATGTAAACAAACTCTACAATCTTAATTTATTTAAATGATTCTACCAAAAGTGACGTGGGAATGGTAGATAGATTAGACAAATAATGTCCATAGTGCTCTCATGCTGCACTGGAAAGTTTCATTAACTGCACAGGAGACTGTGGGGATTTTATACCATAGCTTCAGTACTTCCCAGCTTTTTCTTTTTTTTTTAATCTCGATAAAAAATTATCTTTCTGATGTAGAGGTAAATAGGTTAAATTTGTATTCATGGAGTAGATGTTGACAGACAAGATTTCCTGGATTTACTAAGATTCTAATAATCTAATAATCCATTTATTTTTCAGTATTATTTCACTTGATAAGGAAAAAAATATTCCAATGGTGCTGAAAGAAATGACAAGAAAATGAGCTTATCTGATTATTGAATTTTTAACCTGTTATATGTAAATATATGGCAAAGGTTTCTTAAAAATGCTTGAGAGGAATTGACTGTATTTTGCTGACCTTCCCTAGGCTGTGCAGCTTAGTTTGAATGTTTTCAAAGTTATGATGGTTTATACATTTTCAGGTACTTCATAGACTATTTTCCATTAAAACTTCTCCAATGGAAGACATTCCTAACTTGTGGAATGGGATTACTACAGTATATAGTCCATTGCAATGTGGATATTGCTATTTAAAATAAACAAGTGGGACAGAAGACCAGCTTAGTTGAAAAAGACACTCTTGGAACTCAGGAAGAAAAAGATATTTTATGATCTATGGAAGAAAGGTAAGTCTTCATAAGAAGATTACAGAGCTGTGGTTTGCATACGCAGGCGGAAGATATGAAATGCCAACCCTCAACTATAATTGAAACTGAGCAATGTCATATTGAATGCATCTGTTTTTTCTTTAACCTTAATAGTCAAGTGACCATTTTCACAAGTATCAGTTCCATGTTTTCCCTGAACTGCCTCTTACTCTTGAAAAAACAGATGCATTCAGTATCTTGCGTGTTTTTTTTCCTCTGTTTTTAAGCATACTGCTATGACAAGGTCACCCACCTAGTGGAGGATGAGAAGGCTGTAGTTTTCCTAGATTTTATTAAGATTTTTGATACTATCCAGCACAGCATCCTTAAATGTTATTTATACTCTGTATCTTGCTTTCCTTTTCTTTCTGCATTCAGCAAGAGGACTGCAGACTTGTGGCCCCTTTCAGTTTTATTGTTCTTCACCTTACAACCTTTGTTACTTAGATGCTTCCCGTGTGCGGCTATAGACATGACTCTGTCTCTTTTGTGGTCATATTGCTCACATATGTAGAATGCTTAATCATTGCACCTGACTATTCTGTCACAGTGCTAACAAAATACTTACATGATATTGCTGCTTTCACCATTTTAGAATACCTACATTGAAGTGTAAGCCAAAGTAATAATAATTCAATTCTAATTAATACACCTTTGATTTCTAAATGTTTCTGATCTCTAAATGTTTCTAGACTCTACTTTGCCTAACCACTTCCTAGAGAGGCTGGCTGACACCTGTCGTGGGAAGGGGGAAGGGGGGGGAAGCATCAGGGACCAATGGTCTGAGGGCATGGGGGCGGAACATAGGCGGGACTAGGGTACAGGAGCCAATGGGGAAACTCTGAGGGAGTGGCAAAGGAACAAGGGCCAATGGGAGAGTGGGGAAGGGAGAAGTTTGTGGACCTGGGACATATTGGGTAGAAGGGGCAGAGAGGCCAAGTGGCCAGCTGGGTAAATTGAGTACATTTACATACTGGAACAAAGCATCCTGGGAGAGGCCTTTTCTGTCACCATAACCTAGGAGGAATTCTATCCCTAGGGACAGTCCCACCAATGGACTCCCTTGGTTTTTTGTGCTGTGGGCCCCTACACTGGCTCCCACAGACACCATGCAACTTGTCTGGTATGGTCATGCTCTGGAGAAACCTTCATGTTAAAGAAGTACTGAGCATTTTAGACTCTCTTTCAGAAATAAAAAATCCTTATTTCCGCTGTGTGTGGTTTCTAAATTTGTTGGTGCTGAATTAATTTGAAGCAGAAATGTTTACCTTCAGACCTCTTCTATAGTTTGTCTCAAAAGGGCAAAAAAATTGTTAGGGTGTTCTTAAATGGAGAATTTTATTTGGAAAAACAATGGGTGCTAATTCCTGAGTACTTAAAATTATAAAACTGATCTAAGTAGATTTTTACCATTTTGCCAATCAACATCCACACTGTGATTCAGATGTTCAACCTTTGGCTTTACAATGTCTGAGTTGGGTTTCCCTTTTAATGGACAGACAATAATGGGCATTTCATCTTATTCTAAATAACATGCTCAGAACAGGGCATTGTTCCTTGCAAGTGTCTGTTTCTGTAACCCAGAATGGTTAAGGCAAAGGAGGCATTCACATTACAGACGTCTTAAATTAGACTTGCCTTAGCGAGCATGGCAGACACTAAGCAATGCCAATCCTACCTATTCTACCTCTCTGAGTGAACAATAACCAGGCTGTAAGGGTGTCCTACTGCTAACCCAGCCTTTAAAATGGCCTCTTTTGTCAGGAGCCCTCTTTTATTTCCAGGGAAGATACATGAAAGGAAGAGAAAAAGATAAAACCATGCTTCCAATGAGAGATCATTAAATGTCTAACTTAAGATATTATTGAGAGATTTTTTGTTATTATTACTGTTGGTTTTGTATTTATATTTTTTATTGTATTGTATGTTTGTATCTGTATTGTATTTGAATTTTGCTAACTTAAACAAAGATAGTGAATTATCATTAGTTCCAGGACAAGTAGAACTGAAATTAAGGCATACTAAAATATCTGTGTTGAGTTGCCGTTGAATCTCTTCTGAGCCCTATGCTCTTCTACAAACCCTGCTTTTATGTGTTCACAGTCTGAAGTAATAGAGAGATTTTTGTCTCCATCCGACAGAGTGAAATTGCAGATGTATGTTGTGTATCATTAAGAATGGTTTGGAGTGCTTCAGAATATCTTTAAAATATGTTTGAAGGCCTGCATGGCATGGTATTGACAGCTATTTGATGCAGCCTTCTGGATAAGGATTTTGGCACTACTGTCTCCTAAACTGTGCCTAAGTAATGGGTTTGAAGAGTTGTTTGGAACAGACAGAAACAGATCAGAGAACTTGCAATGATGTAACTTAGGTGATCAGAATCCAGTGGAACTTCCCTGGTTTCCTTTTATTTAGTCGTGCGGATCCCTTGAAATAAAATCAATTAACCTCAAACTTTGTTTCCCCCATTATTGTCTGCATGCTACTTATGACTTTTCTGAGCAATGCACAAAGATCATGATTCTTCACTCTTACTTTTGACATTTAACTGAGGTATCTAAATGACCAATATTACTGCTGGTGGGTCTGCATATTGTAAGATATACAGAGAGTTATTCAGCTAATCTTCAGGGTCTGTTCTTCTCCACTGATTCCTGAGACAGCTTATGGCAGCATTTTTTTTTGACTCACCTACTTTCAGTTTAGGTATGATACATCTTGGTAGTGCTCAAAGAAAACCTGGTTTACTATTACCATTTTGATTTGGACATTCTGTATCCCTTCTCTTTTACCCCTTCTCACTCTATTGATTTAACCATCACCGAATTTTTACTGAAGGAACATAGGAATATGTTAGCTCTTGATGGTATGTGTGACCTATAATTCAAGAGAATGCATATCATGTGCATCTTTCACTACAAATTTTGTAGGATGTTACACAAACTGAATTCAAAGTCTCCCTTGCCATTTTGATATCAAAGATGGATCACAAGGTATCTCTGACTTAGTACTTTACTAAATTATGTATTATTTGGAGAGAAAATGTCTTGCAGGGGATGACAGCCTGAGGGACGATGTAGACCTCCACAGGAGTATCTGAAGACACAAAATACTCTGGAGAATTCCCTTGGCTGTATGTAATTCTGCCTCTACAAACTTGTAGCAAGGGTCTTTAAAAGTTTATAATGTCACTTTTTCTACAAGTACATTGCTAAGAAAATGTGCTGACTTACAGAAAGGAGCTTAAGTCATCCCTACAGCTTCTCCAGCTATCTCTCAAGGGTTAATAAAAGCAGGTAAAGCAATTTTATTTCAGATACTTGATTTTATTTGCATTCTTTGTAACAAAACCAAACCAAACCAAACCATAATTTTGGATGTCAGCTTAGTCTCTTGTGGTTCTTTCTGTGCTTACTACCAATGACAGATCATTAAGTTTTTCCCATGCTCCCACCTGCAGAAGAATTAAGTTTTGGAATAGGAGAATGTGAGATACAGTAAGCGTAATATGGCTATCATTCATTTGACTCTAAAATAAGTAAATAAACAGACTCTAAAATGATCAGCCTTTCCAACTCCTTCTTTTGAAGACAACTTCATCTCATTAGGCTTCCACACAAGTGCCAAACTAGTAACATTACTGACAGGTATTTTTATCTTTACTTGACAAAAATTCTCCAATGATTTTGAAACACTTAATTTAATCAAATACCTGTTAAAATCTTGGTCTCTCACTTGACTTCTAGTCTATGCCTTTCATCATTACAAAGGGATTATGGTTCCCATGGGTTTAAGGTTTGGATTGTTTTGTTGTGGGGGGGTTTTTCTGCCTTTTTTTTGTTGGTTTGTTCATTAATTTTAACTGGAACACAGACTCTTTATACATTGTTCATTGTATTTCTAGCTAAGTCTCCTTCTGCAGCAAGCCAAAACAAATTTCAGTTAAATACAACTCTTTTTTTGTTAAAATACTAGAGTGCAAGCAGTGAAGTAACTAATCAAATTTTCAAATATGTATGCTGTGTTCAGCTTTAAATGAGGATTTATACTTTGTGATATTACATTACTAATGAAGTTAGATATTTGATTACAGTAACTTACGGATCAAGCTAAACCTAACCATAAAATTTCTCTGATATTCACAGGGAAAACATAACAAAACAGAAAAACCTGTTAGTACTCACTCTAGGTATTGGAAATGTCAAAGTCACAGGAAACCATGAATCATGAAATCACAGTCAAGAGATAGTAAGATGCTTCAACTATGATTGTTTAGGTTTAGGTAGAATTTAACATTCTTTCCATCATCAAAATGACTAGTTGGATTTCCAATATGATTAAGTGTTGTTTTTGTTTTTTTCTGCAAATCTTTCCTCCAAGATGGTGCAGCTGCATTAGTTTCAGAAAAGTAGTCCTACATTAAGAGTTCCCTGTGATATTCATTAAATGCAGATCATACCATTATTCAAGAGCAGTCTTTAAAAATATTGAGAAATACAATGGTATTAAGAAGCAAGAGAGAGCAAGAGATGAAAATTAAGAATTGTGTTTCTCAAAGAGTACCTAGAGAAGAGTGATCCCAGTGAATCAGTCACCCAGGGGAGGGGAGGAGAGGGGTCAGGGGAGGAGAAATTTTCTAGAAAGGGAAAGAATTTGATCAAATAATCAATATAATTTATTATTTTGCAGATACTTCAAATGTCCAGATATAAATTACATAAATTTGATAGATTTTCAATCAATTTCTTTGAAAGTAAATTGACAGGAAAAAAAGAATTTTTTTTCTAATTTTGATAGCAATGACAGTAAGTGACAGTACAATTTCCATCATATTATACAATTTGTAATGCACATCTTAGTTCTTAGCTAATCATCAATTTAAAAAGATTAAAGTATGTAAAAATTATTGATTAAAAAGTCAAAAATGAGGAAATTGCTTGAAATGGTGCCTTATAAAGAAAATATTACTTTAAACAAAATAATGATATTTTGGTTCATTGAAGGGAATGTGTTAAAATATATAGCATGTGAATAGAGTATCTGATTTGTATAAGTGTTGGGGCAAAGTTTTATGGAATTGGGGTCATACAACTAACACATCATCGTTGTCTAATATAAGCTCTGAATTTTCTAAGAAACACCTGATGATGCCTGAGATGGCCACCTAAAATAACAGAGACAGGAATAAGGGAATAAAGGAAGGTATTTATTTGAAGGGCCTTCAAAGGTACACCCTGGGCAGGCCAAAGGCTATATCCAAGATGGACCCTGAGTCAGGACTTCTTCACACTTTTCTAAGTTTGGTTCATTTGCATATCAGGGTTAATTGTCCAATTATAACTTCAGTTAATGATGTAACTACTCCAAGTTTGCCCTTCTCTTCAGAGGCCTTAGTTTACACATTTTGGGGCCTGATGTCCTTGATGTGGAAACCTAGAGAAGTTTGTTATGTCTAACCAGCATGAGAGAACAGGAACTAACAGGTCACAAGAAACTTCAGAGTTACACACTAGGCAGTACAGGATTTGAAAAACATAAAAGTTAAAATGTAAGGCATCACTGAGATAAAGCGAAAGCTGTTTCCTACGGGTTGACCTCCTAGGTAGCTGCTTTGTTTAAATGATACGATAAATTGTCAAAATAAATACTTTAAATACAGATAAGAAGTAAGTGATAACAATATAGAAATAAATATTTCTTGACTTTCGTAACTAATTTACAAATAAGAACGTTGAGTTCATAGCTATTATTAGAATTGACAGAGTTTGGGTTAGTTACAAAAGTACATGACTCTTTGCTGTTGCTCTTCTTTGGGTAGGCAAGTTAAGCAAAACACCAGAAGGGAACTTCTGATAAATATTTGACGTGAAATACAGTCCTTTATTTGTGTACTTCTGTTGCTGTGTGATTTGGCAACCTTCTGGAGACAGCTTGGCCTGTAGAAGAAATCAGGAAAGGCTCATTTTGTAGATATTTCAGCAGGTCTTTATTAGCGGCCACATGGTCAGGAGCCAGCACACAGACTGCCCAAGTCAGGAGACAACCCAGAGTTGCCCTCGCAGGGGGACACAAAGCCACCAACCAGAACGCAGACCTGGGCTACATGTGACCAGGCAGCAGGGGCAGGGAGACCCTGTGCATGCTCTGCCAGCCCAGGGCCCCCTCCCCTCAGGGGAACAGGGCAGGGAGACCCCAACATGCTTCTGTTTGCTCTCCATGAACATCTATATGTCCATAGAGGGAAAGCAGAAAAAGATTTTGAAACTGCTCAGCAGATTGTGTTTGGTTTGAATCTATGTACGAATGAGTCTTTGAAGAGTCTATTTCTATCCTCTAATTAGATGCATATTGTAAAAATAATAAGAAATTCACAATTTAAGTTATTAATTAGAAAATTTCAGGTACCAGCAAAGCTGCAGTTGGCAATACCTGTGAACTATGGAACATTTTAAAAGCTCAGTACATGGCATAGACAGAAGGTCATTTTATTCTAAGTGACAGTAGAAATTTGGATGAGACATCAAGTTACCGTCCTAGAGAACAGTGGTACTTTTGTCATAACTGCTTTTAAAAATAGCTCTAGAAAGTATCCTTTATTTAATAGCTCTGCACTACTCATCTTCCCTGCAGTGGCTGAGTGATGACCCTTGCAACTGTAGTAATTAAACTTTTGAGTTGTAAAAAGGGCCTCTGACAGTCTCAAAAAGGGAATTACAAATTAGAACTCTGACAGACCAACCCTCTGAAAAAAACGTCTATTTCCCCTAGGCATTTTAACTCCCAATTCAGTCTTGACAGATAGAGTCAGGTGTGGTGAAAAAAACTCCTCCAAACAAGTTCGATATACTAGATCATGGATTTCAGGCTGGTAATATATCTGCGTTTTCTATCACTAATCATCCAAGGTGTAGTACGGATGAAATCACATCTGTACCTGTATTGGTTTTGCATGTCCTGGTTTTTGGTAGCAGGGGGACCATAGAGATGGTTCCTTTGAGAAGCTGCTGGAAGCTTCCACCATGTCCAGCAGAGCCAATCCCTGATGGTTCTGAAGATGAATATGCTGCTGGCCAAAACTGGGCCAATGCGAGAGGTTGGTAACCTCTCTGTGATGACGTATTTAAGAAGAAAATCAAAGTCACACAGTTTTCTTGTAGTCAGAGAAGAGGAGGAAGTGAGAACGTGTGAGGGAAAACAACAGGGCAACACTAAGGTCAGTGGAGAATGAGGGGGAGGAGGTGCTCCGGGCGCCAGAGCCAAGAGTCCTCTGCAGGCCGTGGTGAAGCAGCTGTCCCCCTGCAGTCCATGGGTCCATGGGGAATGCAGAGATCCACCTGCAGCCCGTGGAGGAGGTGTCCATGCTGGAGCGGGTGGATGCCTGGAGGAGGCTGTGATCCAGTGGGAGACCCGGTGGAGAGAGAGGGCACTTGTTTCCTGGTTGGAGCAGCCTGTCCTTGGAGGACTGCACCCCATGGAAAGAGAGAGCCACGGTGCAGCAGTTTTTGGAGGACTGTTTGCCCATGGGGGGAATTCACATTGTAGCAGGTGCCGTAGGACTGCTGCTCGTGAGAGTGGACCAAGTCAGAGAGGTTCTTGAAGAACTGTCTCCCGTGGGAGGGACCCCTGGGTCTCACAGGGGAAGGCTCCTCTCCCGGAACAGCAGAAGAAAATCTCAGTGATGAACTGACCACAAACCCCCATGCCCTGCCTCCCTGCGGTGTTGGTGAGAAGGAGGGAGGGACTGGGGGGAAAAAAGGTGTTTTAAAGGCTTATTTTACTTCTCATTATCCTCCTCTGATTATGTTAGTGATAAATTCACTTTGCAGCCTTAAGCTGAGCCTGTTTTGCCCTTGAAGGGTTTCTCCTGGTCCTTATCTCAACTCATGAAGCATTTGTTAAGTTTTTTTTTCTCTCCTCTGCCCAGCTGTGGCAGGGGACTGTGAGTGAGTGACTCTAGTGGATGCCTGGCGTTGGGCCAGTGTCAAACCGTGAGAGTAACCATTCAGCATTCAGCCTTCTCCAGAGAGGCTCTCATCTGACTATTATATATCCACTCAAGACTTAAGCTTAATCTGTGTTTTAAAAGCCTGAATTAGAACCTCTGTCCTGGGATACAAAACAAAATTTTTGAGGCACTGCTTGTGCCAGAGAGATCAACCATAGAGTGTTACTCGGTTCCCGCTAAGCCTATCTTACCTCACTTTTTTACTCATCATTTATTAGCTATTGTTGTCATAATCTCTTAAAACAATATGCATTAAAAGAAAAAAGAAAATTTTACTTAAAGGCATCAACTCAACTGCCTTATTAAGCTAGGTAACAGTAATACACAATCAAATAATAATTAGGTAATAACTTTTGATGAAGTGAAATTATAATTAATGAATTTTTAATTCACGTATTGACCTTGAGTGATAATAAACCACACTAGAAGCTGATAGTTAATTAAAGGTAGAAGTTAATATATTATACTAGAGATGTCCAAAACACTGTGGGCTTTAGGATGGTGACTTTCCTCCTTTACTCAATGACATGGGCTTGATTCACCATCTTTTACCTTTAAGAGATGGACAAATGTATTCTCATAGATTCAGATGTAGCAGTAAAAAAGTTATTGGTCATCTATTAACTAGTTTGTATTGAAATGGTCTGGAAATGCTCTTACTTCTGAACTAGGAAATCCTACAGATAAATGACAGCATTGAGTAACATACAGTGGCTTCAAAAGCTTTTCTTCTTTCTGGATCCCAGACAGAACAACAATGATTTACATAGTTTTATTTTGATGAATTTCATGTTCTTACCAAGGTGTTGTGTTCCGCTATGGGAAACTGCGAGGAGTTCTTTTGAAAACAGATGGTTGAGAATGGAATGAAGCCAAACGAGGCAAACCTTGTATCTGGGAACCATTTAATGGTAACGAAAGGAGAGCAAAAAGACGTTGGCCGAATGAAAGAAGGCTAGAAGAGACAGGAAAAAAAGAAAGGAAAAGGGAAAAGGACTGGGGGAGAGGAGAGAGAGGGGACAGAGACAAAAAGAGGGCATTACCACCAGGGCAGTACAGTCCGGGCGGCAGAGTGGTGTGCGCTCTGTCTGTCTGTGGCCGGGCTGGGTGTTAGGGAGCCTGCGCAGCTCCCGGAGGGGCACGGCTCCACAGGCACGGCCCGCATGGTGACGGCTCTGGACACGCGGTGAGTGGGCGCTCGGGCAGGAGGACCAGGACCCTGGACAGGGTCACGGTGACTGGCGGGATTGGGGCGACAGGATGGGCGGTGACAGCTGGATTGGTGCTGCGGCAGAGTTGGATGCAGGCAAGGACGCGGGGCGAAGTGGCAGAAAGGCAGTGAGGAGCACAGGAAGGCAGGGCAGGTGCAAGGGCGAGCCAGAAGGCAGGCAGGGAGAAGGCAGGCAGGCTGGGGCCAGGGCAAAAGAGGGAGCGATCGGGAACAGCAAACAGTAGCGAGCCCTGCCAAGCAGCAGTGAGCCCCGGAGAGCACCAACAGCAAACAGCAGTCAGCCCCACCGAGCAGCAGCGAGCCCTACCGGAGTTGGTTTTTATACCCGCCCTGGCCCCTCTCAAAGTCCGCTTGCTGGCAGGGAACCATTGGTCCAGTCCAACCTTTCTTTGCCGTCCATTGGTGGAGACCTTCTTGCAACCTGGTTGGAGAAGCCCCTCCCCAGTGTCCCTTNAGTGTTTCTTACTGCCTGCCTCGTGTGGGGAATTGCCAGGTGAAGTCCCCCCAGAGACAAGGCTTGCCCCACTCCTGGCTGCCTCCTGCAAGTGGCACCCGTGCACCCCTCCTCCACATGCCTCTGACAGCCCTGACAACCAGAGTTGAGGCAAACTAAAATGGTTGATTTAGCTCCTCACACAAGGTCAACACATATTGACTCTCATGAGCCACAGGAAAACATTCAATTAAGTAAAATACTAGGAATTAAAAAATGTGTCATACCCAGTATTATTGCATGTATCTTAAAATGATTTTCTCCAGTCTGTGTCTATAAAGTGTATGAAACATGGTCAGCAGGTGGAAGGAGGTTATTCTCCCCCTCTATTCTGCTCTTGTGACACCTCACCTGGAGTGCTGCATCCAGCTCTGGGGACCACAACATAAGAAAGGCTGGGACGTGCTGGAGTGTATCCAGAGAAGGGACATGGAGATGGATCACATGGCTGAGCCACCTCTCCTATGAATTGAGATTGACTGGGGTGAGGTGGTTCAGCACGGAGAAGACTCCAGGTAGACCTTCTACCAGTCTTCCAGGGCCTGAAGGGGGCCTACATGAAAGCTGGAGAGGGACTTTTTACAAGGGCATGTAATGATAGAACAAGAAGGAGTGGCTTTAAACAGAAAGCAAGTGGTTTAGACTACATTTTAAGGTCTTTACTGTGAGGTGAGGCACTGGGACAGGTTGCCCAGAGAAGTTGTGGATGCTTCATCCCTGGAAGTTTTCAAGGCTGGGTGGGATGAGTCTTTGAGCAACCTGATTTAGTGGAAGGTATTCCTGTCCATGGCAGGGGAGCGGGGGCTGGGAGTAGATGATCTTTAAGGTCACTTCCAACCCAAACCATTCTATGATTCTATGATTAAAGATTCTATTTGAGGGGTTAATATCACACTCTAGGAGTATATTCACTTAGTTATGGCAGAGTGTTGTTTAGTGAGGTGATCCTATCCACTCCCCAGGGGTCCAGTGGCTAGCCCGGGGACCCCAGAGAGGTGGATGGTCAGGAATAAAGGCAAAAGAAGAAAAGCGCTTTTTCCCCTCGGGATGAAAGTCCTCAGGTGTTTATTGGAACGTGTCCAGGAAGGGAAAGAGGCCGGGCGCCCCACGGAGGGGCCCTTTTGAAACCCACAGGAGGAAGGGGAGGGGAAAGGACCATATCCAATGGAATACAGCTGACGTAGGGAAACAGGGCAGGATTTCGAGGTGAGGTATAGGATTTCCAGGGGTACCATTACCACCATGTGGGAAAGGGGAGTGAAAAGGGACATGTCATAACTTGTACAAACATAGCATCACCCAGTGCAATATATATCAATAACCTAACTACATTAGTGCAGTGCAACAGTGAGGAGTTTTAAATTTTGTTCTGTGGCAAATATTATTCATCTTTTTTGCATTTCTGCCTTAGGTTAAAGTAACTGTTAGGTTCAATGACTGATTGGTACTGTGAATTTCTAAGAAAACAAACACCAGTACAAGAGCCCTTTTTAAGTTTTCCTCCTAGCTATACGTTTTTAAATTGCATCCTCTAGTGACATTACAAAGCTTCCTCTCATTTAAAATAACATTAATCCAGATACTAGAGAAAAGCAGTCATATAGATATTTGCACTGAGAATCTATAGTGTTTGTAAGACAAGTATATTTTTATTAATTATTAAGGAGGTTTTCAGTTCCATGGAGCAGCTGATATCCCCCACAGTTCACACTGAAAAGTAGTTTGTTCTGCAAGAAGTTCCAGTTCAATAATCAGGCAGGGGTTTTTTTTGAAGAACAGAACACTGTTCAGGTCCCCTGTTGTACAACAACATACATCCACTGGATTTAGTAAAATTGCACTGCTTTATACCAGCTGAAGATCTGGCACATAAATCATGCACAAATGCTATTCCAGTACACTGGGAAATCAGTAGGGCTGTTTGGAAAGTAAAGATCATCTGGAAATTCTGGTACTGTTCCAATAAAACTTAAGCATAGTAATTATTATTGATGGTATATTGCTTCTGTATTTCCAACAATGAATAAGGATGGCAGAAGAATGTATTAGAATAGATGTTTTGGGATTAACTTCTTTATGCATACCTTCCCCCAACTCTGATGAAGGTTTTTTTACTAGTGCTTTACTAACAGTAAGAGCTGATGGAGGGAGATAAAAATAGCCTTGTGCAAGACATACCAAGAGGCCAGTCTGACAGAATAAACTTCATTTGTTTGTGTCCCAGCCTCATACTTAAATTGATAAGCCTTTATATTCTCAGCAGGATGGGTCCTGGATGCTGAGCACAGATCCTATTTCCTCTTGCATTGACAGTGCAACTAGAAAGGTGTTTTGGTAAACAGTCACGTTCACTTTGACGTATAAAGTTTCCTTTATTTCATTTAGAAAGGAAATTTTTTAGACTGCAAGTATAGTCAATAGGAATGCGCCTTGAAGGAACATTTCAGCACGGTGTCCTGTCCTCAGGTGTATATATCTTTCAAATAAAGCATCTACTACTATTCAGATAACAAGAGATCATCTTCTTTATATTATCTTTGTCCTGCTCCAGTTTTGATTCTGACCTTCTCATAAAGACACAGAACTGTGTTAGTGAGTCTAGGACACTGTTTCCCAGTCTCTATGGAAATGTAAGATGTAAAAGTGGATTCAGAAAGAGCTCTGGGTTTTTTGCCAGGATGAAATAGAACAGATCATGTCTAGAAAAAAGAATTTACACTTAATTCTGATTTGAAAACAAACTAGCCCTTACATTTATTTACTTCATGGATAAATTTCTGGTCAGCACCTAATTGCTGAAATGCTTGTTATTTGTTAATTAAAACAACAACATAATGATTTTAGTTCATTTTACTCAGAAAAAAAGATTATATAACTTTCTCACACATTTCAAGGTCCAAATTCAGTACTTTTTTTTTTCAGCTGTTCCATTTGATGAAAGTATATGAACTCTTGTGTTTTTCGTGTACTGAATTTTCAAAAGAAGTGTTTTAGCCCTGTTCTAAGCATCAGCTTGACAAAAGTTTACAAACATACATATATATGCATATACATATATTCATGTGTTGGCTGTTTTGAGGAAAAGAACCTTTTACTTCTTCTTGGGGTGCCATCACTAACTGCATTTGAACCAGAGCAATTTTAGTGTCAGTACTCTGGGGCATATTCACTTTTCGCTCAGTTCTGCAGAGATCTGCATGAAGTGCTGAGCATCTACAACACTGACTGCCTTCCCTGGCTTTCACTCAGAGCTAAGATTCACTCCCATGCTCAAGGACACTTAGAGGACTATATAAAATCCAAACGGATGGCTGAGTTATGCCATATTCATTAACATTAGCTGTAAAGCAAAACATTCAGGTAATCACGTTGGGAAAAACCTCCCTGTCATCAGTTGCACAGGAAAAGCAAGAGAGAATTTTTAATATCACCTATTTTTCATGGATTGAAGTTCCTTGTAATTACAAACTCTGTATTAATCTATATTAATATATTCACAATGGATTTCTGTGAAGTGTTTATACATTTATGCGTATATTTATATATATAACACAAATATGGAAACATATCCCATGTGCAAAAATAGACAGTGAGATGAAAATTGTAGAAGCTGCAGTTCTGCACAAATGACTCTGATCACTTAATGACTCATAATGGCTCACTGAAAATCTGAGGCGTAAAGTAGTGAAGTGCAGCTCGTTGACAGTCACTCACGTGACAGCCTGTACAGTTATCCAGTGAAACAGCAATGATATTATTTTACAAGATTTTTAAAACTTTTGACTGAATCAAAGTGAAGTTTGGCCATGACAGAAAATCTAACTTGCAGGGGCCTCTTGCATTATGATCTCCATTTTAATTAACAGCTCAAAATGAGCACGCAGTTTCTTCTGGAAATGGGCTTGTGGTTTGGTC
Source organism: Dryoscopus gambensis (assembly GCA_013389985.1). Classification (NCBI taxonomy): domain Eukaryota; kingdom Metazoa; phylum Chordata; class Aves; order Passeriformes; family Malaconotidae; genus Dryoscopus; species Dryoscopus gambensis. The sequence continues at coordinate 30,487 of WEIT01034431.1, read as the reverse complement.
CCTACTGGGCAATTGCCCACATCAGACAACTTGCATGTTATCTGCTAAAGCTCAGTACACATTTCCATCTCCAGTCTCAGGCCAAATCCTTGCAGCAAATTGCCATACAGTGAGTGAACTTCAGAGCCCTGAGGGAATGGAAACTGTTCTATAAAAGGATGGTCTTTTGCATGTTCTCTGGTTTTGCCTATAAACTGGCTGCTGAATTTGCAGTCCTGTCTAACTTTGGGCAAGTGATAAAACAAGAAGGATGTGCTTTCATGATACACACTCTTGGGGTTTTAGGGGTTCTCCTTTTGTTTTTCTTTTTCTCCTTAAGAATTTTTGCCATACATGTTGCTAGGAGACAAATTACTGGGCACTTAAGAGAGACAAAAAGACCAGGCCGCAGGGGGAGGGGTCCAGCTGGCTGTCCTCTTTCACCTGGGGCTTTCTCCTGTAGGGCGGAGACACTGCGAGATTTGAACTGGGAAGAAGGGGTTGGGTGCAGCCCCTAGCTCTCTTGTTCTCCCGGCGTTCAGAGGGGAGAGAGAGGCTGCAGTTGCTGTGGGGAGAATTCGTCA
>WEIT01034431.1:5384-29462 GCA_013389985.1 Dryoscopus gambensis | reverse complement strand
CGGAACTGCACCGAGGGGAAAGGGCCTGACAGCTGAGAAGGTGTCACTGGGTTCTGGGTCTGTTGGTTCTTACTGCCACAGATAATGTTGGTTGTTTGCCTTGTTTTATTTATATATATATATATATATCCATATGTATTAATAAAGAATTGTTATTCCTATTTCTCATATCTTTGCCTGAAAGTGCCTTAATTTCAAAATTATAATAATATGGAGAGAAGGGGGTTACATTTTCCATTCCAAGAGGGGCTCCTGCCTTCTGTAGCAGACACCTGTCTTTCAAACCAAGACACACACTTAGAAAAAATGTTTTCCTTTCTTAGCTTAGTAATAGTAGTACTAAAACAAAGAGCATCATCTTTCAAATTTGTATTTTTATATATATTCTGAATATTTCTGAATATTCTTGTAAATAAAATGCCAGCAGTATAATTTTGAGGAAGCAATTACAGTTCAAGTACCCTTCTATACAAAGTTGTTTATGTAGAAAACATCAACTCAGCATTTAGGATTTTTAAGTAACTCCACCCTCTTTCAGTTTCCTCAGTATTTACTTAGCACTCATAGGCAATTCTCAGTACTCAAAAATGTATAGACAGAAATGGGAAGGGAAACAAAAAGCAATGCCTTCAAAAGCATTCTTTCTTGGAGCTTCCATTGCATCCCAATATTCTTCCATTGCATCCCAATATTTTTCCAGCATCCCAGGTTGTTAGCCTCATCTTGATATCAATGACATCTTATACATCTTTTTATGCACACATCTTTCTTTATGGTATTTGGACATTCATATGCAATAAACAAATACATGTGTTTTGAAGATATTTGGAACTGAGGTTCACTTCTAAAATGTTCTTAACATTTTTCAGAAAACACTTGTCTTATAGAAAAATAAGAATTGAAGACTGTACGTGGAATAGCTGTACTTAAATGACATCTACATAAAGACTAAGACATAATAAATCTAGTAATTCTGTGAGAAATATATTCTTCTTGCAAGAAATGTGAAAGCTTACTTTTTAAATACAAGTATACCACTACTCAGAGCAAGGGATATAATTTATAGAAGGATGTTCTGTCCTTTTGTCCTGTACCTGACTGAATAATAATGCAGAGGGTATAAGTCTGAAATGCATTAGATTATTAAAATCTCCTTTCCACTGAACAAAAAATTTGATTGGCTGTTTAGTGAATTGGCCTGGGAAGTACATAATGATGGTTGGAGATTAAAAATCACCTGTGCAGGCTCTGTTCAAGTGTTCTCATAATCATAAATATGAAGTATGAAGTAGAATGAAGCACAAGGCGGTTCTCACTGACATGGATTTTAATAGGAACTTTGTGCAGGCAGCTGAAATTTTATCCACAATCAACAACGTAATTTCATAGGCACAAAATCAAGTCAGAACAAACTGTATGTAGACCACCAAATTATATATTCAGGTCCTGTAATAAGAAAACCAAAGAAACAATTTCTTTTTTAAATTTTATTTTTAAAAGGAAAATTTTGATATTAGACTTTAGTATTTATTACTAGTATAGTATATATAGTATAATAATAATAAATAGTATTTATTAACAGCACATCTAATTCTCTGTTACTCTTTACTATGTTTCTACTGGACTGTTATTTGAAGAAACTGCAGGCAATATTTCATGAAATAAGATACATTCCATTGTATGGAGCAGAACAGCAAATGTGTGCGTTCATTTGCACAGGCACCCAGAGCACTGTGTCTACCCACGAAAAAACTTAATATGATTGCAGAACAACACCCACAGTATAATTACTTGTCTCCTTTGCATGGAGTACTTTAGATTATAGATAGATAGTACTTGTTTGTTAATTTCATGGAATGTAATTAAATTAGGGAAAAAAAGAACCAACAAAACCAACAAATCAAACCATATTGAAGTTTTTTCATGAAAGGTACTGGGTTATCTGAAGAAGACTGTGATGTGCTATTGCTTTTCTGCAATGGTACAATACATTTGTGAATTATAGTTTTGCAATAGGCACTACTATGACTGCACACATGGTTTTCGTTTTGTATATACCCCTGTATGCTTTTGATTTGCTCAGGACAATGCACAGATGGGTTTCCAGTCCTGCCTGACACAAGTCTGCCTCTTTAACCAGAGAAAGCTCTTATATTTTCTATACCGCTTTCGCAGCATGAGAAATTACCTTTTGATTGCCATATCAAATGATTGCCGTACCAATGCATTTGCTACATAATAAATACCCTGATAACTCTGGGATAACAGTGCTCATTTAAAACATTTCATCATGTCTCTTTCCCATCTGGAAAGCAACCACTGTATTCCTCTATCTTGGTTTTCTTTTCCTGCTCCAGTTTGATAGTGGCAGGACACTCACAAGCTGAAAACTTCCGCTAAGCATATTCATACAGAGACAAGGGAGATAAAATGTTGATGGGTCATTACATTTGTCATCTCTCAGTTAGCCATGAAAATACAGCTGTCATATACAGAGGACTGCTTTAAACTTTCTTGACCAAATGCAAACAGATTTTCACAGGTCAGTGAATGTCCCTGCCAAATTTCAGATTTCTGAGTTACCACAGAGGTCTTCCACAGATGCTACAACACATAAAAAGTATGATGCAAACATTGCATTTAACTGCCAGTAATGCTTTTCTTTACCTTCTACAGATTAAAAAATTGTTGAACCATTTTTATTCAATAAGGTAAAGGACATCAGTTGTGCCTACGTATATGACAAATTCAACATGAGTCACACTGAAAAAGACTTCCAGTTTCTCAGGTCTTATAATAAGCTTTTAAACACAAAGCTATTTGCACTGTTAAATGTGAGTAGAATTCTAGACTGTATATACTGTATATTAATATTTCTGCCTTGTTCAAATAGGAGCTGCCTGTTCATGTAGCACAGAGCAGCCAGGCATCAGTGAATGTGGCTTATATCAGCTATAAGAAGCAGCTAATTACCTGTATCAGCACCACAGCTCTATCTCCTTGCTAAGGATGAGAAATGATGTACTCCCTTTATACAGGAGTTCATTCAGTACTATGTCATGCACAATTACATTCCTCTATGATTACCAAAATGCCAGGGGGTAAAAAAATACCAAAACCACTTCATGGAAAGAAAAACCAAAAAACAAAACAAAACCTCCCCAAACCAACAAAAATGACAGCACACAAACAAATATTTACTTGAAATTCCCTGAATAAGTATGAACCATTGCTGTCTGTGGGGGAAAAAATGAAAAAAAAAAATCTAAGAGCAAGCCATGACAGTATTTATCACTATAGAAATTGTAATAACTTCTAAGTAATGTATTTTTCTTCAGAAAAGCATCTTACAAAAATACATCTTGCATGTATTTAAGGCCATCCCCCTTTGCCAAAACTGACTTAGATATTTTTGAAATTTTCCACTCTTTAGTGCCGCATTGGGATTCCACTACCTTTACTCTTCTTATCTTGTACTGTACCCATTAAAATAAGGATTAAGGTCAGAAATACACAGCAACCAGAAGGTCCTTCACCTTTCATAACATTCAACTTTTAAAGTTTTATTCTAATTGAAAGTTCTTCTCCTATATAAACAAGTGGAATTTCATTTTAGCAGTTCCAAACCATGTTTTGATGTTTTCCAGTTCTTCACTCACATGCTCTCTGAGGGCTTCCTGAAAGACATGTGCACTGATAGCGATGAAGGACTTGATGCAGCAAGAGCAGGAAACTCCTAAGACATTGCCGGTCTGTGACACGGAGTACTAAAGAATAAGAATTTGCACTGACCTTGCTGGCACTACATGAGAATTATGCAAAACCACATTAAATGTTAAAATGCTATACAAAGCAACAGTCTAGATAATTAAGAAAAGATAAATGGTGATGGCAGCCTAACTACCCTTGGAAGAGACACCCATAGACATTTTGCTTTATCAATATTTTCAAAGTTAAATTTAAGATTAATATTGGATGTTTAGTGTAGATCAGATGTTGAACATGTTTTACTTCTGTCTGGTTTATTTCCTAAATAGTAAGCACAACAAGAGAGGTATTTGTTTGAAAAAACTTTTCAGTTCTGCTGAAGATATTTGATCTGAATATTGGCAGCAGAAGAAGAATGTCAAATTCATGTAGAAATAGGACATGTTACTTTATGCCATGGCCATTGAGGAAAATATACTATGTACCTCTCATCTTCTCTTAAAAACAATATTGTTGTTCATATTTTATCTGGTTTGTAGCTACAATCAAAGGGAGGCTACAGATCTGTTCAGTTAATCCTGGAATAAATACATGGATTTGGTCTACTGGGTAGTTCTCGAACTTCAAATGACCACATCCACCCACTGACTAGTTCTCTATTATCTCCAATGGAGATTCAAGTAACCAGCTCAGCAAGACACCTAGATCACAGACATCTCAGTGTGTGTATGGAGCTGCCTCACAGTTCTGAATCATACTTCCAAAAATCTTCATGTGCAGCTGGCTCACCACCTCTGGCCAAGAAGTAGTGATATTTTCTGTGACTAACCTTCAGGTTCGTAAAGCTGATATCTTAATCTTTGTAGAGATGACTAATACTAAAGTTTCAGTACCCACTGATACTGAAGCTGATAGCACATGAAATAAAGATTATTGACATGCATATGACTTTCAGCATCATGCTTGAATTGCAGATTTCAATAAATATGAGCTGTGGCAGAAATTTCTCATTATCCTACATACATTCTTTCCGATATCTTCCTTTGCATGCAGAAAGCCCGTGGATCTTTCTTCCTGGAATACAATAGACTGTGATCTTTAATTTATTCTAACATTTTCCATATAAACCTAAAGAGATCACAATACTGGAAACTGTGATAAAAACAGAATAAGAACATGCAAGTTAGTATAAGGATAAAAATAAAATAACTTCTCCCATTGTAATATTTAGAATGCTTATGTACTGTAAAGTATAATATTTAAGAAAAAGGTAGAGCAATACCTGGTTGAAATAGACGGTCTTTAGTTTATGATGCTAAACATAAGAAACAGTACAGACAGATTTTTCAACTACTGTAAACAACTCTTTTTAGGCGCATCTTTTTATATAGGGGAAGCTACCAACAATGACATCTTAATGATGTCTCCGAAGAGATACTATCACCTGTAACATGCTGGACACTTCATGTATGGGGCTAAACCGAGGTTCTTTTGCTCTGGGTAGATGCATGGGAGAAATACCAACCAGATATTCTCAAGAGGTAAAAATCACACAAACGTTTACTGGCAAACTATGGAAAATCAAGGAACTTTTGTAAATTATTTAGTATAACATAAAATACTTATCACAGCATAGACAGCCCATTCAGCTCAGCAACCTTTAAACCCATTCAGTGTTACATTCCATGAAAAGAGAGAAGGAGAAGAAAGGAAGATGGACTGGAAAGATACAGAAAAACACACTTATAGCTACCAGCTCCTGGGTTCCAGCAATGTAACAGATAGAAAACTCCAAGATGAAGGTAAGGTTAAAGAACAACGTGCTTGCCTTGTGGTCTTCTTTCTTAAACCCCTGGCCCATCATGGGCCTTCCTCCCAGGTGGGACTTCTGGTCACTCGGTGACTCAGGGGCTGGGTTAGGCAACACTGGGGGGCTGCCTCCAGTGTGCCAGGAGGGACAGACACTGTGGGCCTGGGGGGTAAGGAGGGCAGGGCACTACCTCACCAAAAGCAAGGCCTGACCTGCCCCCTACCAGACATTCCAAGCATCCCAAGATGTCTTGAGATATTAATCTTTCCAGTCTCTTGACACCTTCCTCCAGTCTTCTATGTACCAGGCTACTAACAAAACTAATTGCTTAATTTTACTGTTCATACATTAATATTTAACCATTATTTAAACCTGAAAGTCTTTGTGATATGAATAGTTTCATCCGATGTGAACAGACAGTTTAGTGTTTGTGTATGATTTCTTTTTGCCTCTTTACCCTTCTAGATGTTTGAAATGGCGTTATGGAATAAACAAATGTTACAAATTTAATTTTACGTGGTACTTTTCATTGAACAGCAACTTTGGTCTTCCTCCCTGAAATCTGTGGAGTTGTATTAAAGTGGAAAGATATACTGATTTGATGTACGACTGCTGTCAGCTTAGTTTTGTACCAAAACTTAGTCAAATTCATAATTTTTTCACTTTTCTCATTGTGAAGTTAGAGTAGTGTCAAGTTGAGTGGTTATTCACTCAAGCTTCTTCTTGAATTTATCATAAAGCAGAGGGCAAGACAGGCCAGTGCAAAGCTCAGTGAATTATCCACTGATTTTGAAGATGCTTACATCAAGGTTAGAAACAAAAGTTATGATAGTCTTTTGTTGAATGTTTTATGATGAACTTAGACTCTATCCATTAGGAAAAAAATCCCACCACAGTCCAAAAGCCCTACCACTATTGCTATATATATTTATTTTGTGTAAACTATTATCATTACTATATGCAAACTATTATTTTCATCTATGGATTCTGTAGAATAGTTGAAATACATGCAATATAAATGCAGACATCTCAGATCTACTAGCTTAATCTATGCTACTGAAGAGATCTCCAGGAAGCAGCCTCTTGCTTTGAAGTTTAGTGCTGCAGGATGGCTCATGCCTGTATTTTTCCAGGGAGACAGACACTCAACAGCAGAGTGATGGCATCTGCACTGCCTAGAACTTGACTAGGTCCACTTTTGCCTCCATGTGGCAAAAAGTGTCTTTTTAGCTCTAGGACCAAATTACTGTTTTTCTTACATGTGCACAGTGAGACTTTGACCCAGTAGCAAGTTTCTCAAACAATATGAGGAATGCAGTTTAGTTAACTGAAATAGTGTCTTTACAGCATTAAATTCATGTCTGCCCCATGATATGACATGAGAGTGTTATGGGGATGTTACAGGGTGCACAATTTACCAAATACGGCATTATCTACAGCAGGCAGAAGTCAGTTTCATGTAGTCTTTGAAATTTCCTTTTGGAAGTAGCCTCTGGTGTGTACTATACAGCAGAATTACATCCAGGTTTGTCCTAGAGGGAACTAGAAGTTTCTCTGAGAAGAGAGCTTGTGAGTAAATTAAATATTAAGCAGTATGGAAAGTCAAGAGACAAAGACTCAGGGGACCTAATTTTCTTCAGTCTATATTGCAGTGACGTCTCTCTTTAAGCTGAAAGGTTTGTAACACAACTATTATCAGGACTTACAGTTGGATAGAGCTGGAATAATAGAGTTTAGGGAAAATGTGACCAAAGTGAAAAAAAATGTTAACAGTTTTGATATACATTCTAATTTTTCAACCAAATAGGATGATAATAAACTAGCTGGCCTAATACTGGATTTAAATTAAAAAATAACCCCAACCTGATGCATAATAAGTATTAAATTATAATGGTTACATGTTACTGTTCTAATAACATGCTTCAGGAAAAAGTCCCTGTTTCCCTTCTAGTAGACCCACAGAGACCCAGGTATTTTTATCAAGCGTTTGGTATTGTCCATGACACAGTGCTCAGTGTATAATGTCGGTACCACTGAGTTGTTTATACCTATTTGTTCACAGATCAATCCATCAGGCGCATGGTGTGCATCATCCTTGTTTGTTCCTGCTCGTTCCATCACTATGGAAGATTTCACCAAGTGGGGAGGGAGAGTTTAATTTTGTGTAATGATTAAAGAGGCAAAGAAATTCCCCAGTGGGAAGCTGTCCTTCCATGTCCTTTTAGGGGTATAGGAAGAATCACATAGTTTTTACTTCATCCCTTCTCCCTAGACTTAGTTTATAGTAGCTCCACCTCAGTTTGGAGGTGCTGCAACAGATGCTCTGCTCTTTTATCCCTCTGGAGCCCTCTTTTAGCTGAAACACTTTGCAGTACTAAAAGTATTGTTCTTTTAAGGCTACATTCTTCATAATGTGGCCAACATATTATTTTGGTTGTGTCACATATGTAGCATTTATGTTTCTAAGTCAAGATACCAAAGTGCCAGCAAACAATCATGGCCTGGAAGAGGATGAGTTGGCATGATCAGTGTACACTAGAGAGGTTTCTGTAGGGAAATTACTTGTGAACCATAGTCATACAGGCTTCGAAGTGAAAGGCCTGGATTTCTCTCCTCCTAAAAGAACTACATTCCAGAAGGGACCTCAGAAACTCAGAGCAAATCAACTGAGGACCGTGAGCTCAAGTACACTGGCACTATTTCCAGTAAATTGGCTCAAACTGGAACTATTTCCAAATTATACATTGCGTACACAGCTGATGAATTTACATAACTCGAGGTTTCTAAATACATCTTCAGTAAATACCTGTCAAGAATGGTTTTATTAGAGTTGATCCTGACATAAAATGGCTGACCTTCTGTAATCCTATCCTGTCCTGCTTTTATGATCCTATGATTAAATGTATAAATAGCCTCAGGAGCAAGAAGCTTAAATTTGGCTGGCAGCAGGGGTTTTTTCATACCCAAATAGTTTCAAAAATAAGGTAACAGACCACTTTCAAAGGTCACCAAACATTCCAGTATATGAAGCCTTGTACAAAATCAAACTTCAGGTGCATGACTTAATATTTTGAGAAAAGCTTGAGTTTGTCGAGTACTTCAAAATTTGCAGGAGGCAGAACATTGACACTACTTTGGTCATTGACTCTGAAATTCTGCTTAATTTACACTTCAAACAGAAACGGTTGTTAACAACCTTGCCCCAGCCATAAAGCAATTGAAGGTTTATGGGGAATACCCAGAGGCAGAACTTTAGGTACTCTAGACTAATTTGTTCTAAGGATTATGAGATGTGTTAATCAAGCTGAAAATATACCCTAACTGCATTAAACATTTCTCTTTTACCAGAGGAACTCTTTTACAAAGCTTCTTGAGGAAATATAGTGGACTAACAATTAAATAGACTTAAGTTACTAAATTAAATAGATTCCAGAATGTTCAGTTTGTTACAAATTTGTTTCAACTTGAAATATGGGGCTGTACTATGGAACTTTAAAAGTCACAAGCACTTTTAGGTTTAAGTTTGACCATCTTTAGGAGCTAATTTACCTATTTTCCATTACATCTAGTTCTACGAGTTACCAATGTCTGACAGCTATAAATCTGATAAACAACATAAGTTGCAGATACTGTACTTGAATTTACAAAAAAATTTGGTATGTGTGAACAAATTCTTACAAGATAAAAATTACAAGAAAGATGTTCATGCTAAGAAAGGCTTAAAATTCCATGGAAATTATCAGAAAGATAGGTTGTGAACTTCCTTCTTCTAAACTGAAGAAGTATGAAAGCATAATCAGAAACATTGACTATTTTTGTGGGATATAGATATTAGCTGAAAAATCTCAATTTAAATCTGGAAACAGCTTCAATACCTCTATTTCTCTGATTTATTTGAGACAAATGACATGAGTATTGGAGGAATTTAAAACACTAGATTTTTAGAGGACTAATGTCATTTTAGGGTTTGTATTTTTGCAAGCTCCTTCTCTTTCATTTTAAGAACACTTTTGTGGAGTCTTCAGCTATGTTATGAGACAATTTTTATTCCAGCTACCAAATAATTTGCTTAATGTTCATGGCCTGGTAAAGAGTATATTTTCAAAGACAGAGTGAATTTATTTGCAAACATTCCTGCAAGGAGCATGATTTTCCAGGAGGGCTGGAAAGAAAGGGCTAGCATTCAGGCATACTGGGGTAGGAGCTTTCTCCCACTTCAGAAGCCCATCTCCAGTGCTGCATACTCTTAGCTTCTCTTAATTTGAGAGACCTTGAAACATTAGTCACCCGTGTTCTTTCAGCTATTTCATGTTTCAATTATTATTTTTTTAGCAGTGTTTATTTCAGCAAAACTGCTACAAAAACCATTAGGCTAAACAGACTTACAATAATAACTGTTTCATGTTTAGACATTTTTTTAGAGATTATTGAAAATAAAATACCCCTTATTCAGAGAAACATACATTATCAGTTCTACACTGCTTGCTTGCTTGCTGACCCCAAGAAAATGCAATCACCCCCGAAAGACAGGATGTCAACAGACAAAATTCCTTATGACTCAAAATACCCTATTTCTGTTCATCTCTGGCATGTATTCTAAAAACTGTAGTAAAAGCTCGGAGTTCAGTACCTTTATTTAACAGATGTTCCCTAATGAGTCTCAGGGACTATTAGTTTCTATCACAGTTTAACTCATTTTCTTTTGATACTGGAAGGCCAGGAATCTACTGTGGTACTATCTAGAGCTTAGCAACTGAAAGGTGCGAAACATAAATCTTCTTTTGTCTCTGGAATTGAATCCTTAAATTTACTAATGGTTCAAATAATTCAGATATTTATAATGACTCTTCCAGCAACTTCAAGAATTTCAATACACTTTGTTTTGATCATATTTACATTACAAACAATTACTATATTCCAATTGTGTAGAGGTGTGTTGGTTTATTTGGAGTTGCATAAAAGGCTCAGATGTCTGAGGTTTAACCTGTGAATTTAATATCTGCCTTGTTCTTTTTGACATCTCTGGTTTTTATAGCCCAGTAATAGAGGAAAATACTACTGCAATACAAAAACATCAAATTCAATTCTATTTAAAGCTCATAGTCAAATATTACACAAGAAACAGCACAATAAAAATGGAAATGTAGGCACTATATATGAGGGTTTCTTCCTTGTCTTTTGGCCATGTCTTCTATTTACTGCTACACAGCAGCTCAATTTCACTAGAACTGAATACCTGCAACACTTTTAGCTTCTGACCAGGTCAGAAGGCTGGGTTAAGTGCTTGAGCACTGAAAACACATCTGAGTCATCCTGGGCTGAGGTGTGCCTAAATCTACCCAAGCTGTCTGTTAGGTAGGATATTATGTAAAAAGAGAACATCTCCACCTCTCATTTCTTAAATGAAAGAGACTTAAACTCTTGTCATTTTCTTGGTTTGTTTTTGGCATCTTAGTGAAGTCTGTAAATGCAGAGTGGTTTTAGAGCATTGCTTGTCAGCTGCATCCCTCAGGACATTAAGATCTTGTCAGCCTATTTTCTAATTCCAGTGGGTCTTGTTTCAAGAGTAAATAATCTGACTACTCTGATAAGGGAAGTTATATCTACTGCTACAAAAGCTCTGGAGAAAAATTTCAGATCAAAAAGGGAAGAACCTACTGAATTTAGGTAAACAGTTACCAGGTGTCTTCACAATCACAAAAGCTGGATTGGAGTGGTTAAACATAAACAAGTTTCTTCTTTCAGTCTTACCTAAATACTTTTAGTTAAAGACAGTGTGGGGCTTCATTTTGGTCCCTTCTGCAGCAAATAGAAATTAACAGAGTAAAACATCATTAATAATCCATTAAGACTGGATTGTCATTATATCTGAGCATTATATTTAATTAATGTGTCTTGCATTGTCAGCCCTTTCTGAAGCTACAGTGAGGGCTTTTATGTGTAACAACATTAAGAGCTTAGTCCATTACACCTTTATAATGTTTTTAATAATAAATTTAACAGAAAGCTGAGTGACATCTCAAAAGTCAAACACAGTTACAGCAACTAAACAATTAAAACTTAATGCATAATTATCACAAACAGTTGTCACTGAACTTAAATCCACGGAAATGCCTTGATCTATGTCACCTGAACTTTGAATGCTGTTTTTAGCTGCTGTTTTGAAGTTGCATAACTGGAGAAATACTTACAGTCACTTGAATTATCATTCATTTCTTTAAAGGTGCCCTGTAATTAAATAATTACCACGCTAAAGGTTTTTAAATGGCTATTTTTGAAATCATTTATTTTTAGCTTTGGCAGCAGAGTTCATTAGCATAACATGTGCACTTCTCGAGTTTTAATTTATTCATCATTATGGCATGTCTATAAGATAATGTCCTTGCTTGACACACCATGAAGATGAGGCCAAATTTTCAGTGTTTGCTTATTGTGACAAATATGAAACAAGCAGAAAAACAAGTAGAATTTATACAATATTAATTTTGAACAACTGGAAATTAAAATCTGACAGGTATCTCAGCTTACTGACATTAATATTCTCTGTACTTCGTTTGTTTGCTTGTTTTTGAATTCTGCAAGGCTTATGCTGACCAGTGTAATCTTTTTGCACACACAGGGTAATGTTTTACTGTATTTAAGAGACTTCTTTTACTATTTTATTAAGACTTTAACATACACTACTTAAAATTAAAGGTATAAAAATGGTTTAAGGCAAATCATTATTTTGTATTGCATCCTGTATATTACATTATGGGTTTGACTTTGGTAAGGACAAGTAATTTTGGAAACTGTTAAAAGCCACTGCTATGCAATTTTACAATCTTTCTTATCACATTATGCAGTTATGTTTCTACCGTGGAACAGTGTTCCATAAAAATACAGTTAACCCCTCAAAAGAAATAGCAGGATGCTTGTTTTTCTGTATCATAATTTTGATTTATAGCAAATAGGACTGTTAATTTACATTAATTCCAATTAAAACTGAAAATTTAAGACATTCAGCAAATTTTATATAGTGTTAATCATTAATTTGAGTCACACACTAAGTGCTGACTAATCAAATCACATCATGCCAAAGGTAAAACTGAACTTGATCATGAAAATAATATTAATCTTTCAAGACATAAGGGTTTTAAAATGTAAAGTCTAAAGAATCCTGCAGTTTGGCTCTGTCTGATCAAAGCAAGAGAAGAGTGGCTGTCAGTAGTATAATATCCTATAAATGAAAGCAGAATAGCTTAGCTACCAATCACTAACAGCAAAACCACACAAACAAGTTACTACATGGGGTTTTTTTTCTCATCTCCTTCTATGTTACTGAGAATGTTACTGAGCTTACACTAGAACACCAGTCCTAAAGATTATTCAAGTGTCTTAAATATCATTAAAAACTCTGAAATAGTCTTATGTTTTTGTTGGACAATCATTAGATGATATACTGTTAAAACAGTAGTATTTTAGGGGCTTTGAACAATATTTTTTCTGTGTACTCAGCGCTATATATATTTATTGCATATATATATGAAAATTCATGGTAATAAAATGCATGTTTTTCCAGAAGGCAGAATATGTCTAGAGCTACTTTCTTCAAAATGCAGTTATTAGTAGCAATTGAGTAATCCTTCTTTTTTAGAATTTCCCAATGAGATATAGGTCTTCCTAACCCAGGAGCTTGCCAAGCTAGCATCACAGAATGGTGGCTCACTAAGGTTGGAAAAAATCTCCAAGATCGAGTCCAACCTTTGATGGATCATCATATTTGTCGACTACATCACAGCACTAAGTACCACATCCAGTCATCTCTCGAACACCACCAGGGATGGTGGCTCCACTACCTCTCTGTGATGTTTGTTCCAATGTCAGACAACCATTTCAGTAAAGAAATTCCTTCTGATGTTCCACCTGGACCTTCCCTCGTGCAGCTTAAGGCTATGTCCTCTTGTCCTGTCGCTGGTTGCCTGGCAGGAGAGGCCAATCACTACCTGGCTACCACCTCTTTGCAGGCAGTTGTAGAGAGTGATGACGTCTCCCATGAGTCTCCTTTTCTCTCTCTGCTAAACAAGTGATGTCCCAGCTTTTAATGAAATAAAGAAAACTTGCTATCCAAATGCCTTTTCTGCTTACAGTTGTTTTTTTGAATGTGACAGATGCTGGTTTGAGCCCCTTGTTCCTTAGCTGGACCTTGAATAAAAGTCTTCTGCTTCCTGACAGATAATCTAATATGGAAAAAAAATGGATATCTCTTTGAGTTAGACTTCTGAGACCCGGAAGCATAGCTGTTAGCCATCCAAGATATCTCACAGAGGAGGTTAAATGAGGAGGTTTTAATAAATCTTTGGCTCACATTCTGCTGAAATGGCACAGTGAATAATAAATCCTTTCCTGCTTACCTACAGCCTCATTCTAGGGAAAAATGCCAAAAAGTATAACAGTCATCCTCATTTTGTTTGTGAAAATAAGGGATATCAATTCAGAACATGACATGATATAGAATCACTCAGCATAAAAATGTTTACACCTCTAAGAAAGAATTCTATCCTTTCTTGTCTATGATTGGTCATCTGCAATATACCTGGTATTTATGGTCATGTTCATCTTTAACTGTTTGTTGAAAGAAGTTGCTCTCACTTACTTTTAGAAGTTACTATCACTTCAGTCCAAAGTTACATCTGCATTTCAGCAGTGTATTACTTGATCTGATGCACCAGCTAGACAGAAATTTACTATTTTTTTTCTTCACGCTCATTATTGTGCCTAGATCATCAAACACATTTATGCCTTGTCGTTAAATGTAGGATTTCAAAGGCACTTTTGACTTTGGTGGGGTGCTAGTTAACCCACAGGGATGAAATACATAAAAATGCAGTTTGCAGATCCTTGATAGAGTATTAGTCAGCATCAAATGTTTAAAGTTATGAGATTGACATTTTATTTTTTATATTTGTAACCTCTTAAAAGTTTTTGGGTTTTGACATCAGACAGGAATAACTGATGCACAGGTAAATAGATAGTGCTCCATAGTCATTTAATACCTATTGCTGCTCTACTTCTGTATTATAGCTTCTGTATTATGCTCTACTCTCTATTATGAGTCAGATGTAATGCAGTTTCAGCTTATGGGCAACAGATATGTAAAAAACCAAGCAAACAAACAAGAATAATGAGCTAAAGATGCCTATTTTTGGTTTTATGTTCTAGAAGGATATTATTGTCTAAAAACTTTGCTTTGCACACTGACATCCAGTCTAAAGAACAAGTATAAATACGAACAGTCATTATTAGATAAGGCATTAGACTTCATCCCATCACACAGTTAGTTTTGAATCTACATTGTTCACACTCACTGTACAGCTGGGTTTAAATCTGCATGAGTCCTGTCCTGTTCATCTATATTTTCCTGCTTGGTTGGTTTTTTAAAATCAATCAATCAATCAATCAATCAATCAAGTCAATCTCAAATTTTCAGTAAGAACTTCAGTAGGGAATTAGCAGATAGCAGACTTAGACTTCAAGCTCCAAAGTCCCCAGGCCTTCCCAAAGACACCATCTGCCATGGCGTGAGGTGGTGATGAGGTGCTGCAGCCTTCCAGAAGGGTCCCCAGCTGTGGGGAAGCCACTTCAGCACGGAGGGGCCAGACGAGGGATGCAGGCACACGCACTCCCAATCGAGTGGGACAAGCACACGCACACACAAGATCAGAGTGATGGCCGATGGCAAGGAGGCAGGAAGGATTCATCGTGTGGGTTCCAGCAGCGAGGTTTACTGAGGAGGGCCTAGGGACGAAGAACCAAGATGGAGGGCGGGGTACAGGTTAATATATGGGGAAGAAGGGGTGGGCAGAGCAACAGAACCAATGGGCTGAGGGCCAGGGAGCAGAGAGAGGGTAAGGGTACTAATGGGCGTATAGAGAAGGAGGGACTAGGGAGCAGGCGCCAATGTGGGGTACAATTGAAAAGAAATTTCTAGAGGTGGTACAGACAAAGGATAAAGGGGTGGAGTACAACAAACCAATTCTGAACGGGGGAAATCCATACATTAATATAATCAGTGCAAGGTCCTCTGGGACTTGGCCCTAACTTAGAGGGATGTTTCCTTGCGGGATGCAGCAACCATTCAACAAGTCTTTTATGTGGCTGTCATAACTTTGAATAACCAACCTTTTCTGTACTTTTTTTTTTTTTAAAATAACAACCCAAGGAGTAAAAAATTAGATCTTAAAACTCAATTTGCAAATTACAACAGCATTAATGGAAGAGTCATTCAATGTTTATTTGTTGCAGCTACATTTGCTCAGCAATAATATGTCTAATGACTACTTGAGCTAGCATTCAAAACTGGTAAAAAATAGTAAAAAAATGCAAAAGACCACATTTTTAGAATTAATACTGTTTCGTAGTGAGACATGAGGCAGTTCATACTGAGATAAGCAAGTTTTAGGTATATTCACAGAATTTTCCAATCAGACCAGGAGGCTTTTCCCAGAAAGTGTATTGAAAAACCAATTATATATATATATATATTTTTAATTGATTGCAGGGACTGGAATAAGTTAATAAAATTATCAGCTGCAGGTCACAGAGGGTTTCCCAACAAACTCCTTCAGTTTTGTGACAGATATTTATCTCTTCAGCAACATTGCTAAAAAAAAAGGAAAAAAATGAAATGAATAAACAATTGAAGTCCCTCAAACAAACAAAAAGAAAAAAAACCAAACATACTTAACTGCACATACAGCAAGGCAGAAATTGTTCTAGGATCAGTGAAGGAAATACAACTGTTTCTAATGGATTTATGGCTTAGGCATCATAAACATAATGTCTGAGATTTCAGGATTCTTAGTAGGTTTAATGTTGCAGTGCATGTGGCAGTGGCTGCAGTGGCCACACTGACAAATTCGTGGTGGATGAGCACCCAGGGCACTGGAATCCTGGTCATGGTGAGTTCCCATGCTCCCCCAGGAACTGTATTTTGCATATTGTTCTGTTAGGTTCAAGATGTCCCCCACCCAGTTTTATGTATGCCCTTATGTTTATGCATGTCCCTTATGGAATATGCATAATCTCTGAAAAGTTCTGATACATTCGATATCCCATTTGTTCATTAAAACAGAACCCTCCCCTGGGTTTGTCCCATTGGATGTTCTCCCCTGTCACCCCACAATTTACAGAATATCATTGGTTGTAACCCTGTAACCCTTTATTCCGCCCCTTTTCACTCCCATACAAAAGCAGCCGTTTGGCTTTGGCCCCCAGCTCTTCTGGTCTTTTCTGCTTTGTTCTTTGTTCACGTGTTTCTCCTCTATTAAAGTTCGGAGCTGCAGAGAGCCCCTCTCTGATCCTTTGCCTTTACCAGCGCTACTTTTACATCGGTCTGCAGTTTGCTGCTTGCGTGGGAGCCAGCACTGCTCTGTTATTTTGCGTCAGATCTGCATCAGTTTTTGCTGCAACAAAGTCCTGCCCCGGGACACCTTCGGCTGTAGGTGCTGCTGCACAGCAATCTGCTACCAGCGTTAGTTTCATATATCAATGACACTGGAACTGGGTTGATTGATCAGTTTCAGTTGTTGATTGAATTGCTCCATGACTATTTCTATGCATAAAAAATCACTAACTTTAAGCTCAAGTTAGTCAACTGTGTTTCTTCTCATAACAGTTATGAAAAAAGCAAAAATAATTCTGCTTTAGCCTGGAGTCATCTATCTATTACATCTTTTTATATTTCACAATACACAGTTTTCTGTTTATGTAAGTAAAACAGTAAAAGATAACTGATTTCAGTGTACACGCTGTACACTGACCTGCAAGTTTCACAAGCAAACAACTTATTAAATGCATTGCCAATAAGGTCAAAACTTAAAGAAGACTTAATTTTTATACCTTTGCTGCCAGAACTACCTTTTGCCTCATCACATGATTTTGTCATATTTTATTTCTCTAGACAAAAGAGTAGATATTTTTGAAAGTTAAAGTTTTGTATATCTTCTTAGGTAAACTAATGTTAACTCTTCTGCTTTGATACCATTTTTCCTGATTTACAGTAGCAGCTGCAAAGAGAATCAGGTCTTACTCTTTTAAACTGCTTTAATGTCAAAGACATTTTCTTTCTGTCCCTCGTGTTATATTTTTACACTTTCTCTTGCTGCTGTCTTTTTCAGGATCTTATTCCACAAACTGCCTCTCACAGCATGTTGCTGAGCTGGACAAAGATATTTTCATCACCATGTCTACACCTAATGTCCTAAAGTCATAGGAGATTGAAAGGAAAGTTGTGAGATAATTGCTCTGACCTATTTGCTGAAGCCTCCTACTCACTGCTATACTCCTGCAGCAGTGTTGTCTGTAGGGTGAAATAATGAAGAAAAAATGGTCTCATTACAGAGAGAACCACAAAAAACATTCATTCACTGAAATATGGGAATTAGTAGTAATATAAAATGTGAAGTAGTGAAGCCTCTGTATTAATACAGAAGCAGGCATTTATGTTTTAACTACAGCTTGTTACATTTCTGCCATCTCATTAAATAAATTCCCCTTTTCTTTAAATTGCTCTTTAACATGCATGTCCCAATGGGAATAAAGGGAAGTTCAGAATCCTGTGTAGTGGTTCTCTTGTTGGTTAAGCAAAACCACTTGCAAAGGGCCTAATGTAATAAATGGGTAATGACAGAAAATGCCAATGGGCAGATATTTTTTAATAACAAAATTAATTGTTTTAAATCTTGTTATATTTTACATAATTTTTAATGCAACATATGGCAGTGCTTTCATGGTCACTCCCTTTTAACTAGAGCTAGCTGTTGCTGTCACTTAAAAATACTGTCCTTCTAATTACTTAATATCATATAAACAAAGAATAAATGAGTGTCCTTAGTATAACAGCCCATAATCAAGAAAGAAAGAAGCAAAATCAAAATACCTCTTATTTTCTAGGATACAATGTAATTCAGTTATTCTTTGTTCCACAGGAATGCACTCCTTCAGTTTCCTTTGTCTGTAGAGTTAAGAAAGGGACATAGGCTTCACAGAGAACTTAGAAATGAGCAGGGCTTGCTGTGAGTGGAAATCAATATAAATATAGTATGGAACAAGGCACACAATGGTACTTTGGCAGAGGTCATCTGTAGACTGGCAAATCAGACAAGCAACAGGATGAGCAGTTTCTCTAGCATTTATTTCTAACAAGAGTGATGAAATTGTTTTCTGAGCAGTGAAAAAGGTGCAGTTTGATTTCCTACAGCTTGCTGAACTTTGCTTCAATGACAGAACAAATTCAGATCCCCTGACATATGACCTGTATCTGTATTTTCCCTTAAAGTATTTCCCATACTCCCAACATTTTTTCCTTCTGACCTTGCATATGCTTCCCAGGGTAACTAAGACTCACTCATTCACTCATTCACCTGTTACATAAGAAGGGGTACATGTTGATCTATTTGTTATTTTTTGTCTCCTAACAGGCCAAACAGAACAGAAAACTGATGAGCTTAAGCCTTTCTCAGACTGCAAATATACAGACCAGACTTTCCTTTCTGGCCCCCTGGCTGATAAAAAAACCAAAATAAATAGTCTTTGAGAGTTTCACTCTTCTCAAATGTTACAGAAGTTGATCAATCATTTAAAAAAAATATTGTGAAACAGATGATAAACAGATGGACATATAGATAAGTAATCAAAGCTTCCTTTAATTAAGGAATTTGTTAAAAAAATTATTTTACTGAATTTTAAAGAAGCCAGTAAATACAAGAAGTCTCATTTTTGTGCCTTGTGTAATGTCATTACAAGTGATACACAATTATTAACATTTTAAATAAACCAATGAACTGAACTAATTTTATTTAAGATCAACAAAAACCTAGGTATATATATCCTCTGGCTACTCTTGTTGTGTGAAGAAATCATAGTTTTTAATATGGATGTCTCTATTTAAAAGTATGTTGTCCAAAATCTGTAGAATTATGAAAACTGAATATTAGAGATAGCTATATGTGAGTATTAAAAGCTGGTAAGTTTTGGCAAACTTAATTAAAAACTTTAAGAAAAGTACAATTCTGAAATCTGCTCTTTGATTACTGGGATAGAAAGTGTATGAAGGGCAACCAATAAGAATTAGCAAAGTATAAAAACTTCAAATCAGAGACTTGAAACTACAGAAAGATTAAGGTTTCCTTCTAAAGAAGCACTAGTTGTGAAGCCACTCTGAGTCAGACAGCAGATCTCCACTTCTTCGTGGTGGAGAGAGACACTGGAGTCAAATTCCCCCATCAGCCATGGATTCCTTGTAGTAAGATAAAACTATATTCTGAACGTGTTTATCTTTATCCACTGATGGAAGGGAGCATTACTTCCACCACTGCTACCACTTTAGACAGTCACATGAGTCTGCACAAATCCATTCTACCTTCAGCAATTAGTGAATCAGATAGCATCTAAGGGCCATCATGCTAAGGTCATTAGCAGCTCAAAATACCAGAAATAACATAATGACAGGAATATATTTGCTGCACATAGTTTGCACAAAGTGGTAAAGTGGATTTTGGAGTCTATCATTTCACTGCATTCATACACTCATTTATACATATATGTTAGTCATCTAGAAACGTCACTGTGACTGCACTTGCACTATGTCATAAAAAGAAAGCAGTTCATCCAAAGAGAGCTAATGAATTATGTCAGTTAATAGATCATCATATGATACTGTAACTAAAGCAGCAAAGATCATTCTTGGATTAAAAATGCAAGACTGTCAGGTAGGTATAGAGAGAAGATCCCTTATCTACACGTATTCCTATGGAAATTACTAGTCTATTACTAATAACATTTCTGGAGTATTTGTGTTTGTTCAACAACTCACTACTTCTTTTTTAAATGTATTAAATCCTCCAGTACAAATGTCATACATAAAATCAACTAAACAAAATAACTTTTATTGTGTGTGTTCAAAATGTCAATAATCACAAAAGGCACAAATGAGTCTGATTATGGAGAAACAGTAATAATATCCAAAGAGAGTAAAAATAGTATTCATCACATGAAACAAAATTTGACAATCACTTCTTTATGAGCAGATAATTTGTTTGCACATATAGTTTGTTAATGTAAGACAGGAATATACTCGAGCAAGTATTAATGTGAACGGAGATTACAGTCAAAGGGGATTATAGTCATGCAATTACCTGCGGGCGTTTATGTGATTATGCAAAGATTTTTTTGTTAGTATCAGAGGATTCTTAAAGGAAAGTTACATGTAAGGATTCACTTATGGATCCTTTCCTGGAGGGTTGCCCCAAAAATGGGAAGCAAGGGAGCACTGTAGAAAATTTTTCATTAAATGAAAAATACAGCTGAGCCAGAGTAGTTCCCTGTTTTACGATCTTCAAGTACTTCAGTCTTAGATCTAATATTAGAAAGAAAATTTCCTTTAAGCAGTTCTGTCTTGTTATGTGCTGGAAAATAGCTTTTCCCTTCTGTGAATGAGGCAGAATGGCAGAACAGAATAGAAGCAGAAGCACAGAAATGTCAGAAAAGCCTGATTGCATGGTATATACAATCCTATGCAGGCAAAGTTTTTGCATGGAGAACATTAGTGCTAAAACGTGTTTTAAAATTTTTTGATGTATTTTAATGATCAACATAGATGTTTTGTCTGGGTTCTAATGGTTCTTCAATTTAAAACAGGCAAACAAGCAAACAAAACCTTCAAAAGTTACAGCTGAAACTATCTCTTCTCAACTCAGACATTACTTACACAGTTCACTGCTTTATTGTTCTCATCAACTACAGCATGTCTGTGATATTTTCAGTTAATTTCTTTGCTGGATATTGAAGTAGAAAAGTGCAACAGTAAACTTTGCATATTATAAAAAAGCGTAGGCCATAAAGGCACCAGCTATAAAACATGACATTAAGCGTCTTTTACATCGCTGTGTGCTCAGCAAAAGTCAGTCTGTAGCAAATGTTTCTACAGTTATTATCTTATAGCACAAAAAATTTGGCTCATTGACTTTAAGACCAAAAAAATAGAACACTTCCCCGAATGACAACTGGATGGAAGCTGCTAGATACATTGTTGTAAAGAGATCAAAAACAGTTCCAAAGCAAAAGCAGTACACTGACTTCAAACATTGAAGTGCTGCTACAATTTAAAAGGGCAATATTCCAAGAAAGGTTTCGTTAGATAAGAGGCAGCTTGATTGCTATCTGTGCTTATTTGGATAAAAAGTAATTTTAGTGGCTGTGAAGGTTTATTGGACTCTGCTGATTTAAACACACTGACAGTAAAGAAAAACTTGCTGAATATAGCTGAGATACAGACTTACAATGCAGCGGATGCTCAAGATCCTAAAGAAAATGGAAGATAAGCAGCTGAGAGAATACGGATAAGCTACACAGCTTAATGGTTTTGGTGGCAGCTACAGAAAAGCTGAACATTTATGAATGATCTATTCATCAATTAAACACATCCTTTAAAGTCATAAAATATGATGTAACTGTGTTACAGCCTCACTACTGCCATGTTACAGCACCACTGCTAGTCACAAACCCATTCTACAGCTGTGGGTCAGGCAAGAGGCAAAAGTAATGTGAGATGTATCAGTTTGGTGCTATTAAGGTGCTTCTCATTAAACTGTTTCTGAATGTACTTGTTTCAATGAAAACCAAAGCTTCTACCCTTGTTGCAGGGGTACACATATGTACGCAAGGATGACTACACAGTGCAAAATGGGCTATGCTGGCCAATGTACAATTAACAGATATCAGATAGCAAGTCCATGGTATGCAAAAGCACTGTCATCTTAAAGGGCTGTGTACAATGAACTTAACTCCAGTATTATTGCCTGTGGAATCACTGCCTTGTAAGGGCAAGGTTTTGTGGGAATACCCAAACTAAGAGCAGGATGGAAGGAGTGGGATTGAGTGTACCACCAGCAAGTTTGCAGGTGACTCCAAGATGAATGGTGCTGTTGATAACCTGAGAGATGTGATATCTTCCAGAGTGACCTGGACAATCTCAAGAAGTGGGCACATGGCAACCATATGAAATTCAATGGGGCCAAGTGCAGCTGGGCTGGGGTAACTCCCATTCTCAATATGGGATGGGGGATGAGCAGATTGAGAGAAACGCTGAGCAGAAGTTCTTGGGACGACTGGTGAATGAAAAACTGTACATGGCCCAGTGACGTGCACTTGCAGCCTGGAAAACCAATTGTATCCTGGGCTGAATCAAAAGCAGTGTGGCCAGAAGGTGGAGGGAGATTATTCTCCCCCTACTCTGCTCCCTTGAGACCCCACCTGGAGTTCTCCATCCAGATCTGGAGCATGCAGCACAAGAAGATCATGGACCTGCTCAAGTGCATCCAGAAGAGGACCATGAGGATGATCAGAGGGCTGGAACTCTCTTATGAAGACAGGCTGACAGACTTGGGGTAGTTCAGACTGCAGAAGAGAAGACTCTACAGGGACCTTCAAACAGCATTCCAGTACTAAAGGGGGTCTAAAAGAAAGCCAGAGAGAGATCTTTTACAGATGTAATAGATTTAAACTAGAAAAGGATGGATTTGGACTAGAAATAAGGAAGAAATATTTTGCACTGAGGGTGGCAAAATACTGGATCAGATTGCCCAGAGAGGTGGGAGATGTCCCATCTCTGGAAACATTCAAGATCTCACTGAACAGATCTATGAGCAACCTGGACTACTTGAAGATACCCTTGGTCATTGCAGGGGGGTTGGACCAGGTGACCTTTAAAGATCCCCTCTAACCAAAACTATTGCTTTTATGATTCCATGAGACAGTCCCGCATATGCAAATGTCATTTTTATGGTCAATGGTAGTTAATGTGTAGGTGTGTGTATATACATATGTGTGTATATATATATATATATGCATATATATATGCGCATCTCTAAACATCCAGAGTCACCTATGTTCCCTCTAGGGCAAAGGAATGAGACAGATATCTTCAAAAGGTAATATTTTCTATCCTATAACAAGTTTCTAAGAAAAATAAGAGTAATTACTTCTGGGAAGATGCTTATCTACATCTATTTGGTAATTTAGACAAGAAGATTGACATTTAGATGACGTTCAGTAGAAAAAATTAATATTATCCTTCATTTTGAAGTACCCCAGGTGTGCTTTCTCCTTGCACGGGTGCCCAGTGCCATTTGCAATGCTCTAAGCCCTGGTCTCAAGATCTCACATGATGCTTTCCAGCTCTGAGCAGGTAACTCAAATACTGTAGACTCCCACATGGTTCTGAGTGACTATTTCTGGTCAGCTGGACGGCTTCTTTAAGGTTCACTGAAATGCAGCTAGGGAATGACACAGATGTTACACATTTCAAATATTTAATTCCCAGTTTTCACTGCTATGCCACATAACAGCAAGGGCCCAAGCTCTGTGTCTGTATGTTTTCATAGTTTTCATTGACTTCACAGGGATTTGCAAGGATATGAGACCACAATTTGTGGCTTCCTTTTTAATTTTTTCTTTTTTTTTTTTTTTTTTTTTTTTTTTTTTTTTTTTTTTTATGTTTTGGGGGCTTTGGTTTTTAATTT
>WEIT01034430.1:154554-291705 GCA_013389985.1 Dryoscopus gambensis | reverse complement strand
TGGCTCTCCCAGGGACATTGGGGTGCCCCAAATGACATCACAGCCCCCGAGTCTCCATCCCGTCCTCCAGCCTTTTTTCCTCACCCCCGAAGAAGGCTCAAAACGTGTCAAACTGCCCTGCACAGCAGCGCGTTGCTTTAATAAAGCCATTTCCATGTGTACATCCCCCCCAAAAGGGCTCTGCTGCAATAATAAAGGGGGGCAGCCCCCAGATGGGTCGAAGTTCCTCCCCAGTTCCACTGTCCCAGGCTGGCGGCCGCCCCACGGCGCGGGGACAGCGTGTCCNCTCGGGGCAGCGCCAGGAGCCGGCTCAGCCCTTCCCCGCGGCGCTGCTGCTGCCCCCGGCGGGGCTGGAGCTCCGGGATCCCCCCTGCGCGCACGGACCCACCGAGCCGTGCGATGGGAGCACCAGGGAGAGACCGGGAGAGGCAGAAAGAGCGAGTGGGAGCACAGAGGACACGGCAAGAAAAGGAAGAACTGGGTGCAGGATGGAGATTTAAAAAACCAAAACTGGGAGAGGCAGCACGACAGAGAGAGATTAAAAAGAAATGGGGACAGGGAACGGGACAGAAGGATCCAGTGGGAAACGATGGCACAGGGAGCAGGACAGAGCAACAGAGAATAAAAAGGAACGTGAGTGAGGCATGGAGAAGGACAGCTGAAAAGACAGGGTGGTAATCGCACAGGAAGGACAGAGGGATACAAAGAGGGAAACAAGGACGGAGAGAGAAAACGACCACGGCCGGTGGGTGTGGGGGGAAGATGGGCAAGGCGCAGCAGAGGGATGGAGAAAGAGAGGGATGGGCAGCAGGACAGAGCGTTATAAAGAGAGGAGTGCAGTGAGGGAGAAGGACTGAGCAGCAGATGCAGACAGGTACAGGCAAAAGGACAGTGAGAGGGACAAAGAAATACAGTCACGGTGCAGGACAGAGGAAAAAGGAGAGGAAGAAAGAAGGAAAGATAAAGATGCGGGCAGGGAGGGAGACAGAGAGAAGTAGGACAGATGGCAAGGAGAGATTGAGCAATATTTATTAAATAAATATTGAGCATTTACTTATTAAAAGAAAAACAAGAACAAGAGAGAGTGAAGAAGTAAAAGGAAATGGGTTGGGGAGCACACAGAATAAGAAAGGAGCACAAAAGACACACCGGACAGAGAGAAGAAAAGTGGTGGAAAGTTGGATATAAGGCTGAAAGAAAATCAGGAACACACCCCAGGACTTATTAGAGAGTGTGGCTGATGAATGTGTAAATAAACCACCAGCTCAAACAGAACCAGTTGTTGTCATGGTTCGGCCTGGGACTCATTAATTAACGTCTGTCTCTTGGCAGGGCCATAAACCCCCTGATAAAACACGAGGTGAAAGCTGAATGGATGATGTGCAGGTTTGGTGCTGCTCAGCCCTAATCCCAGCCCGTGCCACCAGTGAACCCCCTGATCTACGAACCTTTTCTCAGGGAAATCTCACCTTTATCCCTTCTCTTCCCCTCCCAGTATCTGAGTGTGCTCTGAATGAACATGATGAGAGGCTTCTCTGTTGCAGGTCCTTTGGAAATCCTACGGTGACTTTGAGATTGAGCAAGAGGAGCATGAGAAAACCGGGAACATTTCCCACCGGTTCCTGCAGCGCACACGGAACTTCAAGGGGTGTGTGGGCACCCAGGACTCGGAGCTGGCCCTGAACCTGGCCCACGGGCAGGGAAAGCCCGGGCTGCCTTGGGTCAAATCAACCCAAACTCAGTCCCGTGCCTGTGCTCTGAAGGGCCAGAGAAGTTTCCCCACTATGGATAACAGGCTCATCTCCACACAAGAATTAATGCATCACCTTCTCCTGGCTGTGTTCCTTGGCTGTCATACAGCATTTTCATTGGTCATGAACAAACGCATTTCAAGAGTTTTTACCTATTACTGACTAAGTATTTTTGTTTTGAAAAACAGCCAAGAAAACACCATGGACAGGCAACAATTCCATTTGAACAGTCTCTGAATTACCACTTATTTGAAAGGAAAATAATAAGTTATGTGCAGGAGTATATAGCTATTACCAATAGAATCAGTAAGTTTTTCAACATTGCTTTTGGTATGTCATGGAGAAAATCCATTCACCTCAAGATTTCTCATCCTTACATTCTTCCCCTAACAAACAAAATTT
Source organism: Dryoscopus gambensis (assembly GCA_013389985.1). Lineage (NCBI taxonomy): Eukaryota > Metazoa > Chordata > Aves > Passeriformes > Malaconotidae > Dryoscopus > Dryoscopus gambensis. The sequence continues at coordinate 289,552 of WEIT01034430.1, read as the reverse complement.
CACAAAAAAAAAAAAAATAGCTCAATCTGAGTCACCTGCCCTTAGTTTCCACCTATGTCCACAATCCTGGCAGGAGCCTGGAGAGCAGCAGAGTCACTTTGTGACTTTGCTGTGTTCAGTTGTTTAAATCAGTCCAGTCCCTCTGCCAGTTCACACACGGCAGCTTTGGCCTCCCCTTCCCCGGGACTGAATCCTTCCCTGGTCTGTGAAGCTGCACCTCCAGCAGAGACAGAAGGATCCACCCAGTGCCGTGTCGGGAAGGCCAAGACCACAGGGAAGGATGACAATGTCAACCCTTGAGATTAAAAATAAGAAAAATATTGTGAGGAAACAACAAAAAGTCCAATTTTACTTAGGCTCCTGCAGGTGGCATTTTATGGTTCTGCAGTGTGTACTTCCTCTGAGTTAAAAATAATCCCCTCATAGGAGCGTTAACTTCTCAATTAAGCCTCTTTTGTTACTAAGATTTAGGGATTTATTACATCCAGCTTTATTTCCTGTAACCTTCCCAGTTACTTCTCTGTTTAAAAAAAAAGGGGGGGGTAATAAACAAAGAGAGACCAACTCAACTATAACCTTTTCCTTGCTTTTCAGGATTTACTAACATCAAACACCTCGCACTGGAGAAGAAAGAATAGCTTGTTTTTACACATCCAAATTCCTTCAAGTTTCAGTATCATCTGTTTCCTGGCATAATGAGAAGTGAGAAGTGTTTTGCACAGCACAAGGAATAAAATGGTCTAATTTTCAGAAGACACAATTGCACAAGAACAGACAGCAAAACTGCCTCAAAGCAATTTGGGCACAGGTTTCACTTTTTGCACTCTGAGCTTTCTTTTGTGTCACACCTGAAATTCAGAGTTCCTCAGTACTCTGCCCCAGTCCTTTCCTCTCCTGTCAGTGCTGCTTTCACGTGAAAAGAGAGGAATTTTCTTGAGCACTGGATGTCAGCCTTAACACCACAAGAAGTGGTTCAGAAGGAAAGAAACCTGCCTGCTGCTTCCACTACTGCTCAGGCCAAGAATGCCAACTCAGTGAGAGCTGCCACATCCTTCCTTTGCTCAGAGCTTGTAGTGGGACAAGCAGCACAAAACCCAGCAGATCAGAGTCACCTACACACGAAGCTTTCCAGCGTGAACCATCCAAACCAAAAAAGCGTCCCCCAAAACCCACAGCACACAACATCCCAAATTAGAACTCGGTATTACGAGGTACCATTCTGTGCAACACTCACCCTTTACAAAACGAGGTACAGACACGTGCCAGGGGTCTCAGGTACACGGCAAACTGACACCATGGGCCCATCTCTGTGAGTACAACGCACCTTTGCAGGCACCTGCCTCGTGTCACACCACTCCCAGCAGGCTGCGCAGAACCCCCCGTCCCTCTCAGCCCTCCCTGCCCTGGCTGGGGTGCAGAGTGTCCCCCACGCCCTTGTCTGGCTGGGACAAACCCACGGAACATGTGAGTTCAACACCAACTGATCTCTGCACACGCAGGCCTCGCTTTCCTGTCTTGCCAACAAGTGATGCGGCGCCATGAAACGTTGCAGCACCTTCTGCAGGCCAAGACACACTTGGGTGCTGGCAACAAACTGTATTGAATAGTGTTCTCCTTCACATGACTGACATCTTTAATCCTCTGCTAACACAAATGGTACTTGGAGAGGTGCTGTCAAAGCCCTCTGCAAACCCACACTACTGCTTACGTGGAAGTTCCTCACCAACGTCCTTCACCACTTCCTGCCAGGAGCCTGAACCAGCAGACTGATGGATTTCAATCCTAAATTAGGTTTTCTACATTCTTTCTCTGCCCCTTCTCTACAACCTTTTCCTTCAGTTTTCTCTTCCAGCCTCCTAGTTCTGTCTAAAAGAATGCATATAAACAATACTGCAGATAACAATACATCAAGTACAGATAAAGGCACTGATGTTACAGCCTTCTTACAGATAACAGAAGTTTCCTAAGAACTCTCCTGGAACAGAGAAAGAAGAAAAATCACATAGACTTTTAATACAAGACTCTAAAACAAACAAGAGATTTAGTCTTGTATATTAAATGTTAAAAATCACATGCATAATTATAGAATACTTTATAGTTAAAAAAATATTTCAAAACCTAACCCTGACAGTTTACCTGCAACTGCTATAAAAGATCTATCCTATATCTATATCTATCTATATATGTGTATCTATATCTATCTATCTATCTATATATATATGTGTATATATACAAACATGATGATTTTCTGTAATCTTCTTACAGGCATTTTAAATCTGCTTTGCTTCACAGGTGCTTTTCTGCCAAAGGCATTCCCATCTATTTTGATCCTAAATAAAGGTTTGGAAAGCTGAGTTTCATGAGAACTGGTTTATATTTTGATTATTCTTAACTTGGATTTTCCCTTGCCACCAAAATCAGTGGGTAAACCCAGCATGTCCTTGAAGGGCCATAAGATCCCAGATAGCCAATCCCCAATTCCCTCAGGATTTGTACACTGAAGCTTTTCAGGGTTAATTTAGCAAACTTAAGGTTTTGGTGATTTCATGATCAAAACAACAACAAATCTGTGAAAGAAAAACTTAACTAAAGCTGGCTAAAAGTGCTCCCTGCTGATGATTAATTAAAACGACTCATTAAAAATGAGGTATGATTGATTAAACACTCACAAACCCATCTTGCCAAGATCAGAGTTCTCTGCCCACCAAGGACACAGCAAGCAGCAGGGACATTTCTCCCACTCTCCGGCAGAGACCTCCTCCCTCCACATCCAGGGAACTGCAGACATTCAGGGAACACCAACTTAGACCTGGGCTGGGAACCAAGAGAGGGACAAGGAATATTTTTAAAGTCCTTCCAACCTCAGTGGTGTCCAGACCTGGGAGAAAGCACTTCCCACACCACTCTTGGAGTTTTCTTCCCTGCCCTTCCAGCTTTGGAAGGTTTCTGTGGGAGCCTGACTTATTTGTGCAGTTCAGGAGCTGCACGTGCCTAAAGCATCGCCTTGGGAACATGAAGCTTCCCTCATGCATTTCATTTCTTTACCCCAAATGTTCTCCCCAGTTATCCACAATCTAGAAAGAAAAAAAGGGAAAAGAAGGAAGACCAATTAATTCTGACATAAGGAATGTTAATTATTCCAACACACTTCCAGGTGAACAACATTTCTGCCACTCTAACAAATCCGCTTTATATTGTCTCAATTAAATATTAATTATTTAAATATTGTATTAAGAAGCTTAAGGACACAACACTTGGAATTCTCGAAAAGGGCTCAGCTTTGCTACTTGAAGGACTTTCATGCCCAGGGAACTGAGTGGTCCCAGATATAAACACCACATTTTATACAAATCTGATAGAAATTTGATATTGTTTGGCTACTAAGCTTTCCAAAAGTTGTTGAGTCAAGGCTGGAAATCCTCACTGAAGGTTTTCCACGTCCCATCTGGATTTACCCTTGGGAAAACCCCGCTCTGAGGACATGGGTTTAAAGAGGTTGCACTCGATGTTATAGACACAGAATTCCTTTGGGATTTGGCATTTCCTGCACCTCCAAACACATTAAAACAACAAAGTGCAGAGTCCTGAGGCTCAATTATTCCCATTCTCCTCGCATCCCTTTTCTCAGCTCCGTGTGGATTTGGGCCGCCTCTGAGGGTCTGGAAAGGAATTTGGGAATCCCCTTGATTTGGTTTGGTTTCCAGGTTTTTCTCTGAGGTGGCCCAACAAGCAAAAAAAGAAAAAAAAACCCAGAACAGCACAAAATCGCAGTCCCTCCCAAGATGCAGCTCCTCACACCAAACCTTGGGAGAATCCATGGTGGCTCCAACACTGCTTCAATCCCACCTTGAGCTGAGCTTCCAGGGTGCTCTGCCTAATCCACATCGAAGCCTGGATAGCACAAAGCCTGCAGGAAAAGAGGAGGCAAAGTGAAGGGGAGAGGGGAAAAAATAAAATTTTGGGTTTTTCCTCTGTGCACAACAGGATTGAAGGGCAGGATGGAGAGGTTTTATGGAAAAGAAGTACAAAAGGCTGCTTAATTCCCAGCAATTAGTGCTGCTGAGGTTGAATCCAAGAGGACAAATCCACTGGGATCAAACAGGAGTGTCTGACAGGATGGGTTATGACACAGACCTGCAAAGCTGGAGTCTTCTTTCTTCTCCAGGGCTGTCCCAGAAATTCTCAATGTCTGGATGTACTCCCAGTCTCCCTGCAGGGAGGATGGACTGGGATATCCCAGGTTACTGGTGAGGCTAAAACAATAAAGTTATGCAATGATCAAAGAGTTTTTCCCAAGGAAATGACATATTCTGTGAAACTGGGATAATCTATCCCATGGCTTTCTCCAGGAAGAGTCACAGCTGGATATGGTCTCCCATAAAGGATTCCATATGGGCTCACCTTTTTCTTGGAGCTTGGCTGAATTCGTCAGCAATGCCAGGGAATGTGGCTATTTGAGGGTTTTGGCAGATTTGGTTCATTTGCCTTTTTAGGCTTTGTTTTCTTCTCTCAATCTTCCACTGGATTGTGGTGTCCAAGGAATATGTCAATCCAATTTGATTCCTGTTCTTTTGGACAATTTTTTCATGATTCCTATACAAAATGAGGCCCCTATTAGGATGTTTTTCCCTACCATTTCCCTGCAGTTTTATCTGCCAGTCCATTCCCTACACTAGTTGGAGTCTTCCCAGATTTCTGAGCTTCATGAGGCAGGAGACTGACTTGGGTGGGAACTGAACACTCCCGAGGAATTGTCTGGTAACATCTCCACATTTGACAGCTGATCCTTGTTCCCTCTTTCTTCCCTTCAGGCAATTCCAAGGCTCGCTGCTCCCATCTGGGAACAGTCCCCAGTCTGGATCTTCTCGAGGAGTATCCCTGCAGTTTTCTCTGCTGGGATCCTGCTCAGGACTCTGTGGGGTACAAATTTAGCAATTAATTCTTCTTACCCCTGCCCAGTTCTAATTCCAAAGGATTTGGCATCTGCCTTGCCCAGCTGGAGTCTGCTTCCAACTCTGTTCTTGCTGCTTCTGCTGCTTTCCATTTCCCAGGAATCCCACCAACAGAGCGACAGTGTTTTCCACCTCCTCTGGGATTCCCTCTGTTGGGTTTAGGTGCTGGAAGAATATCAAAACCTGGGCCTCCAGGGCTTTACTATCAGGAATTACATCCCTGATTTGTTAATTTCCAAATATTATCTCTTCCTAACAAAGCACTGGGCATCCAAGGAATGTAGAAATGGATGTGCTAACCACTGGTTACACCTGTGGAATGTCAGAGCTTGGAAAAAAGGGCAGCTGGGGCTTTTCCTGGTGGTACCCGTGAGGTGTATTTTACCTAAGAGCCCCTTCCCACGTCTTTCCTTCTGTCTACCAAAAATCCACCTGTTCATTCCCCAGCTGCTTCCTCCCTCTTTTCCTTTATCCAACAGAATTTTAACAGGTGAACATTCCCCTCTGTAATAGCACCTTTCATTCTGAACCTAATAACAAACAAATCATGTCCTTTGACCATTATTAGGATTTCACCAAGAGCTGGTGGATGGAAAATGATCCTCTCCTGGCCCCTGCTGGATTCCAGGGATTCTTTTCCTCTTCCCCTACCCCGCCCCTTTTCAGGCTTTGTTCCACAGCTTTTGCTTCCAATCCTTGGGTCCTTTCCCTCACTCCAGGAGCTCCCAGCAGTCCCTCACCCTCTTTTCTCCCATCCTGATCATTTCTCCAAGAACGGATCTGTGCATTTCAATTCCCTTCTCTTTTCTCCAACAGTTCCCACCAATCCAGGCCTAAAGCTGACACAAGGAGCGCTCAGTGCCCACAAATCCAAACCCAGACCTTGCTGTCCCTAAACCAGCAACTCCAAACACACAATCCAGGAAAATTTGCATTAATTCAAACCTTACCTTTAGGACACACCTCAGGCTGCAGCACGAAGTCAGTGCAGACAAGTGATCCACAGGAGCTGTGGGATTTTCTGCTCTTCCTGCAATGGCATTTATGGCTGAGCAGTTCAGAATGAGGCCTGAGCAGACAGGACTGGAGAATAAACACCGAGCAATGACCCCGGTGCTTGGCAGAGGCCTGGGGCATCCCAGTGCAGGCTATTGGCTTCTTTTCCCTTTTATCACTGCAATTAACCTGGCACGGGGACTTTTTAATCCATCCAGACAATGAGACCCATTTCCTGAAATAGATCCTCCATATAAATGGGAAGCATGGAAAAGCTCACTGCCGTATTCAGAAAGCCTTCAGCAAAGCACTTGGAAAAGCAAAGGTGGTGTGGGATTACCTGGAGTGCCAGGGAACCGAAGCGAGGGTGGGAAACCAGCACACAGCAAACAGCTGCCACTGCTTCTCACTCCAGTTGCTACAGCAAGCACAGCTTCCCTGGAATTTCACGCTCAGCGTCTCTTCCAAGCTCAATGGGTGAACAAACGGGTACTCCAACATCTCTGGAGGAACTGGAATCCAAGGGTGGATCTAAACATGGGGCTCCCGCTTGCCACTCTCTCCAGCTTTTCTCCAGCTCAGCCCTAGGCTGGGAAACAAATGACAACATTTTAAAAACATTTTAAAAACATCCTTGAGGTGTCTTGAGGATGCCCAGGCCTGAGAGAAAGCCCTTCCCACCACCCCCTTGGCCTTTTCCCACTCTGAGGAACTGTGGAAATGCACATCCAGACCTGAGTCAGACAGCCTGGGATGCTTTCTGCACACCAAATGCCACAGCTCCAAGCACCAGGAGCCTCAAAATGCTCTGGATGCAATTCCCAGCCTGTGAGGCTGCAGAAATTGTACAAGCAATGATGCGTCATTTTCATTCTACTTTGACAGAGCAAAAACCTGAAGGAGATAACACCTAACACGTCTCTGTGAAAACAGGTCAAAAAAAACTGATGCAAAGGCTAAGAATTGAGGTCTGCAGCAACAAGGACTGAAATGTTGCCAAAAGAAAAAAAATAAAGAGCTGTGCAGATGCAGTGGTAACTACATTATTAATCAAGGGTTTGAACACCAAAAGCACTGCATCCAGTGCTCAAAATCACAAGCAAGAAGGGAACTGAAAAAAGATCAGGAAAGAACATGCCCTGGAGTTCAGAAATTTGGGATGTAGCCATATTGTTACCAGATTCATGGGCTTAATCGTGATTGCATTATTTCCCATAGATTGTCAACTAATCTAGCAGAATACCAGCAAGGAGGTAACAGAAAGTGGCAATGCTGGCAAAGCAGGTCCCACTGCCTTTGGGTTGTTTTATCAGGGGTCCCACAATAGCACTTTCCAAACATTTTCCAAAAGATGTCAATATCCACCAAAAAAAGCTGAAGAACCAGGATCATACAAACCAGAACCTGAAAGGCAGAAGCCCAGAAATGACTTGTCCAGTGCTGCATTAATGCTAATTTGGAAGTTAATAAAAATAGAAGAGTTTTTTTTTCCTCGCAATGTAGAAGGTCTGGAAATCCAGTTGCTGATGAAACAAACCAAAATACTGGCAAAAACTCACTATGGGACTTACTGGCCTTTCAGACACTGAGTAATCCTGTGAAGAATCATAGAATCATAGGATATCCTGAGTTGGAAGGGACCCATCAGGATCGAGTCCAACACCTGGCCCTGCACAGGCACTCCACTCCACCCTGTGCCTGAGAGCGTTGTCCAAACACTCCTTGAGCACTGATAGCCTTGGGGCTGTGACCATTTCACTGGGAAGCCTGTTCAGTGCCCTTTTCCTAATATCCACCCTAACTAACAGGAATAATGATGTACAGAAAAATACACCACTTTAGCTAAGCACAAAGGTGGTGGAAAATTATTTTATATGGTTTATACCCAAAAATTCAGTGGGTATAATGTAAAAGGTAACAAATATATTTGATTTCAACATTTATTACATAAGTTAAGATGTTTACATTCAGAAATGTTTCTGAAACATTCTGACAGCAGTGCCGTGCAACAAAGAAATATTTACATTAAAAACACCATGAGCTGTTCACAAATATTTTTACCCATGTTGCTGATTTGCTACAGGTTCCAAGTACCCAACTCACAGACTCATAGAATCACAAAGATTGCTCCTTGAACAGTAAATCTAGTGCAAGAACTACTTTACCAGAAATACTGAAACTATGAATTTAGAAGACATGATAGAGGTCTACAGGATGTGTTTTTTTTGAATGAAGAAATATATCTACAGGCTGCGAGATTTCATATGAATAGACATATAAAATGCTGTCTGCTTGTACAAGAGACCTTTAAATATTGAAGCAAGAAGGGGATTTATTTAGAAAGGTACTAGAAAGCATAACTAAAATAACAGAGGTAAAATAAAGGCCAGTAAGTAATCGTTCCCCTTCATCAAGATTTATATCTGTGTACTTTGTAGCTGATCCTGGCCAGTCATTTGTGTTGTTTTATGAACACTTGTACAGCCCGTAGATAAACATTAAGGTTAGGAAGAAGTGAATTGACAACTCACACCTTTCTGTTCCTGACAGCCTATTGAACGTGTGTTTGCCCCAGTTTGAGCATGTTTCCACTAGCATTCAACCTGGAATGACCCTCCACCCTCACAGGGAAGAATTTCCTCCTCATATCCAATCTAACCCTGCTCTCTGTCAGTCTGAAGCCACTGCCCCTTGTCCTGTCACTCCAGGCCCTTGTCAAGAGTCTCTCTGCATCTTTCCTGTGGGCTCCCTTCAGGCACTGCAAGGCCACAATGAGGTCACCCCAAAGCCTTCGCTTGTCCAGGCAGAACAATCCCAATTATCCCAAACTTTCCTTGTAGCAGAGCTGCATCCACCCTTCTGATCATATTGGTGAGGCCCTGGCACAGAGAAGCTGTGGCTGCCCCATCCCTGAAAGTGTCCAAGGCCAGGCTGGATGGGGCTCTGAGCAACCTGGGATAGTGGAAGGTGTCCCTGCCCATGGCACAAGATGATTTTTAGGTCCCTTCCAACTCAGGCCATTCTATGATCCTATGACTCCACTGAGTTCAGTAAACAAACTGACCCTCTGCACCCTAAAAGGCTCCGTGACAGACCTGAGACCGTAGTGGGGTGACAGCAGAAGCCTTGAGAAGCCTGGGCTGTATCTTCCTAGATGGCTCAGCTGCTGCATGGCCAGGTTTTGCCAATCCTGTGTTTCTCAGCAGGAGCAGGAAGCTGGCATGGCTTGTGCCAGCAGTCATGCTGTATTTTCCACCACTGACAGTCAGAGAGGATCATGCACAATGAATTCAGTAAATGATTTTATCCAACACAGCTTCTCTGTGCTTTATCTAGTGAAGCCTAACATCAAACCCTTTCAAGAAGGGTTTGTAAGATACAGGACTAGCAATAAAAAAATATCGGATAACGGAATTCCTCTCAGGAACAGGAAAAGTTTCATGGAGAAAATCACTCTGCACAGCTGGAGGACCACACAGATCACCCTCATTTGCCAGAGTATAGCAATGACTTCATTTCAGTTCAGGATGTAGTTAAAACAGGGAGATCTAATTAAAGCTCTCTTTGGATGGAGAAACAGCATCAAGAGCAGGGAGAAGTGGAAGGACTGCTTTACTTCATGGCTATCATCTCAAAAGAGCTAAGAGACAGACTTCTCAGATTTTAGGTCAGTTCCTTTGGAAGCATCACCTTCTGTTTCCTGCCACATGGACAGGTAAGAGCTGTCAAGAGTCCATGGGAACATCCAGGAGGAGTGGTTAGAAAAGAATGCAACGAGCACCAAGTGAGTACTGGAGGCAGAGGGAACCAAGCTTATTTTCATTGAACATTTGAACTCTTTCACTAAGGTACAAATGCTCGCTGTAGAGGTCCAGGGATCTCCCATGGAGCAAACACAGACTTTCCCTTTGCTGCCATCAGCTGCTTGGACTTGTGCTTATGGCAGGAGCTGCTGAGTATGCCACTGACAGAATGGAAAACTGTTAAAGAAAACATCTACACGAAAATTATTGCTCCTGGACTCTGGAAATAAGTCTCTGAAATTAGACTGTTGTTTTTCTCTGTAACTGGGTAAAAAAGTGCTGCCACCCATACAGCAGGTGAGGTGTAGGATTTCTGTCATCTCTGTCTAGCCAGATTTTAAGGTTCCTTGCAAGGGCCTTAGAACTGATTGCTCCTATCAGGTGGTGAAGGAATTTTCCTCAATGGCTTTGGATTTCCTTGTGAACAGACAGGTAGGGAACAGAGTTAGTAGCTAGGGCAGGTAAAAGAGACTGTCTAATAATTTGCAAGAGTTATTGTCCATATCTGTGTATGTGGTAGGTTTTTTTGCTAGTTCTTCATGCTGCTTTCTGTGATTTATCTCATCACCTGAATTCTTTTCCACTTATTTGCTTAGTGTTTTCATCTAACTAATCTCAAAAATTTTGAATATCCAGTATTGGTACAATTCTGTGTCTCTAGCAGCCAGCAAGAGGAATTTTAATCTTTACTAGTGTCAGGGAGTCAAGACCTTGCTCGAACTGCCTTACCACATGTAAATTGGGGAGGGGTGGAAGGGTGCCTGCTTCCTTACTCTGTTGGAAACAGTGTTCAGCCTGATTGTCATCAGGCCGTATCTCTGGGCACAGCTGATGGTCTCCAGGTGAAGCTTCGGAGACTCAGATTTTCAGTGAAGGTATAAATCAGCTAGTAGACTCTTACCATGAGTGCTGGGGGATTTATTAGTGTGCCTCAGACTGCAGCAGCAGCAGCAAACCTGAATTTGGAAGTCTCAGCTGAGCTCCAGCTGTTACAGTGGTGCTTAAAACACATCTATCTGATTCACTGTCCTCAATCAGCCAGAAGATTCCTTTGTAAAATAAATGATTTCCAGGTTTTGCTTTCCCACTGAGGATATTATTTAGGATTATATTTCCCCAAGTATGTTAGCATGCATTTTCCAGGCTGAATCCTGTTTTATTTTCGGCCCACATTTCAAATGCCTGCATGTTATTTCTCTGTCATCTTTCATTTGCCGTTCCTCATCTCATATGTATATTTTCTTAAACTTTAGTTTGTATATAAATGGATTTAAAACATTACTGCACACCTTCCCAAGTTTAGCATGTTCTTGGCTAACACTCCTGTTTGTAGGCACAGAATCCAAGAAGATAAATTTACAGGAGATCTGAAGAGCTCTCCTGGTCTATTCCCCTGTTTCACCACAGGATCAGCACTACCTAAATTGTTCCTAGCAAGCATTAGCCTGGTCTTTGCTTAGAATTCTCCAAATCGAAAAATTCCATTATTTCTCTAGACAATTTATTCTGAAAAAGTGTTGCAGTGTTTAGTTTAGCTTTCTCCTGAAAGACTTACAGTGGCTGAAGAATCACTTTGATCCTTTGTCTTAAGCAATTTTCATTCCAGTATCTTCCTTCAGGTTGAGCCTGAAGTCTGTGTTTCTGACTAATTATCAGTGAGGGTGGAAACCAGGAATAGTTCCCATTCCTTTACAGTCTCATTATTGCTTTTTGTTATTGTTGTTCTGTTTTCCTGGTTTAACTTAAGAGCTGTCCATAACAGGAGAGTTCTCAAGGAAACACTCTGACTTGCCATTTAAAATATTTCACAGCACATCAGCTGCAATAACTAACAGCCACACAAAGACATCTTGGGAAATATTTTACACAAAACTGACAGTGAGGGCAGATTCTAAGAAATCTCAGTTGTGTTTGGCAGTGCAGTAGTTATAGATCAATTCTTGGATTTTTATTTTAAAGCAGCAGTTCAGTGCTGGTAAAGGGAGTCAGGCTGACGAGCACAGCAACGCCAGCCTGCAGCTCCCTAGATATTTTGGGAAACAGAGTGGGGTTTACTGTTCCTCCAGATCCCTCAGTGGGGGCAGGTGTGGACTGATAAATTCATTATTATTGACTTCATGCCCTTTCCTCCCTGGTCTTATGACCCCAGACCACTGTGAAGAATGAAAAATATTTTGTGTCCACAGCCATTGGTCACTAAACATGTTACTGCAACCCTCTTTTTGCTTAATGTGACCCTCTGAATAGTCATTGGTTGGTAGCAACTTCTGGGAACTATGGGCCTCAACTGGATCTCATCCAGTCCCTCCCAGTCCAATTCAACACTCTGAAAGACAGAGAAATCATTCCATCGACTTGAAAAAGGGTTAGTTTGGGCCCTCTCCATGGACCTCACCTTCCACCACAGTATTCTGAGCCTCTTAGCTGTTACTTGCAGCCTTCTAGAGGCTATAACTTAGCCACAAGTAGAGCTAAAGACTTTCTCTCAAAATGCCTGAAAATTGCATTTTAATTTTATTCTAATCTGCAAATATTTCACATCGGTGTGTTGCTGGAGGCAGCCAGGCCCCAGATAGCCAGAAGGTTTTAGCAGGATTACATTAGCACAGGTCAAAGATGACCCCTGGAGGACTAATAAATGCTGGCAGAGTGCTGTGCTGGGTATATGGTTGTGCTGGGTCATTAAGGAGAGTTTCCACTGCCTTAAACCAATTGTTTTACAGGTTCAGATTACTGAATGTTTTTCAGGAGTTCATGATCTGGGAACCAGGGTTAGCAGAGAGCTGGTGAAGGGCAGGATGGTTTCCCTGTTCACCTTTTTCTCTGTTTAAACCACTTTCAAATTTCCCTCTGGACAGTTGGGAACTGCAGGCATCGGCTGATTTTAGAATGACTATGTTCTGTCTGTGCTCAGTTTTCTTCTGCCATTTGTTAACTCCCTTTTCTCACTTTTTTTTTTCATTTCAGGCCATTCTTTTCCCCTGTCTTTTCTGCTCCTTCACATTTTTTCACCCATATCTCATTTCATGCCCATCTGCACTCTCCCACCAGCTGATTTGGTTGGTTTGTGTAAGTTATTTACATGTTATTTCAACACTGTGTAGCAGCAACAGGCCTGAACTGAGTTCTGATTGTGCAGTTTAAATGTATAGCAAAGGACAGTAATCACCCTCAGGAGTTTATACTGTGAATGGGCAAGGAAACAGAAGCAAATTGAGTTTCCCAGGTCCTGCAGCAGCTCAGTGGTGGAGCAGGAGTTAGTGCTGAAGTCTCTCAGCCTGGTCTCCTGAGTCTCAGCCTAGGCCCTGTCGATCTGTCTCATTCTTCCTCTTTTGTGTGTGAAAGTGCATAGTTCGTTCCTGGCAGTCTTGATCATCTGTCTGTGCAGGACCAACCTGGGGAATGTTGCTGTTTTTATGGTGTTGTTTTCCCAGAGTTTTGTCCCCAAAGTTGAGGCACGCTCCAGGATTTGCATACAAAAATGTTATGCTGCATGTGCTCCAAAGCCTTACAAGCTTTCAGCAGTCTGTGGATGAGCAGAGCTGGAACAGTTTCTGTTGCTTAAGGTGTGTCAGAGCTCCTTTGTGCAAGGCATGGGACACAGGGATAAGCAGGAATAACACAGCCAAGGCTATTTACATACACTGGGTTCAAACCACAGAGCAGACAATCTAAGCTCTTGTTACAATTAGTCTTGTGGATAGAGAGCCACTGAGCCTGGCCTGCCTCATGCTGCTTCTCACCTCACAATACAGGTTTAACACCAGCTATTCATCCACTTGTTACAGCAGCTGGGAAAACTTGGGAATTAACACATTTTTAGAAGTATTTGCTTCAGAGCTGTGTTTCCCTTTGAGAATGAGGGATGAAATTATCTTGTTAGCCTCTTTCACCTTGCCCTTGCCACATTTGCCACCTTTTCCAGCTCAGCTTTTGGTGGAAACTCTGCAGGTGTACTTCCAGGAGCTCATATGTGTCATAAGTAGGGAGGTCCATGCAAAAAAAATACCCCCAGAAGACTAATCCTGAGAGATTTTCCCCTCTCCCCTTCCTTCTTCCTAGACATTCTCCCCACTATATCCAAACATTGACCCAATCACTCCACCAGTCATCAGGTTAAAAAAATCCTGTATTTTCAGTCACTTGAACAAGTGTTTGTATAATTTTTTTCCAGCCTTGTGGTAGAAAGCTGAATTTCTAATCACTAACTTTGTCAAGGTCAGTCTGGGCCATATTAGCATCTAAGAAAGCAGAACAAAGACAAACCCCAAACCCAGGACACAAGCTCACTTGAGAGGCAAACAGAAGGCATAAAATTAAGAAAGAATCTATGTGGACAGCTTCCTCTCCACAGAAAATCCTGAGCTTGGAGACATTTTGACAAGCCAAGTGCTGGAGTTGTATGATTTATAGGTGCTGCTGTCAGTAGATTTATTTTGTGGGTCTCTTCTGAGATTATCTCCAGTTCCATGGTTTTGTATCCTGATGCAGGGTGCGTTTTGTACTTTGATTGTCTATGTGCTGGAGATGTTCATTAGGCTTTCAGACGGATATTCCATAGCTGTAAGCCTTTTAAATCACATACAATGTGTTTCTTATTTCCCTATGGCATTCTGCTTGCATCTGCTTGGTATGTGGGACGTCCAGGCCAGCCGCATTTCAGTGGCCCGTTTGTCTCCCAGGGACGGAGCACGTGGCCGATAATACAGGGACATGCAAGCATTCATGGAGCTTTTCTTTCGAAAGCACGTGCCCAGTGTCTAATACAGTCAATACTTTTAGGGACAAAAACAAGACAGGATTGTCCTCTGTGCCCAAGAAGGCAGCAAAATATTGGAGCATTTGCACTTGTAGAAACTTTGCATTTAAGGTTCATAGAAAACAGGACAGAAATGCCTCCTCCTAAGGAAACGATGAGGATTCACAAAGAATGTTGATTATGTTTGTGAGTTTATTTTCTAGCAAATACCCTGGATCTGTCTCAGAGGCTATGGAATCAGTGCATTGCTGCTTTACAATAAAATTGTTTAGTGAGGGCTGCAGGAGACAAGCAGGGTGAAGCCTGAGGAATGCTGCAAGAATATCTGAGGGAGAAATCCTCCTGCTCCTCCTTTTTTTTTCCTTTTCTATACTCATTGCAAAGGAGGAAGGAGAAAAGCCTAGGACATGGGCTGGGATTCCTTAAATTCCTCAAACACCATGCAGCCGCCTAAGTGCCCTTGCCGCTCCCAAGTATTTTCCCACAGGTCACTAAGCATCCGAACATCTGCTGCTGGATAGATGTACTTCCCTCCTCTCCCTGGCCAGGGTGAGTGCATTGAACCCTGGTTAAGCTCTGTTAGTCTCTGCAGGAGCTCTCTGTGTAGTTCAGCTGCAGAGTTGAGTCTAATCCATGTTTTCAGAGCACACTTCCTACTAGGTGAGGCTCCCCACAGAGGAGGAGTTTCTTTCTCTGCCTCCTGCTGGGTACTTGGACAAAGTAGTTAACATCCAGAATAGTTAAAATCTCTCTTCAGCCCAAGCACACGTGTCCCAAAGCAGGTGGTGAGTACTCAGGACAACAACTTCAGAAAAAGAGACTTTCTGGGTGCCTTCCTCAGTCAAGGACTCCGATTGCCATTGAATACTTTGGGAATACTAAAAAGCTGAGAAGCCTGTCATGGATCTAGCACGGAAAGCATCCTCACCGGAGTGGTAGTCCTGCTGGAAGAACTCCACAGAGTTATTGGGACAGCTGTTCTTCCTGCCTTCCCTTTTCAGCAGTTCCCAGTTTTATGTAAAAGGGATGTTGGATGTATATTCTGCTGTTTCCAAAATGAAGATATTTAGGGAGACAGAGGCTCAGCTGAACTAAGCCATAGTACTTCATAAAAATTGGGAATGTCAGTTCATATTCACTAAGGAACTGTCATGGGTTTTAGCCTTTTTACTGCTTATTCATGTTATTCAAAAATCAAAAAATCTCCATATCATGCTTTTTAATGGAGAAAACCGCAGTGTTTTAGTAACTCAGAACCTTAATAAGACATAACTGTGCCCATTTTGTTTCCCCACTTAAAATTTTGCACGGCCTGACGGAGCAGGAGGCGCCATCAAATGGGCTCAGTATCCCCTTTCACAAATAAAGCGTGTACAAAGTGTGTCAGCATTTCAACTGGGGCCCTTCTCCTGAAGGCCTTTAATTAGTGCAGAACGCAGACTTCAGTTCTTTTGCCAGGGTAGATGAAAATGATTTTGGAAGACAGCCCAGACAGAGGAATTTGTCATAGGTTAGAACTGTTCCAACTCTAAGAACCAAGTGTACAGCTTATGCAAATCACTTTGCTAAACACAGATTCTGTGTTAATTTTTTTAAGGCTTTTTCTTTGACTAGCAACAAGAGCTCACTTGCCAGATCTTGTCTGAAATCAAAAAGAAGTGATTCCTTCTCTACATCCAGAAAAGAAAAATGTTTCTAGTCTAAAACATGCCGAGAAAGAGCTGGCATGTAAGAATGAGGCAAATGTTCATAGGAAGTAGAAATGGAAAAGTCAGATGACATCACCGCTCCATCTGCCCAGAGCCCTTGGATTCCTCAGGACAATGTGCTCCACAGTCCACTGGGGATGAGGCTGATGAAGCACTGAGCAGTGTCTCAGACTGAACTGAAGAAATGGGCCTACAAATGGAATGTCAGACTGTTTTCCTAAAAACTGGCAGGTGCTGCCACCATTCCCCCCAACAGCCCTATTCAGAGTGCATTGTGCAGGTAGGTCTGGCACCTGCCTCAAATTATTAATGCCAAATTACAGCAGCTGTTATCAAGTTTTTTTGGTGCTTTAAAATCTGCCAAACTAACATTTGAAAAATTAACAAAATCAGCACGAAAGCAAAGCTTGACTGGGAATTGCCCAGTTTCAAGTTTTCCAAATGTGGGTATATGCTTCTATTGGAGATGAAATTCAGCTTCAAAACAAGACCTCATATACCTTTTTCAACCACACCACTATTATGCCTCCTTTTATGATGTCCTGAAAATGCCCCAAAATGGCAATTCTCTGCAGGGATTGACCATCACCAGTGTTCAAGTCAGTAAAGGGCATTAGAGAGACTTGCAACATTGTAACTTCCAGTAGAAAGTTTCTGCTCATCTGGTTTAGATGACATGTCCAATCAGAGGTCAGTGACTTTGTCACCCCAGAATGACCCTCATTAGATTAATTTTGTTCTGATGTTTTCACTGTACCACCTTAAAAATTGCTTTTGAACACTGAAGTCGGGTAATTTCATTTTGGATCCACAGAGAAAAAGAAATCACCCTCTCCTTGGTAAAGCTGGAGATTCAAATGGGAAATTGTCCTCAAAATATAACAGGTTTATATATATTCAAGGTTTAATATATGAATCATCTCTCATAAGGATCTGAATATCTCTTAATTTGTGACAAGACATAAAATACAGAGTAAATATAGGTAGGAAAATTTTAAAATTACTAAGAAATATATATATGTTATGACATTTGGGAGTTAAAGCTTTGACAATTCCATGTGATTATACTATACATATATAGTATATATAAATATACAACATGTATACATAAAATATGTATTTTGCACATGATGTACTATATATACATATAAAATATGCATATTATTGTAAGCATTTTTAATAATTATTTAAAAATCATGAAGGATATGACACAAACATAAATGGTACTTTACACATTCTCCTAGTTTTACATTCCCAACAATCTTGTGAATCTAATTTCTACAGTAATTCCCAGATTTATTGACTACAATAATTTCCAGTTATGAGGTTATATTTAAGACTGAAAATGTTATAAAAACATCTTTGCCAATTTGACTCCCCATTCCTGTGGTTCTCAGCTTATTAAAATCTTGCTCTGAGATCTAGAGAAAAAAAGTTTGGTTATATTGTCACAGATTGATCCCTGTTTCCTGAATCTTACACAAATTAAGGAAATGCTTCAGTCTTTCTTTGAGGCTGTTTTTCATCTCAGACTTCTCCATTTAAACTCAGTAGCCTCCTTCACAAATAAAATCCATTTCTATAGGACCTGGACAATAGGACTCGAGTTGATAGAATCGTAGAATCATAGGACCATAGGATTGTTTGGGTTGAAAGGGACCTCCAAAGGTCATCTGGTCCAATCCCCCTGCAGTGAACAGGGACTTCTTCCACAGACCAGGTTGCTCAGAGCCTCCTCTGACCTGCCTTTAAATATTTCCAGGGATGGGCATCTGTCACCTGTCTGGACAACCTCTTCTAGTGTTTCACTACCCTCACCATAAAAAAATTGTCTTCCTTATATCTAGTCTGAATTTGCCTTCTTTCAGTGTGAAACCTTGTCCTATCACCTTCATTAATCTGCTTAGTCTCAGCACCAAACTGTACAGAAGACTTTTTAGCTGTGTCCCCAAACCCAGGCAGGACTCGGGACTGCAGGGAATTGCTGAGGTCTGGTGAATGCAATCTAAATCCAGCACAGGTGTGGAAAAAATAAAAATAATAACAAAACCAAGTAGCCATATGAGTCAAACTGGGAATATTTGGTATGTTTATGGATGCAAGGACTGAAATCCTTACACAGGAGGAAAGGTTGAGAGAATTGGGATTGTTCAGCCTGGAGAAGAGAAGGCTTTGGGGTGACCTCACTGTGGCCTTGCAGTGCCTGAAGGGAGCCCACAGGAAAGATGGAGGGAGACTCTTGACAAGGGCCTGGAGTGACAGGACAAGGGGCAATGGCTTCACACTGACAGCAAGTGGGTTTAGTTTGGGTATGAGGAAGAAATTGTTCCCTGTGAGGGCGGTGAGGCCCTGGCACAGGTTTTCCAGAGAAGCTGTGGCTGCCCCATCCCTGGAAGTGTCCAAGGCCAGGCTGGATGGGGCTGAGCAGCCTGGGATAGTGGAAGGTGTCCCTGCCCATGGCAGGGGGGTTGAAACTGGGTGGTCTCTAAGGTCCCTTCCCACCCAACCCATTCTGTCTCTGATTTTGTGTTTAGTGGTTGCAGTGACAAAAGTCCCAGCAGGTGGTGCCAGCACTTCCCTCAATGAAAGAAATTAAACAAAATTCCAAAACAAGGCACTGAGTGTTCGTCAAAGAGAAAGTGGATAAAGGCTTTAGGCGTTGTGGTCTGTCTGGTTCAGCATAAGCCATGCAGTGATGACACTGGTGCATATAATGGCAGGGTTAAACAAGAAAGATACATTCTTTTTAAAAATTTAAATAATTTCAGAAATATGTTTGGGTTTGGGCTGTTTCTGATAAAACAGTTTCTTATTTTATTATTATTTTTTTTTAATCCACAGAATTTTGCTCAGGAAACTGCTGAGTTCAGTGAAAGGAGATGACAGACCTGGCTTTGAAGCAGAGATATTGCTACTGAAAGTAGGATTGTCACCACAAGCAGTGTGCCATAAACACAGCAAGGCTTAGGCAAAAAAAATCACTGGTTGAGGTTAAATCTTAGACTTGACCATGGCCAAAAAAAAGTGGGTTTAAGGTTGATACTTTTACACTAGAAGCTGGTTAGCATTTAAAGTTCTATTAAGTAACAGTGTTTAACTATTGCAGGGGTTTGTTTGTTTGTTTTTTGCCAAGTCCAACACCAGCAAAGCTTCAGAGGTACCGTTTTTATACTTGTGTAAAGGCAGTGGGAGGTTAAGAACTTTTTTCACATTTAATGACAACTTTGCAATGGGGCTTTAGAGAAATGTTACGTTACTTTCTCTGCTTCCCGTGGTGTTTTCTACCAGAAGGGTTAAGTATTTCCTTTTTCCTGCTTCATCCTTCTCAGACCAGCAGAGATCTGAAACAGAACCTCCAGTTACATTGGTGAAACCACAGTTTGTCTCAAGGTCCTCTTAGAGTACCATGTGAACTTGCCCCATCCCTTACGGCACGTAAACCATTTCAGCTGATTGAACTTAGAGGCATGTCATTCAAAGAAAACATAGGTACTGAGTGCTGCTGGAGACTAAAAAAAAACCCCCAAAATACACCAGTTGTGCCTTTTGCAAAGGAAATGTGTTGGCCAGAGAATAAGCTGCATTCCCAGTAGGATTTTTGAAACTGACACAAAGCATTTCTAGGAATTATGCATGTTTCTTTCGATGGCAATTCAATGCATTTTTCTCTCTCTCTTCCCCACCTGCCCAAATCTTTAGCTTCAGTTCACCAGAGTGGCTGAGAACAGCGGCTGACACCCTTCCCCAGACATATAAATGTAAGGAAAAGCCCGAGGCCTGATTGTATCTGTCATTTGTACCAACAGTCAAGGGCTGCGAAGGCTGAAAACAATCATCCCCCCTCCTGTGCCAGGACTGCGCAGTTATTGTTGTTCCCACTGTTTTGTCCTGCAGCAGTGACCCTGGGATCCCCAGCATGGAGCGTGGAGAGACAGGGAGCAAAACCCAGGGCAAACTGTGAACCGCTTCCAAAGGGGTTCAGTAGATAAACAAGAGGGGGATGATATTTATTGTTTCCATTTTGCAGTCAGAGAAGCAAGAGCCAGGTCGGTGGCACCAAAGGAAGCCAGGAAACCTCTGGCTTGTAGGTCCCAGCTGGCTCCTTTGGTCTCACTGGTTTATCCCGAAACATCTCCTGCCTCTCCAGTGGACGGCTGCTGCTCCCAGTTAGCGCCTCTCAAGGCCTCAGGCCTGGGGGTTAGAGAGTGCAGAGTGACAAAACCATAGAATCAGAGAATCCTAGAATCACAGAATCATAGAATGGTATGGTTTGGTTTGGAAGGGACCTTAAAGATATCTCATACGGACACCTTCCACTATCCCAGGTTGCTCAGAGACCCATCCAGCCTGGCCTTGGACACTGCCAGGGATGGGACAGCCACAGCTTCTCTGGGAACCTGTGCCAGGGCCTCACCACCCGCACAGGGAACAATTTCTTCCTCATATCCGATCTAACCCTGCTCGCTGTCAGTGTGAAGCCATTGCCCCTTGTCCTGTCACTCCAGGCCCTTGCCAAGAGTCTCTCTGCATCTTTCCTGTGGGCTCCCTTCAGGCACTGAAAGGCCCCAGTGAGGCCACCCCAAAGCCTTCTCTTCTCCAGGCTGAACAATCCCAATTCCCTCGGCCTTTCCTCACAGCAGAGCTGCTCCATCCCTCTGATCCCCTTGGTGTCCCTCCCCTGGACTTGCTCCAGAATCCATGCCTTGTTACTCCTTACCTTGTTCATGACTGCAGCTCTCCATGGCTGGGGTAGGAGCATTTCTGCCTTGCCTCATGACAACTCACATCTGGGCCTCCATCTCTACTCTGGTCTCATTTTTCCACATATAAGCTGTACCTTCCCCCTTTATCTCATTTTCTTCTCTGCTCTTTTCAACTTTCTGCCTTGTGTGTATCTGATACTTTTATTTGTCTCTTGTATTTTCTATTTATGATCTATGTGCAGTTTAATTCCTATTATGACTATTTGGTTCATATAAAAAGTGAAGTTTATTGCTGGGACTGATCCAAATCTGGAAGGAAAATGTCATCACTTTTTTTCTTCCCCATCAAAATTTGAGGTTGCACATTCAGCTCTCTAAGTGGATGAGGGTTTTGCTATTTTCGGAAACATTTCAGTTAAAATCTCCTATTCTGTTGTCCAGTGAAATCTGAAATCGTGCTGAAAGTTTTCGCTGAAGCTCTGAGTGCCAGCCAGCTCTGTCCTGTTGCTGCAGTTCTAAAATAATGTCACTTTGTGGCCATTTCCTAATAAACAGCTGCCAATGTGGAGGAAAAACAGACTATTCTCATTAAAAGGATTGCTTACCCTGTAGAGTCCATCTCACACAATAATAACAAGATGCCTAAAAGAAATCAGAAAGATCCCCCAGCTTCAAGAGACTCAAATTTTGAAGGGAATTTCAAGTTTGTCAACAGAGAGAACAAGGTTCTTTGCAAGCAGAGTTTATTCTGCTTCCTGTCATGGCCAGCTTTGCACATTTAGCACAGGAAAAACACTAAAATGTCAGCTCAAAAGATGAAGCAGGACTTCTAAAAGGTACCAACAGCAAAAGCAGCATGAATTCAGAGGGGTTTCACAGCTCATACCATGGGTTAAACATGTATTTTCTGCTGTATTCCTAACCTTTCTTCATGACAGGGTGGCTGAGATGGCCAGAAAATGGTTGGGAAGACATCTCCCAGGACATGACAGACTCACTTGGGGGTGTACCGCAGTATGCTCAGGAGGGTTTTGTTACCTCCTGGCTGAAGCTCCCTGAACTGGGTTGCAGCTGTCACTTCCATGGTTCAGAAATACACGTCCCATGTGGCAGTGCACAGGATGCTGATCCACGTAGATACCAACACACAGACCTTGCACGGTGGATCATTTGAAGAAGTGTGTTCCTATGCACCCTGTTTCCAAGCAGTCCAGAAGAAGTGAAAACCTTGGTTAAATCTGGTGTAATACCAGGTTAATACCAGATATTAAGGTAATGAGTGACAGGCATGTTAAGTATGATACTCCCACTGCTTTTCCTTGGGGAAAAAAAATATGTGTTTGATACTGCTTACCTACATAATGCTGAGGAGATCTGACCATAGCAGCAATGAAAGACCCAGCTTAGCACTTAAGCACACACCAAATTTCATGAAGGTCCTTAATTGTTTTCTTCTGGCTGGATTATTTTTTCAGACCTCTGGATCGCTCTGCCAAATGGAGGGACTCAGACCACACCACTGAGGTGTCCAGAACAGAGACAACAAGAGCACAATCCTGCTATTCCTGTGTATAGAGAAATGGCTGGAAGGGGGACGAACCCAGTGGTTGTCATTGTCATGCGAGGCTCTATCTGGGCACAGCAACATCCCAGCTCTGCATTCTGCACGCGGCTCTCGGGGCAGCTGCTCACAACAATGAGGCCTCTATTCCTTCTGGCCCAGGCAGGGAAACAGAAGCATGGCGAAAACATAAGCTACTCAGACAAGATTAAATGCAACCCATGTAGTGATGAATCTCACAAGAAGAATTTAGATTTCCATTCTCGGGTCTGTGCCCTACTGCCTCGAGTAGATGCCTCTCTGGGACTCCAGAGCTCACCTCTACCTCTATCTCCATTTCTGTTTTCATCGTCCCCAGGACAGACATGGAAATGCTGGAGTCCTATTTGAGCTCAGCTAGCAGAAATCCCGTAGTAAATCTGTGAGCAGATTTGCAACTGAATGCAAAGACAACATTTCCACCACTACTATCATAAAAAAGGTCTCCAGGACAGACCCCAGTGTAGATCACAGAGCTCTGCCAGTTCATACCATCCAGCTGTCTGTGCTTTCTTCTACATGAGAAGACAAAGATATTTTCACAAATAATCGGAGGGGCAGGAGGAAAAATTTCCACCCAGGTAGAAATTTTCAGAGTATTTCATATTCCAGCTTTTGTGCAGAAACAATTAACAAGCAAATTCATGTTGTATGTCTGATCCTGGAAAATTCTGTCCCAAATCAGCACAGCACTGTGATTAACTGAATGGGTTGCACTGCATAGTCTGTCTTGTAACAGTTGGAAGAACAGTCTTTTCCCTTGATAATGCCTGAGTGTCAGGTTCAGGGAGCCGGTGTAGATTTGGTGGCCATGCCTTCTCCCCTGACTGAGATTAGCCACCATCTGGTAGTGCTTCAGAGAAGAACATTTCCCCATTGTCACTTCCTTTGTCTGATGGTCTGTAACATCTGACCTCTGCTTCACAGGTCGTGGCCTTCACCTCCTTTCCTTCCAACAGGAATAACGACAGCAGGGTTAAGTTTATATGATACCTCTGGTAAGTGCTACTTCTGAGCGCTGGGCTTTTGCAGCACTCCTCCTTTCTTTGATGCTAAAGTTTCTGTTTTGACCTCTGTGCAACATTAAATCAGTCTGCCCTATCTGCCACCAATCTGGCTCCTTGGTTTGCAGGGATCTGCACTCCTGTTTCTGTCTTCTGGCTCATGGTCTGTGGAGAGCTTGTAAGGTGTGTGCCAGTTGTCTTTGCAAAGGTAAACATTTTTTTCTTTTCCCATAATCAGAGCCTTAAAATCTTTCTCTCATTCAATTATGCAGCTCTTATTGTTGTTCCATGATGGAGTAAAGGTCCACCAACTATCAAAGCAAGAGACAATCTTGCCCTAAAGTGCTTCCTCTCTGAGGTCAAACAGGGGACATTTTACATTTTTTTTATTAAAGGACCGAATTCCATGGCAAGACTCCCATGAGCTACTGTCAGAACAAGATTTCATGTTAAGTGATTTCCTTAAATTCATGGCAGAATGTTCTGTCAAGACAACCCTAAATTCCTGAATGTTGAATCCTGTGCCACACCACTGACAAGAAGGGCACTGAGGGCTTCAGTGGTAAAAGGACACATCATGGTCTTCCAGTGTCTCTCTTCCTACCACAGCGGAGTGTCTTCCCACTCTCCTTCCCTACACTGGGAGATTCAGGCTGACAAGGAAGTGAATTTAGATTCCCTATAGATGACAACCTTGACAGCCTTGGAGGCAAACATTTAGCCACACAAGAGAGGTTTAGACATGGAAACAGAAACACAAATGTTCCTTGCATGAACCTGCCAATTCCTGGCTTGGGATGTAAGCTCTCTCTGTACAATAGCACTGTTTTACTTTCCCTGAACATTCAGGCACATGTTTTGAAGAATTTGGACAAATGCTGGTGCTCTGCTCTCCTGGAAACCAGTTCAGGTCAGATACGTGATCACTTTTAGGTCCCCTAACTGCCATGAGAGTGTCAAGAAGAGATGCTGAACGCATGGGCAGGATGGTGATGTACCTGGTAGTATCCTGGGAACCTGTGAGTCCCACAGCCAGTCCCTGCCACTGCGTGGGATCGCAAAACAAAAGCAACCTTTGGTTCACAAGCTCTGCAAGCATGTGGCTTCACAGCATGACCAGCAGCAAGGATGTGATTGCACGGAGGCAGCTGAACAATCTGAAGCTCTCTTTCTGGGGAGAGGCAAGGAAGGACAGATGAGAGCAACCAGCCCCATGTCACCCTGGGAACAAGTCACAGGCTCAGCCAGACCTGCCTCTGTCCATGATGGAACAGGGACCCTCAGGCATCCCTTCTGTACCTCTGTGTCTGATTGTGCCCCAGGGCACCTCTTCCCTGGCTCTCCAAGGTGTGGTTTGCTGTCATGTTTTTCAGGCACGTGCAGATATTGGTGTGCAGTTCCTGGCTGGGGAAGGCTGGGAACTCCTGAGGTACAATTCACCTCAAAGATGCATTTCAGACATAGGGCCAGAGAGTGCCATCCCTGCAATCAGGGGCTGCTTCGGCTGCAGTTTCATTTATAGGTGCTTTTCAGCCTGGTTCCTCTTACAGAGCCCTGGAAGTGCCATACAGGCAATCTAGAAAGGGGTTATCCACCACTGCTGTTTATCAACAAAGGTCTGGAGTGACAGGACAAGGGGGAATGGCTTCAAACTGACAGAGGAAGTTTAGATTCGATATTGGGAAGAAATTCTTCCCTGTGAAGGTGGGGAGGCCCTGGCACAGGTTTTCCAGAGAAGCTGTGGCTGCCCCATCCCTGGCAGTGTCCAGGGCCAGGCTGGATGGGTCTCTGAGCAAGCTGGGATAGTGGAAGGTGTCCCTGCCCATGGCGGGGGGATGGAACAAGGTGATCTTTAAGATCCCTTCCAGATCAAACCATTCTATAATTCTCTTGGAGGATCTTTTGCATCTCGTTCCCCACTCTCTCATTACTAGGAGGTGGGCTGGAATGCTGCTGCTCCCCCTTTGGCTGGGAGGGGTCAATCTCTTTCAAGCATTCTTTTATGTATTGGAAAATATCTGCCAAATAATTCCTGAAGCTGCTTTTAAAATTTTTAAAGCCTAAAATAAAACTCCTTCCAGTCATTTCAATGGCCATGCAATTAAGTTTTGGAGGAAAAGAGAAAAGAAAAAAACAACTGTGATTCTGTGCTGGGTATTTTGAAAGAAGACCACTAGGCTTCATCCCTGGCAGTGTTCAGCACCACGTTGGACGGGGCTCTGAGCAACCTGAGATAGTGGAAGGCGTCCCTGCCCACGGCAGGGGGGTTGGAACTGGGTGGTCTTTAAGGACCTTTCCCATCCAGGCCATTCCGTGATTCCAAGATTTTCCAAACTCTTCCCCGGGCTCTGCCCCGGGCGCAGCTGCTGACGGTGCCGGCAGGGGCCGCGCGCGGGCCACGGTGCCGGAGCTCATCCCGTTCCCCACATCCCAAAGCTCTGCAGTCGGCGCTGGCACCTGGCTGCTGCTCGAGCAACAACAACAACAGAAAACAACAGCCTGTGGCTGAGGCTTTTAAAAAGGAAAGTTTTCTATGTTCTCTTTTCCATCAGGTTTTGCTCCTTCTCTTCTTTCACTTACCTGTTGAATCTTGAGCTGCTGGGATGGTTTCTCCTCTGCAACCAGCCTCCGTTCGGCAGAGGCATAAAATACCTCGCCTTTCCTACACGGCTTCTCTCTGGACTAGGAGAACCTCAACTGAAAATGAAGCCCGTGGTTTACGGTTTCTTTAGCCTGATGTCTCAGAGTAATGGCCAACACAGACATGCAGAACTGCTAGAATTGTGTATAAGGAACACAAGGCATGCAAAGATTTGCTTGTCATCATTCCTAGGGGATGCCCACTTAAGAATAATTGTGTACATTTTACTCAAGATGCCTTTTTTTTTTTTTTTTCCCCCCCCAGGCTGGATAATGAGACATTTTCTCTGCACATCCAAGGAAGGTACATGATGTTATTCTTGGACTCGATGGTCCTGATGAGTCCCTTCCAACTCAGCATATTCTATGATTCTAAGAACCTGCAAAACCTAGGGCAAGATATTCCAGGGCATCTCTCTTTGGACTAGGCATTGACTGTAGCATTCAGAAGTTAACCACACAGCTAATAAAAGAATGTGAAGTAATTCATTTTTAATGATCGTTTCCTGGGTGTGGCAAGTGGTTTTGTCACTTTAAATTCTTATGCAAATAAAATCAGGCTAATCTTCTTAAATAGGTAGCTGTAGCTGTGTCAGCCTATTCCGAGCTGGCAGGAGAGCTACATAATACTTGGAATTCTCTAAATTGTTCATGTCAGTGGGATATCAACTATCAGCACAATAATAATGATAATAGGCATGTGTTTGCTTGCAAAGAAGTTATTGCATAATTAAGGGCCTCATTAAGGATTTTCAGTACCTCAGAAGAATGCCCCTAACTTTCTGGTTGTTTTCATCCTATTAATACCAACATCACACAAGCCACTCCCCAAGTGACTTATTCTCTCAGTCACCGGTTAGCTGGGAAATTCAGATGCAGCAACATATCTGAAATGAATTAACAATGCAATTATGGCCAAAGTGCTTTCACTAACAGGGAAGAATGCCTGCTTATGAGACTGCTATCCCTTCGAAGTGATGCACTCTCATTCTGGCTTTCTTGGATGGTGCAACCATGCCCCTAATATGATTCCAGTCATCCCACGTAAGTGGTATGGGAACAGTAATTGTTAAATGAAAACCTTCTAGTATTTTCAATTCCACTAAAAAAAGTTAATAGTACCAACACCACCCCCTCCCCCCTAGCAATGCAGGAAACCAAATGACAGTGCTGTGCCACACAGGAAAGGTCACCCACATCCACAAATCCAGGGCATCGCAATCATACGCATCCTGCAGGCTGACAAGTTCCAGGGAGAATCCATATCCCAGTCCTCATCGCAAGGTGCTCCGTCCCCCAAAACAATCTGAAAACCTGCTGCACCATAGGGAAAGAACCAAGAGAGAAGAACAGCATGGCCAGATTTCCAAATTACACACTTACAGGGATTCTATTAGGTGGAGATGCCCAGACCACAGGGCAATCTGAAGGATGCTGAGAGCCCTGAGGATGCCTTGTGCTGGAGTCTCTGCACAGGGGCACAAAGTGGCTGCAGTCACTATCAGAGGCAGGCCTGAGACCTGCAGGTTTGGATCTACAATTCCACCTGTGGACCTAAAGCCTAGGTCATTAGCATTTCTTAAGATGGCAGTAGATAATCTAGGAAGCCAACCACAACCCACACTGCAAGCAAGGGAAACAAAACAACACAATCATCCCTGCCAATGTGACCTGGGGCAAAATTCCTTCCTGACCCTAGATCTGGCGATTGGTTTAACCCAAGTATGTGAGCCACACCTGCCCACAGGTACTTGAGAAATTTTCCAATACCTCTACAAGCATAAGCATGCTTGTCCAGCCTCCTTTTCTTCAGCCAGGGCAGCACCGGTACTTCAAAAGTGAAATTAAACTTTACGGTGTGGGTGATAAATCAAAGGAGTTGTGAAGACGGTTTCTTCCTAGTCCTCAGGCAGCCAGCAGAGCATGAAGTCTGTGACTGGCACTAGATAAATACAGTACAGAAAATGGCATCTGAGCCACCTTCAAACTCCTTTTGCTTGTCCTCATTACAGCCTTGAGAATAACAACACATCAACCCCAGCACCAACTTCAGCTTTGTAGGTGAAAGCAACTCCAATGGCACAAAATCTCAAAAGAGTCTTTAGCACAAATACTGGTAAAAAATTTTCAACCACACAAATATGTCTGGTAAAAAACTTTCAACCATCCTTTCTCAAGTAGCTGCCTTCAGGACTGCTTAACTAATATCAAACAGTGGAGGCTAATGTGCAGCTTGTATTTTTCATGCTCATATTGGATTCCAGCTTGAGTTAAATGGAGCTGCCCCACAGCTGTAGCTCCCAAGTCCAGAAGGATCAAGGGGCAGAAGTGAGGGCATATTCATGTACATGTGCACATGCAGATAAAGAAGTTTCTCTGCATAAAGTCTCACTTTCAGCATGGAAGCATGTTGCCAACACTCAGCAGGTAATAAATAATAGCAACAGTACAAGAATTCTTCCACAGGATCATTCACCAGCCACAAAAATTACCATAACTATCCACCAGCCTCTGGTCTGGCAGGGTAAAAGGCAGAAGACTTCTTAACTGCTGTGATGAGCTTTACTGCCTCAGACACATTAGGCACAGCTTTTCTGTCCACTCATATGCAGGGCTAACAGCAGCATTGTGTTCACTCCATATTCCAGCACGAGTGTGTGAAAAAGCAGCATAATCATAGGCAGCTGAAGTTCCTCCCATCCAGTCAGTTCCTCACTCATGTCATCAGGATCCAACAGACAGATCCCTCCACAGAGGGCACAGACCTGGTGTTTCTCTACTTCCAAGTTTTTCTGCTCTGCCAGCATCTCTGAACTCATTGCAGATAGGGCCAGATTCTCTTCCCTTTGAAGTGAAGAGCAAAACTGCTTTTATCTCTCACTTCTGAGCAGGCTCAGTTCCTGTGAATTCTGTGGGATGGAGGCTCCTAAAAGCCCAAGTCATGTGTGAAATTGGTACCTCAGCTCCAAGATCAGGCTGCTTTTGAAAGTTTGTGTGCTCTGCTCCTCAGTCAAGGCTCTGCGACTGTTGGCAGCTCAGGGGACAGACAAAGTGTAGCTCATTTACACCTTTGTTCCTTGTCCTTCTCACCCTGAACTTGTCAAAGACTCATCACCACCACAACCGTGTAGTAATTACTACAGGGGTTGTACCACCAGCTCTCAACTTGCAACACAGCCATTACTGTAAATGACAACAACAACCACCCTATATCTGAAGGCTGTGCATAAATATCAGCCTACCTGTGCTTTTACCACACCTGCTGTGGAATGGAAGGCAGCTCCCTTTTTCCTCTGGAATGGCTCTATGGATTTTAGCATAAAACAATGCAAAGCAGACAAGGCAATCACAGCACTTTGTGAAAATTGGAAGGTCCGTGTTCTGCATTTTAACCCTGTCAAGCTGTATTAAAAAGAAAAGAAAACTGGCTGCACCTTTGTTTTCAAACTCTTATTCTGACAGCCTAAGATAAGGTCAGGGCTGGGAGTAGGAGCAAGGCTGGGGAAAGAATTATGGCTAAGGATAAACACACCCAGGACTTCAGAAGTGAGGCAAAATGAGCATGTGCAGTTCTCCTTAGGTTATCCTGAATCCTGGTAATCCTGAATACACAAAAGAGATCAGGTGGGCAGCAAATAGAAATTGGATCATGTTATTTATGAAGCCATAATTTTCGCGTATCTTACAAATCTCGTTGTGTGTTACAGCAACAGGCAGGAAAATAATAACCTGATCAGTGCAAGGTGGGCTGGGGAGCAGCTTCACCCTGATTGTTACAAGCAAAGTGTGAGGCGCCTGGACTCAGTGCCACCCTGGACATGGACTTGCTGCAGGAACTCCACCAAGTCCCTCATCCAGATTTCTGCTTCCCCCTCACCTTTGGTCTGGTGTTGTTTAGTCTGAAAGCCTGGGAACAGGTACTTTTTTCAACACGTGTTTTCTTGAGTGCCTGGCATGACAGAGTCTGATTTCACAAGGAGACTTTCCATCCTACAGAAAAGAGACAAAAGCTGCACTAAAAGAACGTAGTTTACACTGTGATTATCTGTAACACTGTGGTTCAGCAGTAAAAAAAAGTGAGCAAACTCATCTGCCAGGCAGGAAAGGGGACGGACTCTGCCTCATCTAGGAAAATATTAAATCCCCTGCCCTCCCTTTATCCCCATTTCCATGGCTTGGACAATCAGCATGTGTCACTTCCTCACTTTCAGACACACGGCTGTGCCAGTTCAGCAAGCCTGGTTTTGTACCTGTTTCCCTTGGAT
Source organism: Dryoscopus gambensis (assembly GCA_013389985.1). Taxonomy (NCBI): domain Eukaryota; kingdom Metazoa; phylum Chordata; class Aves; order Passeriformes; family Malaconotidae; genus Dryoscopus; species Dryoscopus gambensis. The sequence goes on along the minus strand of WEIT01034430.1, from coordinate 259,121 downwards.
TAATTTAGAGGTAAAACCCTACAAGAACTGCTATGTCAGAATCCTCCTACTCATCAACTTCACCAGGGAAGAGGTTTTCACCCAGAATACCTAGGACTGCAACATGCATCCCTATGGCTTTGTCTTCAGGCCTATGCTTAGTCTCAGCAGAAATCCTGGAAGCTCAGGAATGGTTTCTTTACGCAGTGTCAGTGGGCCTGGGATGAAAGGTGCCAGGTGCCTCTGTGAGAAGCTACCATGAGATATTCCTACATGAACACTGCTCTGATGTGACATTTCATACTGTTATGGGGGACCTCAAGTGTCTGTGTCCAGTGGTATTGTGGAGATTTTCCAGACAATGACAGGGAAAGAGCAAAAGGATTTTTAAAGCTATTTCAGTAGCTAAATCTGTTTGGAGTTTCTTAGGAGACAACAGGTTTTCCCATGTCAAAACTTGCCTTGGGTACATTTCAAAGGTCCACCATAACAGAGGAAAGGACAGATAGGGGTCATCATTGCTCCATCCTGTAACTTCAGCAACAACACCAGCATAAGACAGACCCACCAACGTCAACAGATTATATTTGGAGCTCACAAGGCTACTCTGTTGAAAGCAGTGGAGTTATTTCCATGTAGTGAGATGAGAAACCAGGCAGGGTTTTGTCCTGTGGAGCTGAGGCATCACCACCAACACTGTTCTCTCCTGCGTTTTCTGCAGGACCACAAGTGACATTGCAGTGGCGACAGCTGAAACGGAATCCAAATTCTTAGATTTGACAGTAGAAAGAAACATGTCTCAAAGGAGGCTCCAGCAGCTCAGTCTTTCAGGCACTGCAGGAGTAACAAGACATCGAGGCAGTGCCTGAACATACTGAGATGCTTCTGAGATAATGCCTTCTGAGAAAGAGATCAAATGAGAATCTCTTTTGCATGGCTGTGTTTTGCACCATTGCCTCCAGAATTGTGCAGCTCTTTCTTCTTTGTTTTTGCTCCAGACTGTACCAAGAGTGTCTCACATCAGGTGCTTCTTAGGAGCCCTTTCAATAGGAGCAGGATAATTGAGGCATCAAATTGCATCCTGTGGGAGTTTCAGGATTAGGCCATAGAGCAGGTCATATTGTATGTTCAAAAGGACAAAGAGCATTTTATGTTTTGTCTGTTCACTATGAAATGGTGAATTTTGGCTTGAAATACCTATCATTTGCCTTAATCTTGTTCTCCTAGACTGCCACACCCCAGGTGATTTTTGCTAGGATGGTATATTATACTGATCATCTCCTGATGCAACAAATCGAATCACAGAGTAGTTTGGGTTGGAAGGGACCTTAAAAAATCATCTCTTTCCAACGCTCTGCCAACCTTCCACTATCCCAGGTTGCTCAGAGCCCCATCCAACCTGGCCTTGGACACTGTTAGCTTGCGTGGGAGCAAGAATCTGGCATGAGGGACAAAACATCAAGGATTCAGTATCTGGCCTTTTCAAACACTAGGCTTGAATACTTAGTGAGTTGGATCTGGACTTCACTCTTTCCTTTGCACACAGTTCAAAGCAGGAAAACCACGATCCCTTTGGACCACTAAAGGACTGCCAGGAAGAATTTCTCTTTTCCTCTTGTGCAGGAAGTTAAGCTTCTGCCTTTTACCCTGCCAGACCAGAGGCTGGTGGATAGTTATGGTAATTTTTGTGGCTGGTGAATGATCCTGTGGAAGAATTCTTGTACTGTTGCTATTATTTATTACTTGCTGAGTGTTGGCAACATGCTTCCATGCTGAAAGTGAGACTTTATGCAGAGAAACTTCTTTATCTGCATGTGCACATGTACATGAATATGCCCTCACTTCTGCCCCTTGATCCTTCTGGACTTGGGAGCCACAGCCTGAAAGCTGTGGGGCAGCTCCCTTTAAACTCAAGCTGGAATCCAATATGAGCATGAAAAATACAAGCTGCACATTAGCCTCTACTGTTTATTTTGATATTGAGGAACATTTATCTTAGCCTTTCCCTAAACATCCTCAGCAGTCTTCCGCTGAAGTGGGAAGAGCAGCACAGGGAATACCGCAAATACCAAGGTAATGTTATCTGTTTTTTCTACAGCAAACTTGGCGGATTTTGAAAGGATACCCACTGTGGCAAATTCAAGGCTTCAATAAAACCTTTTGATAATGAAAATAAGGAATGTCAGGTATCAATAATGAGGCCAGATTCTGTGTTTTGTGGTGGCCTTTTCAGACTGGGCCAGAAAAGGATCCATTCAGCTTTGCAGCAATGGAGTGAGAGAGAAGCTCAGGGATGTACCCTCCCCTATAGCGCCTGGAACAAGGGACTCACCAGGGAGATATGGAGATGTGCTGGGAACACATAGCTCCAGCTGGTAAAACAGCAGGGAAGGCTGGGTCAAGCTGTCTAGGGAGGCATCAATAAGTGTTCCAGGGCAGGTTGGATGGGGCTTGTAGCCACCTGGGATAGTGGAAGGTGTCCCTGCCCATGGCACGGAGTTGGAATGAGAGGATTTTTAAGGCTCCTTGCAACCCACACCATTCTATGATTTATGAATAATATTTTCTTTTTGCATCTTTTTGTATCTCAACCAACCCAGTAATTTCCAACTGAATCATGCCTGGACATTGGGCTATATGGAGAATCTGGCCATTGAACTGCTAATTAAATGTTTCAGAAAACTTTTAACTTTGTTCATTCTGCCATTTACTGTCATGATAGGGCTGCTTGTGAACACTTGCCCCCTTCTCTTTGCGCAAACAGATGCATATGCAGCATGTTAAAACAGAAAATTTAGGCCAGAAGACTGAGGAAAGTATGACGATGATGATGATGAGACATACTTGCCTGCTGAGTAGCATCAGTGTTTAAAGAAGATGCTGTATTTGAAGCACTGTGGACTTTAACTTTTAAAATCCTAGATCCCACACGCGGATGGTCATGCCATATGCCCTAGCAAATTTTTTCTCTCCCTGAATGTGCAATATAGACAGCTCTGAGGAAGAAACCTCTGTCTCTGTTCCCTTTTGTAGGAGGACTTTGTATCCACGGTGGAAGCAGGCTCTGTTTGTGTTGGCCAGAGATAAAGCAGTCCCTCCGCATCCATCGGTGTGTTTGTTTTCACCTCTACCTATGCACGGGTACCACAGCGAATGTTTCTAAACAGCAGATTAATCAGAAAGCACGAGGTACAGCTGCAGCCAGACTGTGGTTTCTTCTCTCTCTCTTTGAGGCAGAGAGCATTTGTAACCACTTTCCTGTCTTCACAGAGCTGCTGATGATCGCATCTTCTTGGAATTTGCTGCTTGTGCTGGCGCACAGCGACAGCAGAACCACGGCGGCCGCCGGGGGCTCGCTGATTGTCTCTCTTCTCCTGGGGCTTGCCGGGGTCACTCCAGTTCCTGCTCCCAGGGAAGGAGAGCCCGGAGGGGGAGGTGTGTGATCTGGCTCCAACTAAACTCACGGAGTAGAGCAAAGTCGGGGTGGAAGGAAATGGAAGTGAAGAGAGATTAACTCCGCTGGAGAAGGTGAAACCCCACAAGGTGCTGAAACCCGCAGCGGCAGCTGATGGGCGTCAGAGCGGGTGTGGGACATTTGGTCGTTACCTCTCCACATCAAAGCTCCTGAGGAAAAAAACCCAGCATCCTGTGAAAAAGGGAGGGCAATTCACCAGCGTGACAGTGCCTCTCCTACGGAGAGCCGGCACTTCTAACAAAAGGCAGCTGATCAGGGCAGGGGGGCCTGAATGCAGCTTAGGGAAGATGTCTTGGCGTTGAACTTCTGATGAAATCTTTGTGTGGCCTCAAAGGTCCATGGCCTCCTGACCTCTCCCTGCGCAGGGGTTGGTCGTGGGCTCAGACAGAAGCAACAGCAGCAGAACACACATGTAAAGTTTGCCTCTTGCCATCAGCACACCGGGTCGGGTCTCAGCTGGGATGAATCCTTAGCCACACTGGTGGGAGAGCTTTCCTATTCCTCTCCAGGTGAGGATTTGGCTCACCTCCTGTGGTACCCATCCAGTAATAGCCAGTCTTTGGAAAAGAATACCCTGAGGAGTTTCCCCTTTTCTGATGAAATCTCTCTGCCTCTAATCTGTCTATCTGTCTTGCTAATCTTGCCTGCCGGGATGTATCTCTCTATCACGCCNCCATTTAGTTATATCCAGTCACGAACACGTGTACTTGCACTAGTGCTGCTCCCTGTTGGGAAGCTGCTGGGGGGATGCAGACTGTGGATACCCAGAGCAGAAATGAGGAGGTTGGACCCTGTGGACCACCTTTTGCAGCTCTTTCTGCCCAGGCTGCCTGTGTGACCTCCTCGTGGGCTCTGCCATGACTTGTGCAACCCACGGCCTCTGAAGAGCAGCAGTTTGAGGGAGGGAAGTGACTGCTCAGTTTTGCCCAGGCCTGCTCAGCCTTTAAAGTATGTTTTGCTTGTTTGCAGCCTCTTTAAGCACATGCAGCAGGGTGGGTGCCAGCCTCGTCCTGCTGATCCATCAGCTGTTTTGGCCTGATGCTTCCAGGGAGGGAGTGCTGGAAATGACGTGCATCTCCCCATCTCTCTGGCTGATGAGGACCCCCCTGCCCCGTGCCAGCACCCTTGCTTGAAAAGCTGTGTGGGTGTCAGATCTGGGACCCAACCCACTGGCAGACAAACCTGGGATAGTAAATGATTTGTTTTCAGCCAGGTTAGCTTCCCCATTCAGCTGACCCTGTCACAGAGCTACAGCACAGTGGGCACAAGCAGCCAGAGCAAAAGAAGAAAGGAGAGGGCCACCACTTGTAATGGCTTCCCAGCTAAAAGTCATTTTATCTTGGCTGAGAAAACCACATCCTTGCTATTGCCTTCATTCTGAATATCCTGAGTCCTGAATCCTACTCCCACTTTCCATGCAGTCCCATCTGTCCCCTCCCATCCAGCTCTGCTAGACACATCACTCTCCCCCAGGTCTGGATCTTCTGCCTCCTCACCTCAGACTTTCTGATGTGCAGTTCTCAGCCTTTCCCCAGTGAATTGCTCCCTGATGGTTGATTATCACCATGGCTGACACAATTAGTTGAAGCTGCACTGACCAAATCTTCTACCAGAAACATCCCCATGCTTTTAGAACAGGAGAATACTTGGTCCTACTGCACTAAGCAGGAGGACAGTATGAGCAATTAATGCCAAGAAACGAAACAGGAGGGTAAGATTAAAAAAACTCACCCAAACCTCAGAATACTGGGCTGAACACAGAACTGCTGCAAAAACAAGTGTCTGCGTTTCCATCAGTATCCAGGGATGACATATATTGCTGAGAAGGGCAATGGGGAAATCAAGATGTAGCCCTAACCAGCACATGGGAACTCCCTCCTGGAGGAAAAAGGGGAGGCAGAACTAGGGGGAAAATGATTCTCATGCTTCAAGAATTTTTTCTGGATTCCCTGGGGTGTGTCAGGCTCACAACATGCCGGCAGCTGGAAAGTGCACACTCTGAATGCTCTCCTTTGCCATAACCTCCCACTGCTAATCAGACAAATAAAGGACCTTCACTTCATCTGACTTACTCTGTAGTGCTATTGGAATATCCCTCTTGAGCTGTAAAGTCACTGCCCAAAGAGCTCTCAGCCTGGGGAAAATGGTGTTGTCCACTAAATCAAAACACTGGGATCTCTTTTAGAGGAGTACCTTTAGGTCTTGAGAACAGGAATGACTGAAGGAGGCATTCACTGCTCTTCCTCTTTTTATTCCATTTCAGCCTTAACTCAAAATTATGGAAATGCATCTGCCTGATTTAGGGGCAGAGCCCAAGTCTGGACACTCACAGAAAATCCTCAAATTGGCTGCATGCTGGCACTGGAAAACTCTTTAGATTTTTGTTAGCACACACAATCTCTAGCACAAGCAGCAAAAGCAAATTGAAAAAAAAATACAACCAAAACCACGTTCAGTTTGAGAACTAAACAGATAAATAAAGAGCAGATTAAATGTAAAAAAATGTGCCAGGTTGAAATATCAGATAGATCTATGTCCTTTGCACATCAAAGACTGCAATACCCTGAAAGGCAACAGCCACTCCAATTCTATTTAACCTCGGTAGTGAGGAAAGGAATTCAGGTGTGACCCACGCAGGTGAGTTAAACCACAAACCAAGAGCTGTTCACACTTGGAGTAAAGTGATTAGTAAAAACCCAGGTGCTGGAGGAGGGGCACACAGGATCTACAAGGGTTTCAGAGGTGGGTGCTGGTTCTTTCTGAAGTCCATGATCACTTGGAGAAGTGACAAGAGGATGGAAGCACTGAACAGCTTCCTGATTACATTCCTGAATCCTCCTAAAAAGACTTGCCGCCTCAGGGTTGCTCTAATCTACAGCCAGAGCACAGGAGGTATCCCTAAAGGATGCTAAAGGATGCTCAGAACAGATAAAGGGAGGAATTTCAGTTCAGGAATTTGTAAACAGAGCGCTGAGAAACAGAGTTAAGCATAAAGCCGAATCAGACTGAGCTCCTCCGCAACTGGCTGCATGTGAGCAGGAGGCTCACAGGGTCACCACTCTCATTAGGGAGTGCTTGGCACCCTCTGTGTTTGTTCTCTTGTCCGTCCTTTTACACACACCTTCCAGTTTAAGGAACAGAGAGACCACATGTGAACATAGGCTCAATCCCACTGGTCCATGGCACTCCTGCCAACCCCAGCGCCCACACTGAGAGAGGGACCAGAGAAATGACCAGAACCTGGGGCTGTGGTGTGCCGAAGTGACACTGCTGGGGTGTGTAATGGGCTGCACATGTGTTGTCTGCTTTGTGTGTATGTGTGAGGGGGCATGAGACATGCCTCAGCCTTCATGGTTTTGAATGACTTTTTTCTGCTTTGGCCAGCATGGGAAGGCTGCCTCCCACTGCTCACCACAGCCTCTCCCCCCTCCCTGGCTGCTGCAAACCTTTCAGCTGCATCCATCGAACCCATGTGAATATTAAAGCTGTTAAATTGATGGGCTGAGTAAATAGGATTAGCTCCGTGTGCCCAAGGGGGGAGGCCGCTCCTTGCACAGACTGATAGGGAGACAGTGGGGAAGGCTGAGGAGGAGAGGGTTGCTTTCAAGCCGACAAGAATATGCTATCTGGGAGGTACACGGATAGCTTCCAATCTGCCTCTGATTGGATTAGACATGCTCCTAAATGTGAAGTGCCTATACAAGTCTGGGGCTTAGCTGGTGCCGGGCTGCTGAGAACCTGCCGAGGTGCTCCCCAAGGATTGCTGCCACCCCAGCAGGCCCTGGAGACGTCTGACTGTCAGGGGGCAGAAAGCCCCTGCTGCTGGGCCCTGTCTCGCCCACCGTCCCAGGCGTCAGATCTTTAACCCGCTCCCGTGAAAGCTGAGATCCTTTGCCTCCATCTGTTCACATGGGATGGCTTTACAATTCCCCTCTAACCTACCAAAGGGAAGCGTGAAGTGATCTCTCGCTGCCTGGTGGAAGGAAATCTCTCCCTCCCGCCATCTCCCCCTCCTCTTTTTTCTCTTCCAGATGAAGAATTTGAATGTCTTCATGGTCTGTTTAAAATATAAAGTGAGTTCTTGACACATTTTTTGAAGCTGTGCTTGTCTGGGCATTGATTATTGTCACTAACAGTGATGTGAGCCAAATGCTTTCCTTTTTCCCCAAGCTTTCATAATATTTCCAAGAACTTTGGCTGCTTTTTTGCAAAGTTAGTTCCAGAACCAAAATAGTAATAAAGAAGTTTACACCTAGCCTGTTATGTAGAATAGCAGGGAATGGCAGTGGCTTAGTTAGACCTTTCTTAGGTTTATAGAAGAATAGCTCCAAATATTTGTAACAGGAACAGAAAAAAATCTGAGCAAAAATATTATAGTTGCTGAACAGAGGAAAACTGTACAACTGTGATAACTGGGGTTTATTCCATGGATATTATCCTTTACTTATTTTCTAGTCACATGGAAAACATTGGTGAGGAAATTCTTTGTTTAACACCTATTTTGACAGTAGTTAGGCAGCACTCTGTTGTCCATGCGTTCATGCTATATTAAACACTCTCCTTGTTTTTGAAACAGATGCTTGCCCTGATAGTCTATAGAGGTAAAAGTTACACATCTTTATTTTCTTTTTTCCTTATTTTTGTTTATTCTGGCTGGAGATAACAATAACTCACCTGTGAGGTCTAAGCTGCAACAATAATTTAGATTAATAGAAATAGCTGAGAAAAATACTGGAAGGACTATGAGCTCTGTAGCCTGATGCAAAAACCATTCCTGTGTTAGCCAGGGAGATAAAAAGGAACAAGGAAGTGATTTCACCTCAAGAAGTGAGTTGTGGAGCCAGAATTCTGGTCCTGGTGCTGGTACTGACTCCTAACCTGCTGCTCTTGGTACTTATACTGGTAAAGGCAGGTAACAGTGTGAAGCAGGAATAGAGCAATGGGAACATCCAGAATGGAACTGCAGCATTTATCTCGGCAGGAAAGGTCTAGGCTTCCTTATCATCACCCAAAAGCTGACTGAGAAATATGTCTAGACTTCAGGGGGACATTTGTGTCAGAATAATACCCAGCTATGAATAGAGCTGTGACACATCACATAGGTACTCTCAGTAAATGACGTCATAAATAGAATGCAAGAACATCCATCGGTGTTAGACACCCTGTTTCCCCCCAGCCCAGCCCACATGAACACCTGAGAACATTAATTATCTCCCCATTAATTTAGGAGCTGTGGTGACAACGTTTGGTTGTGCTGTTTTCCCACTAGGCTTGGGGGTATCTTGAGTGGGCCCGATTGCATTATCTTGTACTGGAAATTGAATTGCTGTGTCCAATACCCTTGAACTACTGTGTAAATCAAAATTTCTGTCTAGCAGGCAATGGCATCCTTCACCTTCCTCTGGAATAACTGGATATTAACATACACTCTTCATAGGAGATGAAATTCCCCTTCTTTCCCATATTTGTATTAGGTTTAATTTTAACTGGTAAGTTAATACAAGTAAATGCAGAAAATTGATGCTTTCTGTTCAAATGTGTGTTCCTCAGCCTTCCCCGGCCAGCATCAGTCTCGGCCAGACCTCTGTGTGGATGTGGCCATTTCTCTGTGGCCATCCATCCTTCCTTATTGTGTCACTCCCCTCAGTCCCACCCCCTGCAACAGATACATCACTCTACAGCAGGCAGAGGTGCATGTCTGCACAACAGGATGTTCGCTTACCCAGATTCCTCCGTGTGTTCCTGACACCATCTAACCTGAAGGCTCCTTGCTTCTTTCTGGACATTGAAACTAATGAATGCTCTGCTAGTTCCAAATCAACCTTCTGACTCCATCTAGCTTCTTCTGTCTTAGCAGTATTCCCATTTCTTTGCTTGAAATAGCACCAAAAGGACCTTGAAGTTCCCCTGAGTTAACGCCGTTTTTCTTCCTTTTCTGGCCTCATTAAAGCTGTTCTTGATTTTATCACTTCTTCCTGCACTCCTGCACTTGAATGTTGTGTAATTATATCAGATAACCTATTCAAACAAAGAAAGGGGAAATTAGAGATGGAAAGGCTTTTTTAGATCGAGGAGACAAGCCCCACTCCCTTGGGAAGAGGGCAGGAAAGGTCCACGCACTCCTCACTCACCCAGGTGACATGGGGTTCATGTCTCCCTTGAGATCCAGCTACACTTTTAGACCTCACCGCTAGGAAGAATTCCCCGATCTTTTCCTTAACAGTTCCACTGCTTAATTCCTTGGCCAACACCTAGTTTTGCCCTTCACGTCTCAAAATAGTTTCTAAAGGCTCATTTTTCCTATTTTGTAGTAAGAAAAGTGACATCAAGTAGGCTTAAATGACTGCTGTAGACCTACAGTACTTAAGACAGATAGGGATCTCTTGGACACTTAAATTCGCTCATTGAAATCCCAGAAAAGATGTCCTAAAATTCGTTACCAAAACTCACCAAGCACCACCTTAATTGAACATCTTAGTCTTTCTGCCCCCATGCCTTTAGTGTGGCTGAGCCCCAAACTGTGGTCCACAGGCAGCTGATACAGGGCTTGTGCTATGCCCAAAAGTCACTGGTTTGCTGAGCTGGATTTCAGGTTTCCTGCAACGCATTTGTGGACGTTTAGGATTCAAGCAGCCATGTCTGCTCTTTGCTCAGCCACACTGCTGTGACCTCAGGACATGGCACTGCTCTCCACCAGTTGGCTGAAAGGTCCAGCACAGCCTGGTCGAGTCCCCCCTGGCTGCTGAGTCACCCTGGATTGCTGTGTGGATCCCTGCCAGGGCCACCTGAACTGCTCCTACTCTCCTGGCCAGGCACTGCTGCCTCCTGCTCCTCAGCCTTCACATTCCACACTGCTGCAAGCACGTGAACAATGCAAGGCATCCCTCGGGTTGTTCCCACCCGGCCTCCCTGCTTTTACTGGAAATGAAAGCCTTTGCTGGAGAAGGAAATCCTTGGAGATCCAAGCAGAGGTTCCCTCGGCTGGCTGCTGTTAAGAATAAAAGATCTGAGAGCTATTTCCATTCCTAGTTGCGCAACACAAAGCAAGTCACTTAACCTTTCCATGCCTTATTTTCCCTCTGGATGAACTGAGACATAGTATGCCATGGGGTTTTTTTGGGAAATGCTGTGATATAATACCAGGGGAGGACTTCAGATGCCTCTGAAGGCTGCAACTGATCCATATATAAGCTGGCTGCCATCCTATGGGCTATGAAAGACACACATGAGGGATGGAGCAGCTCTGCTGGGAGGAAAGGCTGAGAGGATTGGGATTGTTCAGCCCGGAGAAGAGAAGGCTTTGGGGTGACCTCACTGTGGCCTTGCAGTGCCTGAAGGGAGCCCACAGGAAAGATGGAGAGAGACTCTTGACAAGAGCCTCGAGTGACAGGACAAGGGGGAATGGCTTCATTCAAAGTAGGTTTAGTTTAGATATAAATAAGAAATTCTTCCCTGTGAGGGTGCTCAGGCCCTGGCACAGGTTGCCCAGAGAAGCTGTGGCTGCCCCATCTCTGGAAGTGTCCGGGGCCAGGCTGGATGGGACTTGGAGCAATCTGGGATAGTGGAAGGTGTCCCTGCCTATGGCAGGGGGTTGGAACTGAACAATCTTTAAGGTTACTTCCAACTCAAACCATTCTGTGATTCTATGACTCTGTGTCTATTTTGCCCTTATCACCTTGGAGTCTCTCAGCATTGAATGCTTTCCAAATTCCACCCTCCTGCTGAGTAGTTTGATTTCTGAGTATTTTCTCCCAGATGTTTGAGAACCTTATATTTGTCCAACAGTATTTCCAGTTCCCTCTGCCCTGTCTGTCCATCCCTACCACTGTGTAGTTGTGTAATATGCCAACATTTTGATCTTCTTACTCATGTCAGCTAGCAATTACTTGCAGGAGTTTCAGCAGCTCAATCGGTCCCTCCATTTCCATTCTGTACTGTAAGAGCCTTGTAGTACTGTTTATCTCCCCCTCCACCTCTTTATAGATACAGATAAAACCAATTTTAACAGCAGTCCAACTCTGACCTCTATTAGACTCCTGTACACTCTCAGAACCACCCCTTGCACAGCAACTTTCAGTTCCCTCCACATGTCTGACTTCCCAGCTAGGCTGAATTTAGTTTTCACATTTCAAGGCTCTGCCTCTCCTGCATCTTTGTTCATTAATTAAGCGAACAGGCTTGGACAGGTTTATCTAAAAGAAAATTATCCTTCGATTATGAGTTTTGCATGATTTTAAAGCTTATGGGTGAGGCTTTCTTTGGGATTTGTCAAAGGAGAAATAGGTCCACACAGAGTTTCCTACAGCTAGCCAAAATGCAGAGGGGCTGGTTTTATGAGTACATATTCTCAGTGCAAGAGGCAGCAAGACAGAGAGAGTGTTCACAGAATCACAGAATCATTTAGGCAGGAAAAGATCTCCCAGGATCATCGAGTCCAACCTGTGACCAATCACCACCATGTCAACCAGACCAGAGCACTGAGTCTTGAACGTTTCCAGGGATGGTGACTCCACCACCTCCCTGGGCAGCCTGTTCTAATGCTCATCAACCCTTTCACTGAAGAAATTCTTCCTGATATCCAGCCTGAACCTCCCTTGGCACAGCTTGAAACCATTTCCCCATGTCCTGTCCCTTGTTCCCTGGGAGCAGAGCCCGACCTGCCCCGGCTGCACCCTCCTGTTAGGGAATTGTGGAGAGCCAAGAGGTCCCCCCGAGCCTTCTTTTCTCCAGGCTGAGCCCCCCAGCTCATGTTCAACTGCTGTTGTCGAGAACCCCCAGGTCCTTTTTATCCAAGATAGAGTTCTAGGATGGATATCCATGGGATGGGTAAGTTTGCAGTGCAACTGCACCTCCCCAGCAAATACACACATCCACGCTTTCTTCACTCCGTGAGGAAGAAGCAAAACTGCATTGCCATCCCAGAGCGTGCTCAACCCTCTCCATAAGCCCTTCCATCCCTGCAGGGGCTGTTCCTCCGCTGCTCTGGCCCTGGACTCGAAGCACACAAAGCAGTGTCCGGCCGGCTGAGGCTGTGGCAGAGCTCCTGGAGCAGGGACGGTGCCGGTTCCTGCCGTTCGTGCGGATGCGGCGGGAGGCAGTGCCCGGCGGGACGGTACCCAGCAGAGGGCAGCGGTGCCCGCGCTACCGCAGCCGCCCGACCCGCGGCTTTCCCTCACACTAACACCCCCCAAAACACCCTGCTTTGCATCTAGGCTGGCAAACAGCCCGCACGTGTTAACCTGCTCTCCTTCCCTCTGCAGCTGGAAACTCGACCACCCAAGCATCGACATCTGCCAGCGCTTGCTGACCGCCAGCTGGGGTCATGGCTCCTGGTTGTACAATCACAACATCATGGAATGGCCTGGTTTAGAAAGGACCTCAGAGATCATCTCATTCCAACTCCCTGCCACTAGACCAAGTTGCTCAGAGCCCCATCTAACCTGGCTTTAATCCTGTCACTTGAACAGCCAAGTGTAAGAAAGCTCTACGATGGAGGAAGATACGGTGGGAGTACTTCTAAATGCCATCCCCCCTTCTGGGAAAATTGGTTTTCTCAGGGAAAAAATAAAACTGTGACCTAGTGGTTAATTTACATGCAGAGGAGTCAGGAGTCAATTTTTATGTGGTTTGAACTGGTTCATTCGTATCTAATTAAAACAGTAAGGGGAGGACGGCTCATTTTATGCTCAGTTAATCAAAAGACTCCAGAAGCTACTTCTTTTCCTCTGGGGATGTTGATAACTGCTGGATTCGGCCCTATTGAATTAGGTTGGTTAAACTGTTCCTCTCCAAAATCCCTGAAGCTTAAATCCGCTTGAAGTCTTATTCCAACCCTGAAATACATCTGATCTCAGCCCTCAAACCCATCTCTATTTTGGCACATTATAGGTGACTGTTCCTGCCTAGGTTAGAAGGGGCCTTAAAGCTCATCCAGTTCCAACCCCACTGCTATGGGCAGGGACACCTCCCATTATCCCAGCTTGCTCAGAGCCCCAGCCAGCCTGGCCTCGGACACTGCCAGGGATCCAGGGGCAGCCACAGTTTCTCTGGGCAACCTGTGCCAGGGCCTCCCCACCCTCACAGGGAACAATTTCTTCCTAATATCCAATCTAAACCTACTCTCTGTCAGTTTGAAATAGACATATCAATACATTTCAATATTGGGATATTCAGAACTTGGCTAGAGAAAACCCCAAAAATTTTTTTAAAGACAGAAATTAGCTCATCTCTAAGTGGAGATTTGGACTTCACTAATGGAGGTGAACCTCAATTATTCTGTCACTTTCTGAATTTATGGCTCAGATCCTGCTATTCATATATATGCTAGATATTCCATGCAGGAAGGAGGTGGTGAGAAGGACCTTCAGCCCTTCCCACCCTTTCTGCCCAGTCTCCTCGGGCTCACAGTGTAGCCAAGTAAGCATGGAAATCCACTTCCCTGATGATTAGTTCTGCCTTTTGTGATCCTCTTCCAGGACAGGGAACTCAAGGTGCTCCTTCATAAAACACTGGAATGTTGCTATTCTTATTCTCCTAGAGCTGGACTCAATGATCCTTGTCAGTCCCTTCCAACTCAGGATACTCTACGTTTCTATGATTCCAGCTGGATGGCAACCATATGTCATGTTGTAAATGAGGATCTTGGGGTGTTTCTACAAACCTTCAAGGATGAGTTGTCTTGCCAGACAGGCCAGCAGTAATTTCCTACTGACAGAAGCAAAAGAAATCAAGATCTTAGGGTCCTATAATGACAAAATGTCATTTCTTATAACCTATAACATAGAACAATAAATCTCTAATTGCTGGTAAAACTTTGTCTTCAGAAAGATGAAAAAACCCCCAACTTTAGAGGCACCCAACCTGTCTGTTTCTTCTAATGATACCACCTGGGCTTATAAAGGGATTTTCCTTCCCTATAAAACTGACCTCACTTATAAGGACAATCACATGCAAAGCAGCAGAAGTGATCAGTAGACCAAAGTAAACTGATTAACTGAACTGATGAAAAACGGGCTCTAAATTCCACTTTATTTTCTTAAAAGCTGCTTCTCTCAAGCATATGCGAACAGCTTAGTAGAAATAGTTACAGAATCACAGGACCTCGTTCTGCTTTCCCATCAGAGCAATTCTGAAGTAATTCCACTGAAGTGAGCAGAGTTACACTGATGTGAGATCACAATCAGTCAGAAATGGAAAATTCCTAATAGCTTATCCAGTTCATAACCCTAGGGCCAGCGTACAGTTATTCCTTGCACTAAAACCGCATTTAATTCTTCCAAATATGAATAGTGGAAAATGGTGCTTGGGAGGTGTTTTGGTCGCTTGGTGGGGTTTCTTTAATTCCTCATCCAATTTCTCTTCTTGGGAAAATCCTTGTTTTTGACTGAACGCCAAAACCTCAGCTACACTGCCCAATAAATGAAATATGGAACGAAATGGATATGCCACGTTATGAGAGTGTAATTCTGGGTGCCTCATGTGCCCGTCCTCCACCCTGTGCTGGTTGTGGATTCTCACTGGGCTGGTGACACATGAAGACTTTAGAGAACTTACTGTAAAGACAAAGCAACAGGGCAATGCCAGATACATTGGGGTGTCACCTCCAGGGCTCTCCGGCAGAATTCCTTGTGTGTAGCACTGGGTTAACACATGGCACAACATCTATCCTTTTGTCAGAGGCATTTCTGCTTTCCAGTCAAATGTCTAAACATTCTGTAGCAGGAAGATCTTCCTCAGTGAATCCACCCTTCTGTGACAGCTGCTGTTCGAAACAGCTTTTCCTGCTGAAGAACAATTTCAATAGAAACATTTTAATCAGACCTCATGGTAAAGAGGTTTCAAACAAAAAAGAAACTTTCTTTTTTTTATCCTAGTAATACCTAATTATATCTATTTGGTTGTTTTCGGGCACAAGAGCATTGTTGATGTGTCTGACACAGGAACGTTGAAGTCGGGGAATGTCCCTTTACTGTCTCCTTGCTTGCTTAGCACCAGAGGTGTTTTTCGAGAGACATTTCTGTAGAGGCACCTGGGGCATCCCATGGTTGGTGTGCACTGCTTCCTGCATGTAAAGGGGTCCATACCAGCTGCTCTGGAAAAAGCTTAGATGCTACACAAGGTTTCAAAAATAAGTTTTTGTGAATGAAGCGTTTGTCTTCCACCTTTAAAAGCTGGGGTCTAAAATCAATCTGCTTGTGCAAGTCCTTGCTGAAGCGTGTGAGATAAATGTGACAATAAATCACACAAGCCACTAAGCAGAGTCTGATACCATTTCCCTGTGAACGAAAAGCAGTAAGAAATCTCACAGCTGCTGTTCCTGCCCTTCAGCAACTTTTAATTTTTATTGATTGACATGACACCTACGCGCCACATCACCCACAAGAGGCATCAGGTTTGTTTCAGGAAAAGCAAATTATTTGGTATTGTCAACAGCTGGCAGAGGCCACCAGGAACTGCTTCTTCATTCATTTGTTTTTCTCAGACACCTATAAAGAGCTGTCATCACATATCAAATGAAGCAAGTATCGGGCAGTGTGTGTGTCTCAATGCTGGCACACAGCCTCCATTGCTGGGAGGCATGAACTGAGTGTCAGCCATGGCAAGCGAGCAAAGTGGGGACAAAGTGAGTCCTTGGGCAGTTTGGGGCATCTCAATATAAGAAAAATATAAAGTTATTAGAGGGTGTCCAAGAGAGGGCCATGAAGATGCTGAAGGGCCTGGAGGTGAAGCCACACGAGGAGCAGCTGAGGGCACTTGGTCTGTTCAGCTGGAGAAGAGGAGACTGAGGTCAGAGCTCACAGCAGTTCTGCAGCTTCCTCACGAGAGGAAGAGGAGGGGCAGGCCCTGATCTTTGCTCTCTGGTGACCAGGGACAGGACCTGAGGGAACAGCTGGAGCTGTGTCAGGGGAGGGTTAGGGTGGATATCAGGAAAAGGTTCTTCCCCCAGAGGGTGGTGGGGCACTGAACAGGCTCCCCAGGGAACGGTCACAGCCCCAAGGCTGTCAAGAGCTCCAGGAGCACTTGGATATGGCTCTCAGGGATGCACACGGTGGGATTGTTGGGGTGTCTATGCAGGGTCAGGAGTTGGACTGAATGATCCTTGAGAGTCCCTTCCAGTTGTGGATATTCTGTGATTCTAAAGTGAGCTCAAGCACAAACTTTTCAGAGTTGGTTGCCTTCAAAAATCACTGTTGCTGTGGATGGAATAGCAAGAAGACATGGTGAAGAGTTTGGACCTTCTGAGACCACATACTCTGCCTCAGGAGAAGCCATCTGTGCTGAAGGCCAAGCCTTGCACTTCACTGTGAACTGATGGTGCAAAAGGACTTTGCATGATGAAACCAAGAGCTAACCCCTTGTATTATTTGCCCTGAGATAAACTGGGCTGTGAGACACGTGATGCTGTCTTTACCTGTGCATCCTGGATAACAATTGTGGAAGTACTGTGCATTTGCAAGCAGGATGGCCAGGATATCCCTTGATATGCATAAAAGAGGCACATGAGAAAAGTTTTGCAATGTGTGTGCAAGCCCTTTTGGCCAATATTAAAGCCAAAAGGCCACATGAAATACTGCATATCTTTACTGATGCATTGTGCTGCAGTAGTGAAGAATGAAGCATTTCACTGGGGTAACAGCAGGAGCTGGACATGAGTGAAATACATTTTCCACACTGGAATGTGGTCAAGATAGTGGGTAAATGCCACTGCTGCTGAGGAAGGACCTCAAACGTTTCTGAAGCCATCACTGGTTGGGAGTTTGGTTTCTCTGTTGTGTCCCAAACCCAGCAGATTGAGCAGCACAGCCCCCCTCAGCACCCCTTGACTCAGCCCTGACTCAGAGGGAAGAATTCTGCCCACTGAGTCACCAGCCCAGCCTCCTCCAGCTCTGCCTCCTTCTCCTGGTGATCCACTCAAGCCCAAACCCGCGCAGCAGATGGGAGCTGACAGGGCTGAGCCTTGAGCTGGATGGGTGGCACAGAACAAAGCCTTGGCAGTGCCAACACATCCAGATGACCCACAGGAGACCTGTGTTTAGGGGGTCTGCTGTGGGATTTATGGGATGGACACCACACTTACCTCAAGGAGAGCTCACTCTGGATGTTCACTCTGCTCTCTGGGGCCTCCACAAACATGGCCTGGGTGCTTTGGACAGACTTCTAAGCCCAAGCTCGTGCCCTGCAAGGGCAGGACTGAACAGCCTGAGGAATGTTACTCCCACCCACCTCCTCTGGAAATGTCTGAGCTTCCCAGAAAAGATGAGAAAAAGCACAAACCCCACGCTATGTTGGATCTGGACAGTGCTTAGCCTATCTCTTTTCCTTGAAACTATACTGAACTCATTTTGGGGTGGCGAAAAGGGAGCTCGCACTAGAAATAGAAGATCTATAATTAACACATGGTCTTAACACAGAATGGAATTGCAGCAGCCTCTCAAAGTTAGTAAATTTTGCTTGGAAGTGCATTCCAAGTTTTATCAGATTTCTCTCATCTGCAGAAACAGAATTTTCTAGATCTGTTGTACTTGTATGTCCAACAGACTGAACCCAGTTACATACTTTAGTTTCAGGATTAAAAAAATCCTCCACTGACACACATCATGCACATGTAAGTAATTTGAAGTCTTCAAGTACTAACCCTTCCCACCCTGAAGCAGGGGCAAATTCCTCCTCTCTTCTCACAGGCCTGCTACCATTATGCAAGCTTTCATTCTGAAACCCAAACTCATGTGAAAAACACCCAGGTTAGTGAATCTGAAACTCAGCCTAAGAAACCCAAATGAAAATGTTGTGTGTCTGTTAACCCATTCTTTGTTTCTCCTCTCAGGGGCAGGCTGCTTGTTCTCCCAGTAGCCCAGCTCATCCTACCATTTAAGAAGTTTTCTACTGGTACAATGCCCTGCACCCTTGAACCTGTA
This sequence comes from Dryoscopus gambensis, assembly GCA_013389985.1. Taxonomy (NCBI): domain Eukaryota; kingdom Metazoa; phylum Chordata; class Aves; order Passeriformes; family Malaconotidae; genus Dryoscopus; species Dryoscopus gambensis. The sequence goes on along the minus strand of WEIT01034430.1, from coordinate 240,752 downwards.
TAACCCGTATATTTCCATGTCTCCAAGGAGGAATGTGGCTGAAGTTCGACATGGGCAAATGCAGGATTCCTCCCACCTGGGGAGGAATAACCCCAGGCACCAGGACAGGCTGGGGGTGACCTGCTGGCCAGCAGCTCTGCTGAGAAGGACCTGGGGGTCCTGGTGGACAGCAGGCTGTCCGTGAGCCAGCAGTGACCTGAGGGACAAGAAGGCCAGTGGTGTCCTGGGGTGCATTGGGAAGAGCATTGCCAGAAGGTCAGGGAGTGATCCTGCCCCTCTGCCCAGTCCTGGGAGGCACATCTGCAGTGCTGTGTCCAGTCCTGGGCTCCTCAGCACAGGAGGGACAGGGAGCTCCTGGAGTGGGGCCAGCAGAGGCTGTGGAGATGATTTAGGGCCTGGAGCATCTCTGACAGGGAAAGGCTGAGGGAGCTGGGGCTGTGCAGCCTCGAGAGGAGCCCCAGCTGAGAGGGGCCCTCAGCCCTGGGTGTCCCTGTCTGCAGGGAGGGCTCCGAGCAGGGCCCAGGCTCTGCTCTGTGGGCCCAGCGATGGCACCAGAGGAACGGGCAGGGACTGATCCCAGGTAGTTCCATCGGGACAGGAGGGAGAACTTTTGTCCTGTGCAGTGACCGAGCCCTGAACAGATTGTCCAGAGAGGGTGTGGAGTCTCCTCACCGGGGATATTCCAGAACCATCTGGACACAATCCTGTGCCCTGTGCTCTGGGATGGCCCTGCTGGAGCAGGGAGGTGAGACCAGATGGCCCTCTGTGGTCCCTTCCAACCTGACCCATCCTGTGAATCTGTGATTCTGTGGAATGAAGTTTCCTTGACCTTCACAACTATTTTTTTCTGTATTTCTCAATGTATGGCCACAAGCAGTGACCTCAGGTGCTGCAAGTGGTGCTTTCTTACCCAGCTCCCATCAGGCCCAATGCTTCTGCTGCTGATGCCTGGTGATCTCCACATGAGAAAGTTCATGGGACAAGTTTCAACTGATGGAAGATGAAGAATAAGGTGGGGTTGAAGCCTGCAGAAGTCCAGAGTCTAAGAGATTCCAGGAAGATTTGAAATAGAGTATCACAGCAGTAGAAGGAACAAGAGTCTGACCACAGGATAGGATGAAAGAAACATCAGATCTATTGAAGAATTAATCAATATTTCTGCCTTTAGTTTTTCCCATACATAAAATCAATAGAATAATAATTACTTTTTAATCTCTTATAGTACTGTGATTAAAAAATGCTTATTCTTTTTAAAGCCTTATGGAGTATGTGCTATTCAGAGATACAGGTGGAAAAGACTGTCAACATACGTTAACATCCAGAGAGAAGACAAGGAAATGAAAGCACAGGTAGTAAAGGTGCCCGAAAGAACTAAAGATGGAAGCAGGAAGGAACAAAGATTATTAGAGATATCTAACTGCTGGACAAGAAAGGGAGGGGAGGAATATGACATGGAAAAGATAAAGGAAAGATAACTTCTCATAAAGATAAGTGGACAGAAAAAGAACAGTAACAAATATGGACAAAGAGAAAAAACAGTGAGGGAAGAACTGATGATGATGAAAGCACTGGTTTCCCTTAGTAGGACTGGTTACCATGTAGGTACCACCAAGTGGGCTGCACATGAGAAGAAAAGGGAAGAAAATAGAAAAATGAAAGAAGCAGGAAAGCAGATTAGCAGGGAAAAAAGTGTAAGCTGAGCCTAACATCTTAATGAATTTTTTAAATTATTTTGTCAGTAGCTGTGGTTTTCTTTGGGGAACCAATATTTTTTGTTAAAAAGAATTCTCAACAAAAACCTCCAGTGTTGCTCAAAAAGAAGAACATAAAACCTAAGCCTGGTAACCCAAAACCTTTCTGCATTATACTTAAAACTTCCATGTTGTTAGAGGTTTTTATGAAAACCTGATGTTTCTGTGGGAAAATCATCACTTCCCGGACACATCTATTTTTAGGCCTGTGTTCTCAATTAGCCTGGTACCCATTTGCAGCAGCACAGCAATAGGGTGTGTCAGAGGGTTACAAAGGAACCTGCCTGGCATTAAAAACCCACACCAGTGACTTTATGGTAGGTGCCAGCCAGCCTTTCTTTTTCTCTCTGCATCTCAGAAGAGAAGTATGAGGTGTCAGATATTCTGGTGAGAACTTCTTGTGGCACAGGATCATGATGTGAAAGAAAGTGAACTCTAAAAGCACAATGTAAAAGAATCATAGCATCATGGAATGGCGTGCATTGGAAGGGATCTTAAAAGATTATCCAGTTCCAACCCCCTGCCATAGGCAGGGACACCTTCCACTATCCCAGGTTGCTCGAAGCCCAGTCCAGCCTGGCCTTGGACACTTCCAGCGATCCAGGGGCAGCCACAGCTTCTCTGGGCAACCTGTGCCAGGGCCTCTCCACCCTCACAGGGAAGAATTTCTTCCCAATCCCATCTATCCCTGCCCTGTGTCAGTGGGAAGCCATTCTCCCTTGTCCTGGCATTCCAGGCCCTTGTACAGAATCTCTCTCCATCTTTCCAGTAGGTCCCCTTCAGGTACAAAGCCACAACTGGGTCACCTCGAGGCTGAACAATCCCAATTCCCTCAGCCTTTCCTCACAGCAGAGCTGCTGCATCCCTCTGATCACCTTGGTGTCCCTCCTCTGGACTCATTCCTTAACAAAGCTGAATTCTGAATTGCATTTTGGATATGTGATTGATCCCAGCATCATCCATAAGTAATCCTTTTGCTTCTGCCTTTACATGTCTGAACCATCAGCTAAACTTGCTCTGGGAGAGAACCTGTAATGGCTCTGTCAGAACAGACAACTGCACTGCTACATGTGATTAAGTCACAGGAGCAGAAATTTGTCCTAGTGGCACCGTTCCCACTTACGAGCTTTGTGCTCGAGGGGATGAGAAAAGCTGTCCAGATGATCCTGGGAAAGTTTGTACACACAGCGACTCAGCCAGCAAAGTGCTGGGCGTAGCACGGTGCCCATGAGTGGGTGTTCAGCCTCCGAGCAGGTTGGATCCTGGATCCATGGATCTGCTCCAGCATCTGCTTCACCCTGCTGACCAGAGCAAAGCAGCCCTCCAAGGGGCAGGAGGGCACCATGCAAGAAATGAGCCACCAAAGGGCTCTGGAATATTTTGGTGGACACCATATATCTCCTTTTGCTGTGCAGTTGAGTGTTTGGAGAGAGATGGGTCCAGCATCTCTCCCACCCCACTGACTGCCCTGAACCTCTCCACTGGGCAGCCCCAAGCTCTTTGGCCGAGCCAGGAAGATCACAACCTGGCACCAGCAGTTCCCTGCTGTGATGGAAACCCAGAGACTGCTTCTCTGAGCTTCACCGACCTGGCACAAGGGAGCTCTGTATTTGTCATCACTGGTGTTGCTATGGCCACAGCACACAGGTATAAACCTTGCCCAGGGGACATTGTTACAGGAGAGCAGGGTGCAGCCCAGGAACCAGTACTGCTTTACTGACATGATTTATTTCTGTGATCCATCCAGGTCTCTGGAGTTTATCCATTCAGTTGCTTTTGCAGGAAGTCTTCTTACGATAGAGCCCTCAGTGCATTTAGTAATATATTTTACATCTATATTGGGCTCTGTGCATTCCAAGTGCAATACAAACTCATTCATCTTATCTTTTTATCTCATGACAGTTGCCTGCAGTGCTGAGTTGGTTTGATCCCAGCCTCACAGGCTTTTCAACAGTGGAATTGTTACCTGACTAATTATCCAGCTAAGTCACAATGAGGGACTGGTGGCGAGGCTCCACTCTCAGTTTTAACCAGCAGCTCCTGCCACTCCAGTGAGAGGGCTGGCTCTCGGTCTTTCTGCTGCTGAAGAGAGGGAAAGGAAGATCTTGGAGGTGATTTTCATTAAGTTTGTTTTCACCAAGAGGGTGTTCACTAGGGGCAAAACTGTTTCCACAAATGGAAATACACTTACCATTGATCCACGGGAAACACAGTCAAGCATCTCTGTTTTAATTTCACTCACAGGAGATGAGGCTAACATAGGCCCAGCTTGTATTGCTCCTCTCCTTTCTCCATTTGCTGGCTCCAAGATGATGCACTAATTCAGTGTGAAGTCTCTGGCCATGCCTTTAGAGATTATTTATATTAAATTGGTAGGTCACTGGTTGCAAATAAGGGATAATATTTCCATAGCAAGCACTCTTGCATGCTGCATGCAGCTCAGGTCACTCAAGTCCAACACTGATGAACCCAGACTAGAGGAGCTGCAAAAGGATTTCAATGAATGTTTATGAGGAGTGGCTGCAAAGGATGGGAGAAGAAGTAGCAAAATGTTCAAAATTATCAAAAAGAAGTAGACCCTAAAAGTTACAACCATCACAAGGTGATGATTTCCAAAAGCTGAAAAGAGTTAGCTCTATCAAAGGAAATTAAGACAAATGGAACAAGTGATCTCACACTAAAAACACAACAGAAAGTGGCTTATTCAGCTTTTTTTAGCCTAGGGAAAAAATGTCAGCAGGTATATGACTTTTTCAGGTTAAATATGTGACTTGAAACTTTAGTCTTTAAAATTAATGCTGACCACTGGCATAACAGATATGAGTAAAAAAAAAATGCTCCAAGCTTAAGTTTTCAAAACTTAGTTTACCCTGAGGAATGGGAAAACAGATGGGAAGGATCTCTCACTGGGCATCATCTCTCCCATCACTTTGGCTGCCTTCAGGACTCTGTTTCATTGCAGCAAAATGGAACAGATCAGCACCATAGTTACTGTTTTTTAAGTGACTTCCAAGAATTTTCTTATCAGGATTAAAATGAAGCAAATTACATAATGCTGTGGAGCCTGGATCCGGCAGCTCTTAAGGCTGCCAGAAACATCAGCTGTGTGATACAGATGGGCTGTATTAGGTGAGACTGACACACACATTTAGAAAATGCATTAGAAGTTGGGGTTTCTTTCTGAGGTCTCTTGCAACCTGCTACCCCCAGTTTTTGCTACCTTAAGCTTTACTCACAGACTTGAAAAATCGTTCACCAGGGATTTTATGTTAAATTAATGTATTAAAAGTTCCTTAAAACTTGTCAAGCTATTTCTTGCATAGAATCATAGAATGGTATAGGTTGGAAGGGACCTTAAAGATCACCTTGTTGCAACCCCCTGCCATGAGCAGGGACACCTGCCACGAGCAGGGACACCTGCCACTATCCCAGCTTGCTCAGAGACCCATCCAGCCTGGCCTTGGACACTGCCAGGGATGGGGCAGCCACAGCTTCTCTGGGCAACCTGTGCCAGGGCCTCCCCACCCTCACAGGGAAGAATTGCTTCCCAATATCCAACCTAAACCTCCTGTCAATTTAAATCCATTCCCCCTTGTCCTGTCACTACAGTTACTGATGAAAAGTCCCTCTCCGACTTCCCTATAGCCCCTTCAGATACTGGAAGGTGTCCTGAGGTCTCCACACAACCTTCTCCTCTCCAGGCTGAACAGCGCAAAGTCTCCAAGCCTACTGCCATAGGGAAGGTGCTCCAGTCACTTTATCAATTTTGTGGCCTCCTCTGGACTTGCTCCAACATTTCCATGTTGTTCCTATGTACATTCATCCAGCACATCATTGTTATTTTGCAGTGGAGAGGTAAGTTTGCCACAGAACTTGGTACTTAAGACTCTGTTGGATGTTGCATCCTCTCCTGATGAAGTCCTTGTGAGTCAGGGCAAATATATTTTTATGCTACTATTGCCAGTTCAATATCTTCCGTTGTGTACATTGTGTCTTCAGCATCTTCTTTGTGGATCTCTTCCTTTCTCCAACTGAAAAACTGATCTGTGGAGAGGAACTCCAGCACTTACACTGCATTCCCAAGGACTGCAAACTCCAAGGATTTTGTTGACATACCTACCCAAAATAATACTGTCTTTCTGGCCTTCACTTAGTAATTCCATGACAGAGAGCAATATCTGAAGCCATGTTTGCTGTATTGTGTAAGACAATTTGTCAGGTACATGTAACCCTAGTACTTTGGAGACATGTATGGACAAATTTAGTGAGCTGGAAAAAACCCATTTCATGCAGCCAACAAAAGCTGCAGTGATTCAATACTTCAGTCTATTTCTTCTCAAGGGAGGCACGGCCTCTTTGTTCAAGTTATTGATTCAGGTCAATTCTATGTGTGGGAGTTCTCCACTAGAATCATCTGGGAACCCTGTGGCTTCAACACAGTGCTTGAGGAAGTTTGAAGTTCGAAACTCTAATACCTCTAAAAGGATGATGCAGTGCTGCTAAAACACAAGTATGACTGTTCCCAAATCCCACCTTTCTGTCACCACTTGAGATGACTGTTTTAACACCCCTAAAGAGGACTGTCCTCAATGCCATTTGCTTACCGCCTAAGTGAGGGCTGATCTGTGAGACTCTCAGTCTCAAAATTATTTTCCCAGTCTGGAAGAGCCAGGTTGGTGGCAGCTAAGCTTCCTCTGGTGGCACACGTTCTGCCTAGCAGCCTTCACCACATAGTTCCTGGGAAGGTCCCCTGGCTGGGGAGGCACTGCCCTGCCCAGCCTGTCCTGGAGAAGGGGCTGGCACCATGGTTGGGCACCATCTGCTGCAGCCTCTCCTCAGCTGCCAACGCTGTTTGGGTGCCCACGGGGATGTGAAACTGCTGTTTGCCCACGAGGTGTAACTGTTTGTCAGCCCAGCCTACCACGTCCTTGTTGCTCCCTCAGCACGGTTATTGCTGTCCCAGCCTTTGATAAGGCGACGGCTGAGATAGTTACTGTACTTTCAGGCGAGGCTCCAACTCGGCGGCTACCTTTCATCTTCGTTTTATTGCCAAGGACAGGGACAGACAGGCCAGACCACTAGCTGGCTAATAAGTAATAGGGAGCTTTGCTGAGTTCCACAAGCCTCCTCATCAGGCGGTACATTTTTCATCCATATAGATTTATATACATTTTTGGATACCTACAGCTCCCACAGAGTGAGGAGCAGGCGAGGGCCAGCTCATGGTGGGTGTGTGTAGGCCAGTGGACATGCATGTCTGCAAAGGGACTCAGCTGTAACTGGGTAACTTTTCAGGTAGAACAAACTCTTGCAGCCCTTTGCTCTCTTCAGTCCCCAAATGACAGCTTAATCATTTCCTAGATGCAAAATGTCACAGAGATAAAGCAAAGTTTATAAAGGACGGCTGGTCACATCACAGAAAAGTCTGGTGATATATAAAAGCAAAGAAACTCAAAGTTCAGGAAGCATTTGTTTTCCTCTGAACTTCCCTCTTTCCTCTCTCTCAGCACTCACAAGGCTGGATATTCAGCCTGAAGGTTCCTTAAACAAATATAGCTCTGTCCTTTACATCACCATACGGTTCACCATCAATGCTACATTAGGTAAACTGTGAAAGTTGAAACCCAGTTGCTTTGTCCCAGGCCTTCAAATGTACAGAGGTGCTGAAATTTTGCTGAAATAACTGAAATAGGAGTTTCCTGTAATAATTACCTTGTAGCTTTATGTGTCTTACAGTATCATCAAACACATTCAAATTTAGACATGATTTTCTCCCCACCAAAGTGGGAGCATCTTGGCGCTTTCAAAGCCATATTTCAGCTGACAGGAGAAGCACTGCCTCACCATGAGGGATGGGGTCACAGCCTTTCAGCTCCCTTCCAGGGACATCACTTACAACTCCATGAAGGCTCGTCAGCCTCCCCTGCTCAGGTTCTCAACCCACTAACCTGGGTTGTATCACTATCAGCTTGGAAGACAGGGTCTGCTTTTGCCTTTGTGCGTGTAGCGTGGCTGAAGTCCCCCACAGGAAATGCCACCACACAAAAATCAGCATGGGCAGGGCTCGATTTGGGCCTTTCACTTTTTCATTTGTGCTGTTTGGGATTTTTTTGTAACTATTTTGCCAGGTGTTGGGCAAAGAATACAGGAGTAGGAGGAGGAGCCCACAGAGGGGAAGTTGGTTCTTCCAAGCAATTCATACCATTAGCTCAATAATAATACCATTAGCACAGCAGATATTATTTACCTTGAGAGGACAAGGGATGGTTTTTGTGAAGTGTATAATTATGTGTGTTGACTGCACAGAACTGTCCCTGAGCTCCAGCATGATTAGTCAGGTGGTTTCTTGTAAGTGCTTTTTGGGTGCCTGGATGAATCACCCCATTTTGAGGTTTGTAATTTTTTGGTATTTTGGTAACACGTCTTAGCCAGCAGCACAATTATCCATATTTGTTTGCTTTTGATTTTACATTCCTTTACGAGAAGACCGTTGGGGAGGTTAGTGGCTTTCTGCAGCTCACAGTCTGAATGGCAAGATGGGCCTCACTCACTGCGTTTATTTATAATGTCTTAGCAACCATAAAAACACCCTGGGGCCTTCACAGACATGCTGGAGGATGCAGTCCCAGCCCTGGGCAACTTTCATTCTCCATCAAGAACCACAAGGTGTGGAAAAGCCATAAGAAAAGCTCTGGGAACAAGGATAAGTTTAACCCCATTATCTGTGTCTTTGCAGAAGGCTGTAGATACCACAGAATCATGGAATGGCATGTGTTGAAAGGAACCTTAAAGATCATCTTATTCCAACCCACCTGCCATGGGCAGGGACACCTTCCACTATCCCAAGTTGGTCAGAGCCCCATCCAGCCTGGCCTTGGACACTTCCAGGGATGGGGCAGCCACAGCTTTTCTGGGCAACCTGTGCCAGGGCCTCAGCACCCTCACAGGGAACAATTTCTTCCCAATAGCCGATCTAACCCTGCTCTCTGTCAGTGTGAAGCCACTGCCCCTTGTCCTGTCACTCCAGGCCCTTGTCAAGAGTCTCTCTCCATATTTCCTGTGGGTTCTCTTCAGGCACTGCAAGGCCACAGTGAGGTCACCCCAAAGCCTTCTCTTCTCTGGGCTGAACAATCCCAATTCCCTCAGCCTTTCCTCCCAGCAGAGCTGCTCCATCCCTCTGATCCCCTTGGTGTCCCTGCTCTGGACTGGCTCCAGCAGCTCCCTGTCCTTCCTGTGCTGGGCCCAGGGCTGGATGCAGCCCTGCAGAGGGGTCTCAGCAGAGCTGTGGTCATTGTCCTTCATTTAAAGTGGACCAAATCAGGACAAGTAGTGAGATGTCACTGGAAGATGAAACTGTATTTCGAGTTTGCAATTTCTAGAAAAAGAAAATTTGCTTGATTCAGAGAAGTCCAGCTCACACAGTATGTATTGCAGCCACAGAGGCAGTCCTTTCCTTTAAAATCCTAATTTCAAGCTACCAAACTTGCTCTCCACTCGGATTATTCTGAACACAGCTGTGACAGTATGCAGGACTTGGCCAGCCAGCCACTGACTTCCACCTCCGGATGCTTTCTTGATCTCCTATAACTCCCTGCTGATGATATTATTTTGCCTTTTTTTATTATTTTCAGGAGTGTGGGTGTGTATTAGCTGTTAAAAAGCAATTTACAAACCTTGGCTGCACTCAGCCAAAAAGTAGCCGCAGAACCCAACCCAACAAATCACAACAACGGGAAAACAAAGAGGAGGTGCAGAATGAGGGCAGCAGGACACTCACAGTTTCAGCCCAAAGGAAGGGAAGATGAGTGTTTGCAGCAGTTTCCAAGAAACAGTGCTCCCGTATTCAAACTCTGTCACAGTTCTGCTTTGGTGTAGTTTCTGTTATCTGGCCACCTCTCATCAGTATTTTCTTCTGGAACCATAAGAAACCACACAGAACATCTTGTTAGGATGGCAGAAAACGCTTTGCTTTTTAGAAGGGTTTGCTGCAGGTTTAGCAGGATGGATTTACCTTGTGGATCATAGGAAGAGAGTGAGAAGGGGCAAGGCAGCCCTGATTCAGATCAACTGCAGTCACTGTGGAAGCTCAGCTACAACCTGAGCCCACAGCACACTCGAAACGAATAATGACACTCAGTAGTCACCCCTTCATGCTGAGGGGAATGTTGGCTCTGGAACTATGTAGTGGTAACACAGATAAGCTATCTGGCTGCTGGGAGTTTTATTAGAAGCATCCATCTAATAGGATAATCCCAAACTCAAGCAGCTCTCCCCAGGGTCAGAAGCCACAACTATGCTCAGCCCATACAGAAGAACCACAGGTTTTCTCCACAACAGCTTCCTGTAGGAGTCACACATTTGTCAATACAAAAAATCTGGACACTGGAAACAGAGAATGCAGAGAGAGTATGAAACGGAACATAATTTAAACCAAATAACATGGGGACTACCACCAAGTGTACTATTGGCTTTTATATACAGACAAGTGAAATCCACTGCAGTTTTCCTGTTTAAAAGAAGCTGCCACATAATTTTGAAATTGTTATCCCAGTGCCACATATTTTAGGAACGTGAGAAGAGACTATGCCTCTATTTTGTCACAGATCACACGTGAGCTTACTGAAAACCCAAATTCAAACACAGAAATGGACCAGATTAAATACAAAGGGAAAATGACAAATAACTTAAGCCCAAATATTATTTAAGGGCAACCAGAGATAAGAAAATGGAAAGTGAGGGACAGATACCAAATTAACAAAATGTCTTCTTGAAATGCTGTGAGTTGTATAACAGAACTCTTTCAGAGGAGTACTAGAAACAAAGCAGAAGCCAGTTGGAAACAGCAAGTGATGTTGTCTTGCCTGCTTTACTTTCACCCAGCAAAAGAGCAGAGAGTAAACAAAAAGTTCAGGGAGAAAATGCAAGGGTTAGTGCAAAATCCTTTTAGCTTTAAAATTTCAGCAACACATTGGCCTCAAGACTTTAACTCTCCTGTGTCCCTCTGAGTGGTGCAAAATTCTGTCTCTATTTGCATCAGTGCTTTGTGGGTTGTTCTGACGCTTTGCTCAGCATGCGCTTGCCTTTCTAACAAGCTGGGGCAGCCAGAGGATGCACTCCTTGGTATTATTAAAAGAGCATAAAACCACTCCAGAAACACGTGGCAGGGATGAGTAAGCAAAGCCTTCCTGGTTGCTGATCTGTGATACACTCAGCAACTCCAGCAGAGGAAATATTTATCTTAGAAGGGTGCACAGCTTCCGTTAGGTTTTCACTACAGCACTAAAAGCTGGTGCTGAAAGCTTTCATGATTAGATGATTTTATTTCTTTCTTCCTTTGACTCACAGCAGTGCCTTTTGCTATGTGCTGTACCTGCTTAAGCAAACAGCCAGTGCTATTTGGTGAACTTCAGGGGCCAGGCAGGAAATTTCTCGCAACGGTGCAGTGACAGAGCAAAACGTTCACCTCCCCTGCAAGTTAGCAACATAGATAAACAGCAGAGCAGATTGGCTGGGTCACAGGTAGGAGACCTCCCCTCCTCCAATAAAAGCTGCCTTCCAAGGCTGGGTCCCTGGAATCCTAACAGTGCTGTTAGGCCAAGAGCAGAGATCCTCATGCCTGTGGTATTTGCTCAGAGGGCATGACCACTTTGGGCAAGTCTTTCATGTGAGTCAGCTTTAGCTGATCCATGGGAAAATTCCTTTGTGTTGTCAGGCAGGGTTTGCTCACAGTTTCAAAGGATAATCCGACTGAAAGGAAAATAGATCTAAATTTTAGCATATTTTGGTCAGGTCTTTGACTAAACGTGGTGCAAAGGATGCTCAGTTTTCTTTGCAGGCCTTGTAATGAGGAAAGCCCTCTATAAGGAACATGCAGAAATACTCCACCCTACTCCTGGATTCTACGTCATCTCTGACTGCACCAAATGTCATATGTGCAAATACCGATTAAACAGACTCAGGTGAAAAGTGTAAGTTCCAATAATGATGCCTGGAGAACGTAAAGAGGTAATCCTACAAACATTTATTCATTTCGTTACCCTGTGTCTTGTCAGATTCTTCAGTCACTCAAGAAGGGGCAGCAGGGTCAGGGCAAAAGCAGGGCAGAGGATCTTCCAGTCCCCTTCTGTGTGTCTGTGTGAGGAGCATCCAGAAACCTCCACTCCCCCACTGCTGTGGAAGAGCTGATCATTCAGAACTGAATGGGGGCACTGGAAATCTTTGTATCATTTCGTTGCCACATGGCTGTGACAGTCAGGCCTCTGCCAGTTGAATCCACTGCCAATAATGTGCAGCATTAATGAGATGGCAGAATGCAGGTCTGCCTTCTTCCAAAGCCTTCCTGTACCTGAAGGGATTCTGCAAGAAAGGTGAGGAGAGAGTTTTTGCATGGGCATGTAGTGACAGGACAAGGTGTAATGGATTTAAACTGACAGAGAGTAGGTTTAGATGAGACATTGGGAAGAAATTGTTCCCTGTGAGGATGGAAAGGCCCTGGCACAGGTTGCCCAGAGAAGCTGTGGCTGCCCCATCCCTGGAAGTGTCCAAGGCCAGGCTGGATGGGGCTCTGAGCAACCTGGGATAGTGGAAGGTGTCCCTGCCTGTGGCAAGTGGGTTGGAACTGGATGATTTTTAAGGTTCCTTTCAACCCACTCCATGATGCTGTGATTCCATAACACACACACACACACACCTTGTCCATCCTTGGTGTCCTATTGCCATGTAAACAAATGATGGTCCCTGTAGGATGGTGAACATGTCCTGGGCTTTCAGAGCCATGCTGCACTGGATCTGCAACCTGGCTGAATTCTCCTCTGGTTCAGGTACTGCTTCCCTAAAAAAGCCAGTTTCCATGATGCCTCAAAGACAAGTTCAGTGACTAGAAGGGGTTCATATGTTGGCCAGCAAGAAATCCTGCTCTTTTGGCACAAAGAACTTGAGGACAGTTGCAGGGAATGAAGAGCTTGCAAACTGGATCCATAGACACAGTAGTTTAGTCACAGACCCCTGGCTGATGCACATTCTCATAGCCTTTTGCCTTCAGGATGAAACTGATGTTCTACACCAGCTGAGAAGGGCAATACAGTCCATTGTAATGACTCAGCCATCAGTCATGTCAAGAAAGAAGTTGCTAATCACACTTTTGGTTTTTTCCAGTGTAAGTTGCCAGTCCTTTTTTTCGTATGAAGATAACCTTCAAAATGCCTTCAACCTCACTGCTGCTGAAAGTCTGTCAAGGTGAGCTCTCTGACAGAAATCAGATTAGTCATTCCTCTTACCTTTACTCACAGGAGACTGTGAATCTTCAGAAAGTGTAAACACAAAATCCACAGTCTGAATCACAGTCCAGCCCCAGCATCCTCATGAAGTGAAGGATCTGGGTGTTGCTCTGAAGATGGATCACAGGTGAGGTGAACACTGTGCAAAGATTTCTGGTGGCCTGCAAGTGCAGAGAGAGTAGAGATCCCACTAGATGTCCCTCTGCCCCTTTATGCTCTTGCAGAGCCCTGGCATTATGAATTGTCCCAGCTGTGCTCAGGTGCTGGACCTGGAAAATGGGATGGATAGATCCCTGTTACATGGAGCTTAAGGAAGAAGCAATGCATAAACAGCTGGGAAATGCTTGCATACTGCAGCAATGGAATTCATAAACATTCCTGAATGTGCCCAATGTCTGACGGCTGCCCTTGCAAGTAACTACATATTACTCAATTCTGCCACACTTTTTGCTCAGAAGAGTCTTACAAAGAAGGAGGAGGAGCCTCTGGTCCTGTAGAGGATGTCCTGATGGGCACTGGAACCCTCCATATGATGCAGCCCTTCTGGGGTTACATGCTGACTATAAAGGCTTCAGTGACTGCTGATATTTTCACCACTTAACAAAGGTTTTATGAAAATCTGTTTCAGCTTCTTGGCTGTTTATGAAGAATTTGTTGTGGCTACAATTTGCATATTTGGTGACCCCACAGATGTTTGCAAAGACCTTGTGAGAGTGTGTGTGTGTGTGTGTGCGTGTATGTTACTTGCTACAACATGAAGAACTTGAAAAGTAAATACAGTGAGAAATATCAGTACATAACATTCCTCAGCACAACTCACTGGAAAATTGTTTGGAGGTTGTGTGTCATGTACACACAACTTTCCACAGGTGTTCCCTATAAACTCGACTGAAAAGTCCTTGTTGTACAACCAGCCTCAAGTCCCATGTGCTCAGACCCTCACAGTTGCAGGAGGCCAATCAGGATATTTATTTCAGTACCAAATATTAGATGACTGAATCAGTCCCAAAGTGCACAGGCATCTAAAGCCCATTGAAAATACTGACAATTAGACACTCAACCACTCTAAAGAGTTGGCGGTTTGGATATTGTATCAGGTGGAAGGGGGCACAATATTCACATTCACAAACAGAAAATTACAAATGACAGCTGACATGGTTTTACCCTAGAATTGGAAACAAATCAATTTGCAAACCAGCAGAGGCAAAACACCCCAACTAATAAATACGTTTAAATCAGATACAGTTATAGAACCAGGGTGAGGGAAGGGATTCTGCCCCTCTGCCCCGCTCTGCTGAGCCCCCCCTGCAGGGCTGCATCCAGCCCTGGGCCCAGCTCAGGAAGGACAGGGAGCTGCTGGAGCCAGTCCAGAGCAGGGACACCAAGGGGATCAGAGGGATGGAGCAGCTCTGCTGGGGGGAAAGCCTGAGGGAACTGGAACTGTTCAGCCTGGAGAAGAGAAGGCTTTGGGGTGACCTCACTGTGGCCTTGCAGTGCCTGAAGGGAGCCCACAGGAAAGATGGAGAGAGACTCTTGACAAGGGCCTGGAGTGACAGGACAAGGGGCAATGGCTTCACACTGACAGAGAGCAGGGTTAGATTGGATACGAGGAAGAAATTGTTCCCTGTGAGGGTGGTGAAGCCCTGGCACAGGTTGCCCAGAGAAGCAACCATCTTTTCAATGTGATGCAGGCTTTAGACAAGATGTTTTCTGTGACAATCACTAATTAATTAATTAATTACTGAAGGGACCCATTTCTTCCTGGCAATTTTAAACCACCTGTTGTACTTTCAGTATCTGTTGAAAAATATTGGAAGTGATCATAGTATCATAATGGAAACACAGTAACTTGGCTACTAATACTGCAAACAAGGCTGTGTTAAATGTATTGTTCATCTGGGGAAGAGGAGACTGAGGTCAGAGCTCACAGCAGTTCTGCAGCTTCCTCAGGAGGGGAAGAGGAGGGGCAGGCCCTGATCTCTGCTCTGTGTGACCAGGGACAGGACCTGAGGGAACGGCTGGAGCTGTGTCAGGGGAGGGTTAGGGTGGATATCAGGAAAAGGTTCTTCCCCCAGAGGGTGGTGGGGCACTGAACAGGCTCCCCAGGGAACGGTCACAGCCTCAAGGCTGTCAGAGCTCCAGGAGTGTTGGGACAACACTCTCAGGGATGCACAGGGTGGGGCTGATGGGTGTCCTGAGCAGGGCCAGGAGTTGGACGATCCTGTGGGTCCCTCCCAACTCAGGATACTCTATGATTCTATGATGCCACATTTCATCTCTGATGCATGTAATAACTTCTGTGTGACACTGTCAGCCTTAGAAACTCTTACTAGTACACTAAGTCAGGTAACCCAAGCCACCCTCACAAGCGTTCTCAGTGTAATTAAATCTAAAGAGCATTCATAAGTACATGCTTACTAGTACTTTTGATACTAGGGCTAAGAATAATTTGCATATGAGATAGAATCCAATACTCAAGTTTAGGCCTGTAGAGCGTATGATTTTTGCCTTTCGTTTTGAAAGTAGGGATTGCTTTCTGGGGTACCGGGATTATTTGCACAGAGGGTTTCTTGAAACTAAAAAAGCCACCTGTCTGCCAAGGCCCAGCTTCTTTTTGAGACACTGCTTGCACACAGAACTGCGCAAGGGCTTTGCTACAAGGCAGAGCCTTAGGTTCCTGGATCCAGCAGTGAAAATGAGATCTGAGAGGCAGAGGAGGTAGCTGGCAGGGCAAGGAATTACAGGGTAGGGAAAAGGGCACCATCCCAGCACCTCTGAAGGAGGCAGAGGAGAAAGAAGCAATGGGATCAGGAGCCTCTGTTGCTGAAGAGCTGTAGACAGAGTCCTGAGCTTGCCATGCAGCTTTTGGCACAGATTTCTATTCCTCAAAAACTCCACAGAACAGCTGTATCCAGCCATCGAAGTACCTCATTACTGAGCCCTGTGCCTTCTCTAAGGTCCCTGACCTCACAAAGGCATGTCTTTGCAAACAGAGGCCATTCCACCTGAGCAGAAGAACATAGAGGAGAAGACAAGCTCCTAGCACTAATAAAGAGCTTTCTGGAAATCTGGAGCATTTTTCTTTCCCCCTTGCTTTTCACTTAGGTCACAGCTTGGGCTTTTCTAGCAATGGCCAGGAGCCAAATTCCCTAAAACTGCTAGAAAGGCAGTTCTCATACTATTTACAGCGTAACTGGAAGCCAGAATTAGCAGATATCTCATGAGTAAGCTCATTCTCATGAGATTTCTGGTCCCACTTTGCACAATGGGGGAGATAGAAGTGTTATGGCACGACCATCTTAAGCTCTGTACAAATATTACACGCCCAAACTGGTGCATTGCTTTAAACTGAAGTATTTTAATCAAAGGTGTGCCAGTACCCCAGAAACAGAATAAGAGAGTTCCCTAATGACACATTTATCTCATATTCTGGTGTGGAAAGCTTTTCAAAGCCTCTTCTCTGTGTGCTGCACACAGATGGGGCCAGGAAACAAGATGTTTACTTGCTGGTTTTGGTGGGGCTATCCTTTTTCAGGAGCTAGGAGATGTGGTTTTGATTTCTCCCACTTTTTCCCAAACGGACCTTTTCCTTTTCGACATGAATCACTAATTATTGCGCTACAAGGAAAAAGAAGACACACCCCAGAAAGGTCAGGCTACTGGGCTTCCGACGATCCTTCTCAGAAGGTTTGGACTCAGACGTGACACAAGTTGGGGTGAGAAGCTTCAGGATGTGGGTGTCTGCTGCATGCTTCCTACTGTAAAAACTCCAGTACCACGGGAACTTCAACCAAGCCATGCACCTGGAATGTTCAGGTGCACTAGGAATGAGTATTTCAGAGCCTCAGGGTGCCTCGTGTTGCATTTGAGGACCAAATAAACACATTTTATGGGTTTAGACCAATGTGCTCTTCCCTCTTCCAGTTTCTGGATTTGCAGATTGGTGTCTGCATTTAGTTCCAATTTATTGTCAGGTAGCAAAAGTGGAAACCACACAATTGTTCTGGGTGAACTTCCAATCTAAATTATCACTTCCTTTAATCTGAAAACACAAGAAAAACCTAAATTCATAGGAGCATCTTCTTGCTAAGCAGCTATTTATTTGATGATTCAGCAACACTTGAGGTTCTCATGTCAAACTTTAAAGCAATTTGAAATTATGATTTGTGAACTAAAATGGTGTGGAAACCATATGTCAAGAGACACAGGGAGCTTCATGGGCCTTAACAGCAGCAGCAGGACTTTAATTTATTCCAGTGCATTTAGACTTTAGATATAGCTTTTAAATTGGACTCAATGAAGAGTCCTTTTCTGTTACTGTTTCTGTTAGAAAGGAAGATCTGTTCCTATGCATACTAGAGGCAAGGCCAAAATTCTTTTTTAAATATATATTTAAGAGCAGGATCAAACCACTATTTATTTATACATCAATTAAGAAGTTCCATCCTTCCAGCTGGGAAAATGCTGTCAGACCAAATTTGTTACGTACCGTACATTTTATTTTTGGAGCAGTGAGCTAACAGTAAGTTGAGAGATTTTTTTCCCAGCAGAAAAGATATAGTGAATGTTTTCAGGCATTCCTGGAATTAGATCAAGCTTTGAACCAGAGGCAAAATCACTGGTTCACATCACAAAATACAATTAAAAATAAAAAAACAAAACAAAACAGAAAAGAAAAAAAAAAAGAATATCAAACCCTGTGCAATTATATTAGGCACACTAATATTAACAGCAATTATTGTCACTGTTATTTATTGATCAATGCCTATTGCAACTGGCATTTGGGAATCAATTCCCAAGAAGCTGTGGCTGCCCTATCCCTGGAAGTGTCCAAGGCCAGGTTGGATGGGGCTTAGAGCAGCCTGGGATAGTGACAGGTGTCCCTGCCCATGGCAGTGGGGTTGGAACTGGATCATCCTGAAGGTCCCTTCCAACCAAAACCATTCCATGATTCCATGATAACTGTGTTTTTGGGAAAAATGAGGTAATTCTTCAGCAAATTCTCATTCACTGTTTCCAGCACATCAGTCCCACTTCTCCATCTTGCTCATGCTTGGTCTTCCCAGCAAACAGCCCAGTGAACTTTTTATGGCAAAGCTTTTCTGCTGCAGGGTAAATTCTACCCAAATCCTGCAGAACAGTTCCGTGAAGCAGCTGGAATGAACATTTGTGATTTGCTTTAGAAACCTAACTGCAGAATTTACATTCCTCAGGGAACAGGGACATTAGCTCTGATGACATTTTTTCCAGTAAACTGGCCTGAAGTTCAAATATTTGCAGCAAAATATTTCTGTTGACCATTGGGATATGTGTATGGATCACAAGAGTGAGACAAATAAATTTTAAATAGGTCAATGAGATAATTCCCAGGGCTAGTCAGGAAACAAGGATTCCATTCCACACCTAAGAAAAAAACTGACACCACTGAGAAAAGTATTACTCAACAAAAGCTGAAATTTAACAAAATTCCACATGATCACCATTTGCAAGTCAATTGAGTGAAGGTTCATCAATTAAATTATTTCTTTTATCTCAGTTAATCTTACTGCATGTAACACTCAAATCATGTTTTTTAATCACATTCTGGAAGGAGTTTTCTCCATCTGAAACAGCTGCCTCTCTCAGCAGGTCTCTCTTGACCTCAGAACATGAAGAGAAGAGGGGTAGCTCAAGAAATTATTCTTAAGAATACTTTCTGTAATAATGCAGAATAATACAGAAAACATTATTTTTCTTTAGGGAAAAAATAAAGCAAACAATTAATTAATTTTCTAGTTTGCTCATGCAAAAAAAAACCCCCAAACAACCAAAAACCCCAAGAAATGGTAAAAAACACTTGATCTAGAAACTCCACAAACTTTTTGTACCCTAGGATCAATGCAGCATCCAAAAGGATTTGGCATCAAGGGCATCCCATGGTTTGGGAGTACCTGATGTATGAGTAAGTGCTCAGAGGGAGGGACGCCCAAAGCTTTTTATAACATCTACAATAAACCTATGTAAACTCACTCCCCTGGCTCTGATTTCATTCACCTTGATACATTGGGCCGTCACATAAAGAACTTGATGCAGTAAAATTCTGAGGAGCTCCCAAATTACTGGCTTGGACCTGTTAGAACTGGTGGAACTTGAAAAAAATAAGAACACCTTTCATTTTCCTCAGGCAGTGATGCTGAGAAGGCAAAATTTTTAGCCAAGGACAGGCAGAAGGACTCTCCAAATCAACCTGTGCTCCATCAAAAACAAGTCCTGCAGGAAGATTTATGTGTATTACACAGTGCTAGTAAGATATTAGTAAAAAGAAGGCAATTCACCTGAGAATGTCTGTATTATGAGATATTTTGCATCTTGGCTAGTTTTTGTTATTCCCACAGCAAAAACAGCTCATCTTGTCTTTTTCATTCAAGAAGGAAATTTTTTTTAAGCAAAAGCTTCTTACAAAATTACATGTTTGGAATTTGAAACTTCTAGAAATTCACTTTTTCCCACACTGAGATGGGAAAATATCCTCCTCCTCAGAAAAAAAAAAGGTGCTTTGAAAAGCTGTAAGCATCTGAAATCAACATGTTTTAACAGATCGCAATTTTTAATGTTAGCAGACACGAAAGATGCAGCAGTCAGGACGAAAGAACAGTGCAATGCAGGTTCATTATAGCAGACTTTTTTCCTTTTATAAATCTCCACAAATTGCTTGCTTTGGCATCTCAGAGAGGCCTTACGGCACACATATCCTAGTTCCTGCTACTTTTTTTTCAAAATCTTAAATTTCTTTTGTAGGAGGCACGAGCTGCTGGTGTGAGGAGGGGGAGGAGGAAGGTGAGCAGGTCTGCTTGGGTTCTGTCCATGTCACTTGGTCCCTTAAGTTCTGGTCAGTTTTGGCTGTTATCTTGTTTTGTCAGTGCCAGACATCTCTGTTTATCAGTTTGATTGAAATTAACCCATGTGGTCCTTAACCTACCAAATACCCCTGTGCCGGAGTCCAGGGACAGTGAGAAACCCAAAATGCTCAAAGACTTGCTCATTAACTTCTCTCAAAACCAAGCACTGCTCTGAGCAGGAGTTTGGCTCTGCTGCTTTGCTGGGAGAGACAAGAATGTGTAGTTTGTGATCTGATATCTCATAAGGAAGCAGCAGAGGAGTTGCTTAAATATCCCAGCCTCCAATGTGCTGAATGGGCACCGAGGCTGCTCGTTCCCTGCCATCTGTTCTGTGAGGAGTCGCAGCACTACGGAGTTCTTCTTTCAGCCTGACAGATCCAAAGACACTCTTCTCTGGGAGAAAAGTGCCCTCAGGGGGGAATGGTAGGAGGTAAACCTTCTGCTAAGACTGTTCTTGCTGGCATCATGGCCATCATTCAGGAGCGCTGAAGAGAAGTGGGATTAGAGCAAAAACTGCTGACATGTGTTTGAATGAGACCTATGCAAGGCTGTTGGTCAAGTAGCTCCCTAAATCTGCATCTATTCCAGGTGCATGCCATGATTGGTCTCCACAGGGGGTAGGGATGAGCCAAAGGGAAGTAGATCACAGAGTCTGCTTTTGGCATCCCCACATTTTGGTTGCACAGCCACACACGAGCATGACCTTAGGCTGCCATATGGATGGGCCATCTTTGGGAGGTAGATTCTTTACAGCCTGGGTGGGCAAATGGAGCACCAGGAAAGGATGCCAGCGCAGGAAGCCAAGGGCTTGCTCAGCCCAGAGTGTCTACAGGGGTGGCTGCTTCCATTTTAAAGCCTTGGCCTGGGAGGAACAAACGCTGGGCAAGCAAAGAATTGCTGAAGTTGCCTGGGAGACAGAATGGGTTCCTTGTGTCCATTCCACCATTTCCAGTGAAGGGTTGTGGGAGCAGCAGAACAGCGTCACCTCTGCACCCATCCAGCTGCTAGCGAGACCCCAGTGCACACCCCTGGGTTCAGCTGCCTGTGCCCCAGCCCAGCTGCGGTGTAGCTGTGTGATCTTGGATCTGACTGCTGGGAAAGAGCTGGGAAAAGCCTCACTGGGAGAGCCTCCTCTTCCCTTGAGAGCCACCCTTAAGCTCAGGCCCTCAGCCTTGGTGTTTGCACGAACTACAAAGCAGCTGTGCCTGTGCCTGTGCCTGGTCATGAACCTCACTGATCCACACCGGGGTCCTGCCTCATTTCTCCAAATTTTCCTGGCTGTCACTGGCCAGCTGGCTGCTCCTGCTCACTGGCACTCAGGTCCTGTGACACTTTTGCATTCAGCTGCTGCAGGGCTGCTCCCTGGGTGGTGAGACACCACCCTGCCCACCCTGTTGGCTCCCAGACTGCCTTTCCATGGGGAGCATCATTAAACTCCCAGCTGTAGCTGCCTGCTCCATCACACCAGTCAGTGGTGGGCGCTCAGGAGGGGGAATAGCTAAGCCATGGTTATCTATCACTGGTTTAAATCAATTGAATTTAGGGACCTGTTTCTGATGCTTGGCAACCAGAAGAGAGCCACTGTGTGTTCATTAAGGGTGGGAAAGGCTTCTGCAATTGTTTTTGCTGTCAGGAAAATATTGTCCCCTGTATTCTCCAGAGATGTGTCCTGCTTATCCTCACACGGCTGTAAGACTGGAAATTTCATCACTTCCTAGAAAGACTATCGTACAACCTAAAAAATTCTTAGCATTGGGAAACATTAAGAAAGAAAGCGTCTTCTGGGAGGAAAAACTTTTAACCAGAAACCTGTGAATTGAGCTGGTGATCAAGTAGCAGATTCTATGCTTAGCTGGGCAATATTTTTTGCCTTTGAGAGCCCTGGACCACTGGAAGTAGGACCCACAAAAATCTCAGAGAAACCAGCCAACCAACATTTTCCAGGGACTAGCCTTCCTGCCAAAAGCACAAGGACCACCAAAAGCCAGAGTCACCAGGGCATCTGAGTTGACATGTCTGTACATTCCCACCCATTGGAAAACACCCCATGGCTCCTGAGCAGCCTGGGGATCCCCATGGATCTACCAGTTGCCTTGTGGTTTGTTGTAATTACAGTAAAGCTGTCAGGGAAGATTCCATGAATGTCCACAAAGACAGTTTGCTGTTTAGAGAGAACTATCTTCATCCAATTCATGGAGACCTGATCTCCAATGATTTTTTCTATGGTTTGACCTGTATAAAAAGTCACTATAATATAAAAAAAGAAAGTTCCATGTGTACAGAAAATCACGCTATGAAAAGCCAGCGTCCATAAAGGAGACAGAGGAGCCCTTCGAATAAAGGGAGAGAGAGTCCACTGGGGCACACACGCCCTGCGTTTTCTCTGTTGATGTTTTGGAGGATGCAGCCGCCTTCTAGCCTAAATTCCCGGCCGCATGTTGCCCGTTTCCTTTCCCCATTGGCTGAGTACTTTCCTTTCCCCATTGGCTGTACTAAGAAGGTCCAGCCTTCCCGAACCGCCTATCACATAACCCCCTTTGAACCCGTCCTTTTACCCCAAAGTTCAGAAACTCAGTCTTGTGTCGACCCATTTGTCTGTTTCAGGAGTCAAAGTGTCCGGGTTCTGCAACAAACCTGCGGCTTGAAGTTGGTAGAGACATTAAGACCCATTTCAAAGACGCTAACACCCATACCCTCACCCATCGAATTGTTTGTAAAGACATTAGCACACATCTTTCCTTTGGCATGCAACCACTTGTTTTTGTTTTTCAGTGACCACCCCAACCTGACACGGTTGTCCTCTAATACCCTTCCCCTTTTAAGGCTATAGATTCATTATCTCCTACTGGTACAGAAATTTTTAAGCAGTATTGCTGGAAGGAGCAGAGAGAAAGATTTACTTTAAAGGCAGTGCAGTGCCTGCCTGGGAGCCCCTTTCCCAATCCCGATCCAAGTGTGGGAGGGTATGTTTCTTTAAGGCTGGTTATGTGTTCATGTAACAAGGCAAGTGCATACGTGTAACGAGCTTCTGCTGAAGCTTTAAGTCTGCAGGGAATTTTCTAATGATCGTTTTTAGTTAATAGGCACAAGTTGTTAGTCTGAGCTTGGAAAGCCTTTTTTTTGTGTGAGCCAATTCCACCCCCTCTTTTTTTTTTCCTTCCCCCCCCCCCCTTTTTTTTTTTTTTTGTCATGGATTTAGTTCCCACAGCTAATGCACCTAATAATGAGACTGGGCAAGCGAATGCCAGCGTAATGATATGGAGCTTGTTTGGCCCTGACAAAGAACACAGAGCGGCTGGATGGCCTAAGCGGCAGGCCAAGGGCTCTATTCATCCCCGAGATCTCTTGCCTTGCGTGCCACCGAATCCCACAGAAGGAAGGCCGCACCTCAGGGCGGGCGAGGTGTCCAGCAGGCCCCACAATGCCCCCCACAGTGCCCCTGAGCCCCTGGCGCAGGGCCTGTCACTAAATGGGGGGGTGAAACACAGGAACAATCAAGGGTTAAGCCCTTGGCTGCATATTTTAATTGGTGTTTCCTAACACACATATGAACCAGCCAGTTAGAGAGAGGGAAAACATCCTTTAAAACTTACCAGACAGGTTACAAGGACCTCGCTCAGCCGCAGCTCCCTCAGCTCCGGTGGACAGCAGGGGGTAGTGGTCTGTCTTTTTAACCGGCATTTTCCCCTCAGCGGTTTTCCTCTGCCCTTCCCCTCCTCTTGCAAGCTGAGTTAATAAACACCTAGCAGCTTACTCCGTGGCGTCTGTGTGCAAACAGCTCCCACTGAGCCAGTGAAAACTGTCCCTGCAGGAATTCCATTAGAGCCTTTTCCACCTTGGCCTCCCAGAGCACTGCACAAAGGAAGGTGGTGTTCCTGCACTCAGCCCATGGGACGGAGTAGGCCAGCCCAGATGCCTTCCCATCCCTCGTGTCCTGTCAGTTCAGTCACTCTGACTTTGTGTTTCGGTGGCTTGGCTCCAGTTTTCCACTTGTTTCAGCCCACCAAATCCTCCTCAACTCGGGGAACCCCAAGAATGAGAGAAGAGCAGGTTAAAATCACTGTGGGCATGAGAGGCGTCGGGATAGGGCTGGCAGCAGATGGAGGCTCAGTGGTGTCCTAGAAGACCCCACTAGGACTCCTTCTCTTTAACAGGGATCAAAACAGAGGAAATTATGGGCTAAGCCTTGAGGGTGTGATCAGAAATATTTAGTAATATATAAAGTATTTTCTAAATGATACATTTTCTGAATGGTACATTAACTTTTTTTTCTGAATGTTTTTCTTTTACCAGAAAACTTGCCTAATACATTAAGAAAAATAAAATAAAAATACCAAAAATTTGTTTAACCATCTGTAAATCTTCTATTAAGAACAAGAATTAACAGAAGAAAGTCGATGTAATACTCTCATTTTTCTTCTGTCAATGTTGTGCATTGGAGTGAACAAGATCTTTTTTTAAGTACCTCTATGGATAAGTAATTTGAGAGGAACCACTTACTTTAATATATTTTACTCTTACAAAATATCTGCCAGCAAATGATCGTATTCTCAGTACTCTACAAAAATATTCAGCACTGAGGAGATCTTTTTCATAATTTACATAATATTGCATTATTTTAAACAGATTTCTCTCTTTGCCAGAGGAAATAATTTGCTTTGGTGTATCTGAGTCTATGACATGTTCCTTGTCCTGAGCTGGATGACCATGAACTCCAGTATTCATATGTGGGAATACTGACCTGTCCAAGGCTGAAATATGTATAGACTGGTTGCTGGTGATAAATAAACTGTGAATGCTCACAGAAAGCTGACTTGAGGGGGACATTAGTATGGCTGGAGCAAATTCCTGTATGGTTTTTAATGAACTCTCCAATGGAGAAATGCTTGCAGAACAAGTTTGATCTGAAAGTGTCTGATGAGATGCTTCTATGCACAATCAGTACTTGACATATTGGCAGGACCTCCATAAAACTGCCTTGCACACTCTTTATGATCTTGTTATCAGGCACAGGGGAGATGCCACTACACAGATACATCTTCTTTGCTTCCCTCTAAAGAAAATTACTAATCAGGCTTTGCCTGTGGTTATGACAGGCAGGGAGATGGCACATGAGGTTATGGATTCTGCTTTGCTACTGCAGGCTCTGGAAGGAAACTCTCAAGAAGCAATAGTCTGGGTTAGAGGTAGCATTGAGGTGTAGCATTAATATTTTTTTTTAATCAGAGCCTTTTACTGTACACTATAAAAACCCCCATTAGCATTTTCTTTTCAGATGCTCTGCTGCACCACAGCTGCTGTGACTCTGCAGTCAGGAAAGCAGAACTGGTGTGACTGCAATTCAGGAAAGAAGCTGAAAAGAGAGGAGAAGAAAAAAAATAAGGCTTTCTAAGACAGCTTGAAGAAAGCATGCCAATTAAATTTTTAAAGAGAGACAGAGGGTAGGAAGAAAAGAAAAAAGAGCTAAAAATCTGGAGGAACCTGAGGAGAGTTGGGGAGGGGAGAGGGGAAGGAGCACAAGAGAACCATAGAAATGAGAAATGGGGTGAAGGATGAAGTGAGGAAAGTTAAGGCATTGTACAGCAGCAGCACACGGATTGAAGCCAATTACAGAGGTACAAGAAGGAAAAGAGGACCAGAAGAGGACATATGATGAAACAAGGCAAGAAATCCTTGCAGGGAAAAAAGGGAATCCACACAGAAACAAGAGAGAAAGCAAAGAGGAATGTGAGCAGGACAAGAAACCTTTCTTAGAGCAGTGTTGTGACTGTACAGGAAGGCAGGGAACAAGTGAGACAGGATGTGTGTACAAACACATTTTCCCATTGCTCCCTCCAGTGAGCACTTGAATTTCACTGCAAGCAGTGGCTTTGCACTTGGTGGGGAACCTCAAGTGTCACATCCCACTGGTGGGGGTAGAAACGGCCATTCACCAGCTCAGGTGCAGTGAGGAACCCCCTGGCACCATCATGGAACCTCCAAGGAAAAGTGTCTCCAGATGGGGCAGGATCAGGATGCAAGCCTTGGATGTTCACTGCACCTCTCATTGCAGTGCTGTGTGTTCCACATGGATGTGACATCATCCAGCCCCTCAGAGAGCAGTTCCTAGCGCAGTGGCTGTGCTGTGACATCATTTAAAGCCCAGGATTCAAGTTGTATTTCCTACAAATGACATTTCTGAGGCTCCCTCGCATTTCCCACCCAGCTCAGTTTAACCACATCCTGGGTTAAAAGAAAGGGGAGCAGCTTCTGTGCTCCCCGTGCCTGTCTCAGGGATCCTCTGTGTCACAGCTGCTCTGGAAACCTCTCTTCTGGCCAGAGGAAAAAGTCTTAGGAACAGATTGAAGGTATGTGGGCACCTAAAGGCACAGCGGAACACCCACAAAATTTTTCAGGAATGCTTCAGCTGCCTTGGTGCTTTCCTAGTGCCTGTCTTCATCCTAAGGTGCCTACATGCCTTTGAAAAGTTGGCCTTTATCCCCTTATCCTTATAAAAGTATTTTCCCTGGAATAATGACAGGCAATTAAAGAATGAGGCACTCCCTTTTAAATCCAGTACAAATAGTGAGAGTAGATAAATCACCACAAGACCAGTGACTCCAGATAGATATTTCACCAAAGTAAATCATAAGAATATAATTTTTAAGCTGCCTATGTTAATGCATGGATAAAATGTTTAAATCCTGTTACACAAGTTTTTAAAATATAGTTCTCACTTAGCAACTGTTTTCCAAAATAAAGGTACTAATGTCAGAATTAAGGTGTGTTGAAAAAGAGCTTTTCTAAAAGCTGATGATGTGTCCTGAGATGCAGATGTGAATGAACAGTTAGATGTTAAAAATACTAAAAAACTTATAATATTTTAAAAACCAAACACAAAATCCATCAACTAGCTAGGGCAAGGAAGAAAATTCCTGCACAAGTACAATGGTGCAAAGTTCTTCATTATATGGTGCTTGACCAACCACTTCCAAAGATATCAAATCAGAGAGATAAAATGTGATAATCCCCACTGAGATGATTTTCATGTCTTTCTCAATACATTCGTGTCTATTAATGCTCATTGACGAAGATTCTCTGTGACCACCAGTTCTAAAAAAACCCCTCCAGCTAATTCAGGGATGAAAAACTGCTGGGGAGGAATGAAATCCATTAACAAATGAGGACAAGGAGGAGGAAGTTCAAAAGAGCAACAGTGAACTCCTTTTCAAAATGTATCATCAGGACAATAAGCCAGAGTTCTCTGAGAAGGAACGAGTATCCTGTGAATATAAACTGTTGGTAAATGGCAGGAAAGAGACCTCCTGGCACTTGTGAACATGCAAGAAACATCTGGTGCTGGCCGGTCATACCAAACCTCAGGTGACACACAGAGCATAGTGACACCCTGCAATTCAGATGCCAAGTAGCCTGGGGACATTTCAAAATCAGAGGATGAGAGGTTGCACGAGATGGCTCTGGATTTTAGTCTGTCCTTTGCTTATCTAGTGAAATAATAAAAATCAATCAATCAATCAATCAAATCTTCAGTTTTGCAGAAAATTTAATGGTTTTGACTAGACAGAAAACCCACTGAAATCTGTGGAGATTTATATTTACCCTGCTATAATTTTAATCTCTTTGGCTGTAAAAACACCACCTCATGCTGATTTACAGCTTCTGAGGTACCAGCTCCATTTCTAGAAAGTGTTCCAAAAAATAGCAAAATGCTCAGTGTGGGAAGAGTCCAGTGGGTTGATTTGGGTTTGGTTGCATTTCAGGAGTGCCTAAGGGGGCAGAGGAGGAAAACTGATTGCTGTAGTATGAGTCGTGAGTCTCGCCACACTAAGAGAAGAAGGGATTTATAACTGGGGAGAGAGGGAAATACTCAAAAGAGGCAGTGCCATTGAAAACAGA
The DNA here is from genome assembly GCA_013389985.1 of Dryoscopus gambensis. Classification (NCBI taxonomy): domain Eukaryota; kingdom Metazoa; phylum Chordata; class Aves; order Passeriformes; family Malaconotidae; genus Dryoscopus; species Dryoscopus gambensis. The sequence goes on along the minus strand of WEIT01034430.1, from coordinate 212,951 downwards.
TAGGAAATGAAATAGCTTTGTTTGGAAACATATTTTCTTCAATCAAGCCCTTTCCACCGTTTATTTTGACTGATTATATTACAGCACACCATACCGATGATCACAGTAGCTTCTTCTGGCCTTGTATCATGACCACAAGATTTTAGCCCTGTTGTTGGGAATGGCATCCTCAGGTAGATCCCTGACAGCCACACCTCCCAGACCCACACACTGAAAGCTCTTGTGAAGGAACAGAAAACTAGGAGGTCTCCCGGAAGAGATGTCCTCTGAGGAGAATACCTACACCATAAACGTCTTCGTGGGTGCAGAGGACACAATGGCCAGGGCTGAAAGACACTGTGCTTGGTGGCACAGCTTTCAGCTTCCTGTAGTGACACCAGGCCTCTACCTATTGAAATTACTGCAATTTGAACAGTTAGGACTCTCAAAAGGACATTCCTTCCCATTCCTCAAGCTGCCAAGATTTTCTTCCTGCTGTTAGAAAGGCAAGGAGCATCACAAGTGTAAAGCATGTGCCAAGCAAGAGAGAAACCAGACTTCTTAGGTTCAGTCTTTGCACTCCGAAAATAGGACAGCTGCAGAGGCTCAGCAGTAAGATGTGGTGTGAGCAGCGGTGGCCCCAAGCCACAGGGACTGGTGACAGCATCACACATCAACATAGAACAAACCACGGGTGAAGAATTTTCACACTGGAAATGTGCTTGAACCTCATAACAAAGCAACAACCTCTGTGAAACCCAAATAAAGGTTTGAACTTGCTGTTCCTCCAGAGCATGGGTATGTTTAGTGAGCTGCCTATTTCATTTTGGTGTCATTGTCTAGCTAACTAGCACTGAAAAGGGGTATATGTTTGTGTAAACACCTTGGCTGCTTCTCTGATCTTGTCTTAAGAAGGATCCTAGTTTATTCATTTATTTTTGTGGGTGAGAAGGTGTGTCCCCAAGCATACTCATATTCTTTAGGAACACTGGTTCAGTCCTTCCTCACCTGCCAGCAAGCAAATTTGGCTCCCACATTGCAGCTGCAATATTTATTCTTATTCCAGCGTTGTCTTTTTACCAATTTAGCCCGAAGTATTACATTCCCTTTGCATTTGTACCATGTTTCTGGTCATTTAAACACCATGGCCACCAGCAGAGCTGTGATCCAGAGCTCTGGAGACACAGATCCTCATCAGTCAGGCTGAGAAATAATCGTAGAATCATGGGATGGTTTGGGTTGGAAGGGACCTTAAAGACCATCTCGTTCCATCCCCCTGCCATGTGCACCTTCCACTATCCCAGGTTGCTCAGAGCCCCATCCAGCCTGGCCTTGGACACTTCCAGGGATGGGGCAGCCACAGCTTCCCTGGGCAACCTGTGCCAGGGCCTCCCCACGCTCACAGGGAAGAGTATCTTTCTAATATCTTATCTTAACCTACTCTCTTTCTGCTTGAAGCCATTCCCCCTTGTCCTGTCATTACAGTTCCTGATGCAGAGTCCCTCTCCAGGAATAATAATAATAATAGTAGTAGTAGTAGTAATAATAATAATAATAGTAGTAGTAGTAGTAATAATAATAATAATAATGGAAAGGCTTACATCCATGTATGCTTCTTACACACAGCAGTGCCTTGTAACAGATTTTCAGACCAGGAAGTTCCATTATGATCATGTAAGACTTCAGAATCCAGGCAATAATGTCAGTATTAAGGCCAGAGTTCTGAATGAGTTAGATTGAAACATTTACAGTACTCCAAAGAGGCAATGAAGACCTCCCCTCAATGCTCCCCTGGGAAGCCGTGCCAACAGTTCCTGCCCCTCATTGTTAAAAATGTGCATCTTATTTCAGAAATTAGCTATCTAGGGAGCTTTATGACTGGATTTTGTTATGCTTTTGTCCACACAAATAAATGGCTCCTCTCCAGCTGCAATTATCCCCTCACATAGAGGTGCTCTCAAAGAGATCACAACTCCACCTGCAGCAGGTGGCTTGTGGGCTTGACCAGCCCAGATCACAGGCTGGCACCAGCACCTGTGACTTTTGATTATCACACCTGAAGCACCTTTTTCCTGGGTTTTCCCTGCCAAACCTCCAGCTGTCCAGTAGCACCCACCCACTGAACAGTGCCACGCTCTGGACATGGCTGTGGCTCAGTGGGGGGAAAGGCGCGTGTGTGAGTGTGTGTGTGTGTCCATGGGATCTGCTGCTTAAATGTTTTCCTTTCCCAGGGGATATATTTGACATCAAGATAAAGGGGCAGCGTGGAAAACAAACTTACTTTCCACTCCCCCCGCTTGGAGTCTGGTATTGTAAAACAAGCTGTGCTAGCTGGGATTCCTTTTGAAACCTCCTGGTTATCTTAGCAGCTGTAATATAAACCACAGTCTCCTTGAAGTATATCCCTGCCGCAGATCCCTTCCTGGCGCAGGGTGGAGGGGCAATACATACCATAGTATTCACAGGGAGTAATGCTTTTTTTTTTGGAAGGTCAGGCATTTTCTGAAGCTGGTTAATGCAATCCCTTATATTTTCTTTGGGAGCTCTGCTAAACCCACTCGTCACAGATGTGCAAAGTGTGATAGCGTCCATCCCCCTGCACCTCATTAACGGTATCTCCCTTGCCTTTTGTTTTGGTCAGGATGAACTGGAGTGGGAAGTGAAAGGGGTGATGGTTATGAAGTGTGTGGGTGAAGGGCATAATCAGAGTGGTTCTGCCTGAGTGTTGCTTGTTTTGGTGTTACGGCTGTTTGAGGTGCCTCCTGCTGAACCATGTCCCATGCAAGCCAGCTCACGTCTGTGTGCCGCAGAGGAAACATTCCTGTCATTCTGACACCCTGCGAGGAGCATGCCTGGAGTACAAGCACCTGTGTGGCTGGCAGTCACAAGACTTTCAGCTGGTACCTCTTGTGGTTGCCCAAATGGACCCTTCCTCCTCTTGCAGCCTCTGGCCTTTGGAGGCAAGGGACCTGGCCCTGTGGGGAGGCTCTGGGAGGTGTCTGGGCTAGGCAGTGATGTCCACACTCGTGTTCCTTAACCCACTCCATTTTTCCCCCCCCCTCCTTCTCAGTTTCCTCCTGTGCAGGTGTGAAAATGACTGGAGAAAAAAGAGGAAACTGGAGGTGTCAGGCTGGAGAAGACATGGGCTCCCTCTTCTGCAGCTGATTTGCCACTACAAGCAGTAGCCACAACCTTCCCCCTCCCCTGGAAGCCCCGGGCTCCCTGCCAGGCTGAGCACGATGTTCCCAGCGATGCAGCGGTGGGAGCCCTGAGCCGGGTCAAGCCAAAGGCACAGCAATAAAAGAGGAGGAGGTCATGGAAACCTGTTTCCATTATGGCGCTTGTAAATAGCCTTCCAGATTATCTTCTTGATTATCGTGCCCTACCTGTGCTGTTTCCATCTCGGAGGAGCTGAGCGCTTTTAAACCTTGCAGCCCCACCCACGTGGCACAAAGTACCTGGAGGGGCAGAGGGCCAGCAGGAACCCGGCTCAAGGGTTTCAGTGCCTCTGGAAGAGGGTGTCTCCCCTTCTCAGGCAATGCCTGACTTCCTAAGAGCACTACACGAAGGAGGGAGGGCAGACCTGGAGACCTCCCTTCAACCATGTGTCTCACTGGTTATCCTCATGAAAGCTACCTCCATGTTATCCCATCTTTCACTATAACCTGCACCCTAAACTGTGTCCTGCAATTGAAACTCTTTTTCTCTGGAAAACAGATTTGTCACTCTTTCAGTCCTTCAGAGAAGCAAATAAGTGAGTAATGCTTTCAAAGCTACCCAAGTAACTCAGGAACTTGTATCCCATTGTTAACAATTCTCATTGATTTATTTATTTTTTAAAACTTGGCCCAAAATCTAATTTCCCAAAATAATTAAGGCACTTTGGAGCCACAAAGCCTAACTGTAAATTGAATTTGGTTTCAAAAGTCACCTGCATGCTTTGGAAATGCTAACCTTGATGTTCACACAGACTCAGTATGACTACCAGCACTTGTTACAGGTTGTTGCTTCCTTCATGTAATTCAAGGATGGGATTGAAGGGCTCAAAAACCACCGGATTAAAGCACCCCATCTGAATCAAAGTAGCTGGGTAGGTGCATATGCTCTTACTGCCCAGCCAGCATGAGCTGAAAAGTGCTAAACTTCTGCCACTTTCTTCTGAGGTTTCACGTAACCTGGTTGTCCTCACTTTTGCCATGGGCTGAGCGTGCACATAGTCACCACTGAGCAGAAGACAGCTGTAAATCATCAAGCAGCAATGATTGCCATGTGTCTGTGCTCTTCCCTCCCAGTCTAATACTTGGGCTGGGTCCCTCTAGCCCTGTGGAACTCACCTCCAGGGATCTGCTGGGACCGCTGCTTCCAGCCTCAGCCAATACACCATGCATGGGTGTGGATGCATTTCAGTAAGGAAAAGCAAAAATCCTTTTGTCAGTTCCTCAAATCCAGGCTCTTCTTGATGGTGCCAACCACTAGGACAATAGGGATGGGCAAGAACTGATGCGCACGATGTTCCACCAGGACGTGAGGAAGAACTTCTTAAAATTCTCCCTCCCTCAGTTAATATTTTAAAATTAAAAGTGTGAAAATTAGGTTGGAGAAGACCTCCAAGATCAGCAAGTCCAACCTTTGATCAATGCCCACGTTGTCATCCAGACCAGAGCACTGAGTGCCCCATCCAGTCATTCCTTTAATACCTCCAGGGATGGTGACTCTGCCACTACCTCCACCACTCAGGAGAGATAACACTACTAAGGATTTATTTTACACAAAATAATCATAATTACCAATACTCTAAACTCAAAATCTATTACAGAAATGCCAGTTATGACAAAACCTCAGGAACGGTTAATCATTTCTGAGGTCCTGGATGGAGCTGATTGCAGCAAGACAGACCCAAGGGCAACAGTAGGCAGAGCTCTTGTGCTGTCCTTCTTCCCTCCCCGGAAACCATGAAATCCTACCTTTTCCTGGCAGTGCCTCTTCCTCTGAGCCACTCACTTCCCTCTCAACTTTCAGCTGAAGCATCTCCACAAGTATTTGCAGACCGAGGAAGCCAGGTGACCCTCTTGATAAATGGTGACTTTAAGTTTCTGCCATTAATCCCAAGCAAATCAAGAAGTGGGATCAAGTTTAGTAGAGGTAATGATTTGGTAGTTGCTTTTTTCTCACTTCAAAACTAAACATTTCAACTTGCATTGAATAAAGGGTTCCAGGCTTGAAACAGGATGTTCTCGTTTCCCAGTTCAAACTAAACCAAACCAAGCCCAACAAAAAACAACCCCCCCCCAGCAAAAAAAACCCAACCAATGATAAAAATAGATAAAATTATTAGTGAAAACCATTGATCAGGGTGAGAAGGTAGTTGTGTCCCCTCTTTCCCACTTCTGAATGGTGGGGCTCATTTAGACCACTCCTTTTGGAGTGGTAGCCTGAGGAGACTACACTCAGGGAAGTGACTTCACCACCTCCGTGCTTTCACCAGGAGAGGAGGAATCAAAGCTGCTCTCAGTCCCCTGGCTGACCTGAGTCTTCTTTGCCTGAACAAATATGCAAGAGATCAGATCCTGTGACTCAGATGCTCCCTCTTTTTGGTAAATGTCTTGTGGACAGACTGGCCATCAGTTTTCCTCACTCCCAACCCTCTCTTCCCACCCCTGCTCCACAGCTTGGTAAATATTTGAGTACTCCATGAAGAACTGGATGGCTCCCTTAGGAGCAGCCATGAACATCACCAACCAAAATAGCCCAAACATGATGGAAAGTTAAGATCATGTCACCTCAGGAAAAAGAGAGGCTTGAACTAGTCTCTCCCACATCCTTGATGCTAAGAGATGAAAAGGGACGCATAATTTTTTCCTTTGGTTTTGTCAGTGTACCTTAAAACATTTTGTATCCAAACAACTTTCCAACGAATACCAAAATTGTGAACAGGTTCTAGACAATAAAACCAGCATTTTTCTCAGTAAAATTCCCATTTGCCACCAAGAGGAAAGAAAAATCACCCAGCTCTGTCTCACTACATGTAGGTGAGCTGTGTTTCATGTGAACTCGAATCGTAGCCTGAAAAAAACCTGCTATGAGCCAAGACCAACACACACACTTGACCTCAGCACCATGGTCTGACTGTCCCTACACACAAATCTCATTTTGAACATTTCCTGTGGCAAAAGGTGAGGATCCAGGGCAGGGAAAGGGTTGTGTCCCTCCCATTTTCTGGAGATGTGAACAGCACCTCCCTTGCACACCCCCATGTATTATATTCCACTTGTCCCTGTCACGCTCTGGATAATGTTGATTCTGTGCTGTGGAGGGTGTCTGGCTCTCCCCTTGACTAATCCCTGGGTGCTGGAGGGTCCTCCCTGGAGCTTGAGAACTTGACCTCTGCTGACACAAGTTTGACAGGGATGCAGATCCATGCGGCTGCCCTCACTCATCCCCACTCACCCCAGGAGTTCTCCCCTGATGCCCTGTCAGCACAGGCTTTCAGATAAAAGATACTGGTGAAATCAACAACACCAAAGGAATGTGGCCTTCTGGCCTTTGATTGATATTCCTTATTTCAACAAAGCCTTAACTCAGTTGAAAATATAGTGAACAACCTGTTATGGCATTTCCAGACAGGACATGTGTGCAGAACTTGCAGGGTCACTGAGGCAATGTGTTTCAAAACAAATAATGGGTCTTGCTTTCAAAATCACAAGGTCGCTTTATCTGTACTTCATTATGCAGTCTGCCAAGCTGCCGCTCTCAAACGTAATCAACACTTCGTTACTACCTGCCTTACAATAATGCCTAGAAATTAAGAGTTCCCTGGTGCCAGTTGCATAATGGGACACATCTCCTGCCCTACAGAGCTTCCCATGCCCCCAGGCTGTTTGCAGTGAGGGACTTGGGAAGAGCTGAGACTGCAGAAAGTTCAGCATAGAGGAAGAGGCTGAAGCCTGCTTTGGGAACCATGCCATGCCACTCATACATCCCTGTCCAAAACAGGAGCCCCTTTTCCCAGACAGTGACCCTCTTAGTGCCTTCCTGCTGGGAGCTTTCTGCCCATCATCTTGGAGCATCCTGCCCGCCGTGCCCAGTCTCTCAGAAAGGGGGAAAACAGCACCAGCCAGAAAAGCCAGCATAGCAACTGTGATGTCAGACAGACATCGTACCCTTCACAAAACAAGCCTTTGAAGGGCGCCTTCACATGCTCTTCCTGCTCTCCACAGGGAATTTCGTGGTTACTCCCCCTCTAAGAAAAATTGCAACTCTCGCACGTGAAATTGGAAACATTTAAAAACTCATGCTATGGCTGGCATGTGCTCTAGGCCAAATTTTGGTCCCTTTAATGGAGAAGTGAGAGAATTTCCACGAGGGGCAGGGAGTCAAGAGAGATTTCATGTGCAGAGACCTCTGTCTTAACAACAATATTTTACTGAAATACTAACTATAACACCGAGGTATTTTATAGCTCCACCCTTTGGAAATGATTTTCTTAGAGAAGAGGAAAAATGTTTAATGCCCTGGTTTTCTCAGAGCTATTCAGCCCCCACTTGCAAACAAAATTTTTCAAAATATTTTTCTTTCCTATCACACCCTCTCTCATTTCTCCGGGTGTCAGCAACTTCTTCCCTCTGATGCAGTGGCCCTGCCTTCCACCAGCACGCCTGGCTCCTGCTGCTCTCACATTAGGAAGGAATCATTTGTTGTCCTTTGCAAAGCTGCCAGGTACTCCTACATGACAAAAAGCCCCAACTGTGCTTTAGGCAGAGCAGCCACCCTCCTCCTGCTCAGTTCTAGGTGGTTAATGAATAGAGTGATCCCAGGATATCCCAATATTTGAAAAAGACACTTCCAAAAACAACAGACAAGTGCAGTGAAATGTAGTTGCACATCAGGAAGGTGGAGCAGGTTTCTTTGCAAGTCTGTCTTTAGTCCATCCTGACAGAGAACCTCTCTGCAACCCACAAAACTCAGGCTACTGACGACCTCACACAAGCAGAACCTAGGCCAAACACTGGCACCTTCACAGAACCACACAGAATCACAGAATCATTTAGCTTGGAAAAGACCTCTGAGATCGAGTCCAGTCTTTGATTCATCACCACTTTGTCAACTAAACTATGGCATTGAGTGCCATATCCAGTTGTTTTTTGAACAAAGGACTGTGACTCCATCACCTCCCTAGGCAGCCTGTTCTGAAGCCTGACCACACTTTCCATAAAGAAATTCCTCCTGGTGTCCAACCTGGGCCTCCCCTGGCTCAAGTTGAGGCCATTTCCAAACAGGAACACCAATAAATACTGAAGTAATGATCTTAACTTGTATTAATGAGACTGTGTCTGCTCAGCTGCCCATAGCATGTTTTAGGGGTGGGGGTTTTTGGCTGGCAGGACCTTTTGCCCACTTTGGTAACACTAAACCAAATGGTCTCTGCTTTCCTTTGCGTAAACCAGACTTGGTCTTTTCAAGGATAAACATTACAACAGATACCAGGAATTGTAACATTCATTGAGACACATTAAATACATTGTTTGCACTGGTGGCAGTCCTATGTGAGACTCTGGAGAAGACAACAAAATTTACATGTGAGAAATATATCAAAGGAGGCAAAAGCTGCAGTTCAGTAACAGCAACCTGGAAGTTTCTGCAATTTAAGATCAATGAAGGTGTGAGATCTTCAGCCAGTGCAAACTACTGCTGATGGTGCTAAAGCAATTTGTATAGTTTGAAAATTATCTGGCCTAAGGTAGACATCATCTTTTAGCAACTCTAACATTTAAAAAACCCCTTATTAGTTAAGCTATTCCTCCAGCATACTACTCAAAATGAAGCCTATATTCACCTTGCATGAGCTGATCTTAACAGCAGCTTCAAGGCATAAAAATGGCTTTCTGCTCAATGTAACCTGAGTATAAATACCCTCATATCCTACTCTTTCCAGAGAGGTAACTAACTGTTTAGTGAAATACACTGCCCCACAGCCCTGGAACCAAAAAACAGAGGATACAGCCCCACGACCATCATTCTGGGATGAGTACACCCGAAATCAGTGCCGCCTCAGGTTATTTTGTATGTAGAATATCAGGGTCTCTTAAAATGAAAGCCACATTTAATATAAGAACAACAAACACTCTATATTCCTTCTCTCCGGGTGCTGAAGGATGTTTGAGATGTATTTATTCACACCTATTTACCTCCTCTGCCGTGGCTGTATTCAGAGAGCTGTGGCAGAAGTCAGTACCAGGCCATATCTCACTGGAAGATCTACTTTGCTATCAGGGCTACTTATTGTCCAACACCCTTCTCCCTCCAGAGCTAAGCAGATGAGATATGACTGCCCTGTGCTCAGCAGACTTCCATTATTGGAGCACCATCTCTGATCAGATGGCATCTCACAAGCTGCCTCCTTCTGATTGCCTGTGCTACACAAATCTCATTGCTTCCTTGAGGCTGTGGGAGATGGAGCATTGTCCACTCTGCTCAGCTGAAAGCCTCTGGACACAAACCAGCTGCATGGAGAACCATCACTTTTACAGAGATAGATGCTCAGAAGCTGCTGGAGGCTGGAGTCCAGAACCACTTTGTTACCAGTGATTTATGTGACATTTGTAATTTCTAAAAGCCAGCTGCTTCTAAAACCAGCTACAGACAAAGAGGCCAGGCTCTAATCTTGGTTATGTCAGTTTATCTCTGCAGTTACTCCCACTTTACACCAGGTAAGCAGAGATCAGAATCTCGCTCCGTCTGGCTTTGCCTGGGCCATAAATAAACCCATTAGGGTTTGTCCTGATGATGTAATGCAATACCCCACATCTATTTGTGCCACTGGAGTTGCTGTGGGGGCAGCCTGAGCTGGAATTAGATAATTCCCATGTTTTCACACAGGGAAAATTAGACTTTTATTCCTAGCCCCCATCCCAGCATCCCAGTGTCTCTTAACTCCCAGCTCCAGACCGCTGCTTGACTGTTGGTCCAAGTGTGGTGTTAGGGGCAAACAACTGGGCTACATCCTGCCTACTGAGCCTGGAAAATCTCAGAAGGCGACAGCATGGGCAATGACCATTTTCTTCAGTTGAAAAGTCAGCTACCTGCAGTTTCTATCAAACTTTAGGAGCAGGAAAAGGAGTACCTGATGGAGGCAATCTACATGATACCTGTATGTAGAGGTCCTTGATTTACATCCAAACACTAAATACTGTTGCTTCCCATAATATGCTTGTAAATCATGGTAATGTTTACTGAATTTTTATCTGGAGGTCCTGGATTGCTGTAAATGTATGAATCTCAGCTCTCATATTCAAAGATAGTAATATTCTGTCCCTCAGCTGCAGAGAAATGCTTGAACACAGACTGAGTGAAGAACCCAAAATTTGAGCAGTGCAGGGTTTGGGAAACCCTTGGAACTGGAAGCAATGTCCACGCAACCTGCGCCACTCTCTCATATGCACTCATATCCACCCCCCCGAACTGGGGCACAGCAGCCTTTTGCCACCCTGTACTAATTTGGGGAGATACCTGAAACTGAGGTGCACCAAGAGATGCAGCAGCACTTTAGAGACTGCAGCCCTCACTGGGTTTGCACCAACACTTCCAGCTTTCAATGAATCAACCACAAGTGACTGTGCTAGAGAAGACAGAACAAAGCTCTGCAACTACCCTGGGCACAACTTTTGCAATGGTTTCAGAGAAGGAACAAAACAACCCTTCCTAACCCGGCCCCTGTGGGCAGCTCATACAAGAGCTATAAAAGAGGCATCCTGTTGGGATGCTTCCATCCCAGTGTCTTGCCTGCAGGCCAGTGCCCTGTGTTCTTGCACTACAGCTATGGCTGGTCCCCTGCCAGCTGCAGGGAGGGCCCCTCTCCCTTTCAGGGTCTTCTGATCCCAATTCTCCAGCTCACGGCTCTCCCGCTCTCATGCACAGCCAGCTGCTGCCTCCGTTCCACTGCTCCTGCTCCCCTGCAGTTCCCACTGACTGGGGCCCCTTCTGCCTGGAGACAGTTGGGAATTTGTCAGTAGGAGCAGTTTGAAGCAGGAAGACTGTGGCAGAGATTCAGCTCTGGGCTGCTAGAATATTCCCACTGGACATGGGAGAAGCAGTTTCACATCTTTCCTATAAATCTGCCCAAAGAGCAACTCAGATCCAAATTGCAGAGGCCAAATTAGTTCTTTTCACCCCTTGCACACATTCACAGATCATAGAATCACAAAATCAAGTAATGGTTTGGGTTGGAAGCTCATCCAGTTCCAACCTCACTGCCATGGGCAGGGACACCTTCCACTATCCCAGCTTGCTCAGAGCCCCATCCTGGCCTTGGACACTGCCAGGGATGGGGCAGCCACAGCTTCTCTGGAAAACCTGTGCCAGGGCCTCAACCCCCTCACAGGGAACAATTTCTTCCTAATATCCAATCTAACCCCGCTCTCTGTCAGTATGAAGGCATTCCCCCTTGTCCTGTCGCTCCAGGCCCTTGTCAAGAGTCTCTCTCCATATTTCCTGTGGGTTCTCTTCAGGCACTGCAAGGCCACAGTGAGGTCACCCCAAAGCCTTCTGTTCTCTGGGCTGAACAATCCGAGTTCCCTCAGGCTTTCCTCCCAGCAGAGCTGCTCCATCCCTCTGATCCCCTTGGTGTCCCTGCTCTGGAGTGGCTCCAGCAGCTCCCTGTCCTTCCTGAGCTGGGCCCAGGGCTGGATGCAGCCCTGCAGGTGGGATCTCACAAGGATTTCTCAGCCTTGTCCCTGAGTGTGACTTTACGAATGAATAATGTCACTGTTAAATTGACTCACAGGAAGTCGACTGAAACTGTTGCCATTTGTTAAATGCCAGTCCTTTCTGATCATCTCCCAGCAATTAGAGCTACCCTTCATATACACATGAGGTGGTTTATAACACCATTGAAGTGGAATGTCAAGGATGTAACATTTTTAGTTAATTTAAATGCTTAGGTGAAACTCATGACTATTTCTTGGGAATGCAGCGTGATTTAGAAATAGACATTCCTTGAAATAAGAAGAGTGTGTCAGAAAGAACACCATCATAGCTCTACAGCATTGGCCCATTTCAGCCATCAAAAGAGTCACTCATACAATCCTATGACAGAGCTTTATACATTGCATAATCAAATAGTTTTGTAAGCCCATAGAGGATGCAGTTTCCTGGCACTGATGAATCACCACGGAAGCCAAGAGTATACTTCCAACAAAGAGGAACACCTTTCTCCACAGGGAGATGTGTAGTGGAACTGTTTACAAATCAAGGGGCTGCTCCATGTGAGCTTAAGAGCAGAACCAGATACCTTCAGGTAGCCTTTAATGTTAAATTCAGAAATCTGAGGCTAAGGGAAGAGTTTGAAGAGCTGTTGTCCTCTCATACCACATTACAGCTGTTTGCAGGGCAGAGCTGAATTTTTTTTCTATTTTCACTGCTGTAAAAATAACTCTTATTCCAAGGTCCTTGGAAAATGTTAATTTGCAATGTAAAGGCAAACTGGTTACACATCAGTCACTGCTTTGAATACCTTTGTCAAATCCATCAAGAAAACCTTATCCTGACAAGTGACCATCTCTGACCCCAAGGTAAATCCCCTTAATGGTCATTAAGATGACCTTAATTCCTAGCGATGGAGTATTATATTCCATAGCCATTGACACCTAGCTAAAATCCAAATATCAAGAAAACGTTTCACTTGATTTTCTTCATATATTCTGTATTTCTTTTGTCCAATTCAAATGCTTTAGCACAAAGAACATACGTCTAAATTTGATTCAGAAATGTTTCATTTGCAGGCCTGTTCTTCCTGCCCTTCTGTCACGGAACTATAAACCTTCTGCTACCTTGTGTGACAGAGGGGCAGCTGATTCCAGCAGTTCTTACAGATATTTTGCCTGTGACTGCACAAAACAACAACGAAAACACTTTTTAAGCTCGTAACAACTACTCCCAAGAACATTGGGAAATCAAAAAAATCTACCTGTGAGTTATAGCTGTAATTCACCCCCAAGGATCCAGGTGGTGTTTAAATAGCTGAGCTCAAGAAGGTTCCATGTGTGAAGAATGCATCAAAAATTTTCTACTGGGGAGCGGAAAAGTGTTTGAAAATATTTTTTAATTAATCCATATATTTGGTAGAACTGTTTTTATGGATAAATCAATTTTATTCATGGTTTGACAGCAATATTCAAGTATTTATGCTGATTGCAGAAGAAAATCAGATTTCTTTTTAAAGCTGCCAGAATGCTTGTGTACCTCCCAATTTTTCTCAGTATTGCCACTTGATAATAACTTGAGCAGGTATCCAGCAGAAAAAGGTGTTCATTACTCCTGGAGTTCAAAGGGAGTTCCCACCTGCCTCACATGGAATCCCCACCTCATGCCACTGCCCCCCAAACCAGCACTTGAGGCTTGAATGGCTCTCCTGGCAGATTGCTGGGAGCCTTCCCTTCGGATCCCCAAGTGTGCAGCAGCCATCTGGCCTGCAAGGAGCAGCAGAAAATGGTGGAGATAAAGCAAGCCCCCCAAAGTTTGGATGCCCATCTGAATGCTGGCTGCTTCCATGAGGAATAATGCTTTGTGCAGGGAGAGAGCTGGTGCTAATGACCCCTGCTCAGGAGAGCATTTAAACAGAGGCTTAACTCTGTCCCTATTCAGGCTGGCACTTATGTCTCAGTTTAAGTGCTGTGCTGAATAGACTTTTTTCCCCTGAATCGGGGCCAATTTCAGTTCATCATCCCTGAGGAACAGATGCATTCTTTTCCCCCTTTCTGAGAAATGTGGAAAAACGTGTAGCTAATGTTTAACGTGGCAGAGGGGATATTCTGGGTTAAAAAGAGGAAGCTCCTGGCTTCCTATCAGCATACCTGCGCTCCCCCAAGTCTCAGTGGTACTCACTTCTCGCAGATGGATGGTGGAGGTCACAGTCCTCCACCTTGTGAAGCAAAAGGATGTGTCACATCAGGCTGGCTTGATGGGGAACACCTCCTCCTAAATCTATCTTTGTATTAATAGGAGGCAGGAATTTGTTTTTTTCCAAAATACTTTTGAGACTCAGGGGAGAAAGAGCTCCAAAATGCAAAATGTTATTAGTCATTATTCAATGAGTCATGCCTGATTACCCCACATGGACACAGTGGTAAGAACATATCTCACCTCCTAAGGCTCAACCATGGCCTTAGGAATAGGGGATGGGGGGAGATACAGGAACTTCACTCATCGTAGAATCACAGAATGATTGGGGTTGGAAGGGACCTTAAAAGATCATCCAGTTCCAGCCCCATGCCATAGGCAGGGACATCTTCCACTATCCCAGGTTGCTCAGAGCGGATAGGGCAGCCACAGCTTCTCTGGGCAACCTGTGCCAGGGCCTCCCCACCCTCACAGGGAACAATTTCTTCCTCATGTCCCATCTAAGCTCTCCCTACACCTAGGCATGAGAATAGGCGTATTTCTGTCTGAGTTCAGCCCAATGAAAGAAAAGGGACACTGAGACTTTTGACTTTGTGGGGGCACTGGTAATGCTTGCACAATACACACTGCAGCTTGCACAGTCCTGGCAAATCAAATGCTGTTTATATTCAGCACAAAGCAGGGGAGGAAGGAAACAGGAAGACTAATTAAAAGTTCTCTAGGTGGTAAACATGATGACTAGAATCCATGGAGCAGCTGTCTGTCCTGCTGGAAAAAATGGTATCCTGATGTCTTTAGCCCCAGTATGACTCATAAGCACCCCTGTCACTAAGATGCCAAAACCAGGTTAAAATTTCATTAAGCTCATTATTCACATGGGAAGAAAGAAGAAGGGGAACATGAGGAAGGTGCCCCTAAGGTCCCTGGAAGTATAGTGCTAGAAAAGCTTCGGAATCTGTTGCAGGGAGCCTGGAAAAGTGAAATCCATATTGAACTATGACAACGTTCTCATTACAATCAACATATTTCACAAGGTTCAGCTATGTAAATACAGCGAGTGCTTTTTTCCTCCACACAGGGTGCAGCTTGCAAAGCCTAAGGAATTTCTGGTTGCATTTTCTCATATATGATCTTGCAGCCTTCCTTTCTCTTTCATATTATAAACATATTATCACAAACAAGCAGTGAATAGACCTTTTTTTTTTCCTTGCATTACTTTTTAAAAAAATGAATTGTTATCAGATTTAATGATATGATAAGCTTTAAAGTTCCCCTGGGAAGCTACCACAGCCATACTGATTTACATAAGCATTTTCCTACACATAATACAGCATGCAAGCTCTCTGATCTCATTATTCATTAGAAAATTAATGATAACTCTCAAATGTGAAAGCAGAGCAGTTCTGCGGAGAGTGCTGGAAATTGGCTAGTTCTCGACGCGGTAGTCATTTTCAATTTACTGCCTTGAAAAAAAGATGCTTTTAAGCAAATAAAAGGGTGCTGACATCAAACAGATACTTGTCTTGCTGCCAGGGAACGAGATGCCTTTTAAGGCAGGAAGGTGGGACTTGAGTGATGTGAATAGGAAGAAAAGAAAACAAGCCAGTCAGAGTTAAGCAGCTCTACCCCATTCATGAAAAATGTCTAGGCTCATTTCCTCATTGCCAGAGGTCTTTTTTGCTTAAATTCTAAAGCCCGTGCTCTGTTCTTGCCAATAATAAATAGCAGCCTGTTGTTAAAAAAAAGTGCAAACTACGGAGGTTTTTTTAAGTGCTTTTCCCCAAGCTACACAAATTGTGACATCCCATAGACCAAGAGACAATGTTAATAAACCCCTCAAAACTTTGCTAATAACCATATCCTGAAATTGAGATTGTTGTGGAATGAACTACGGCATATTCACTGCTGGGGAACAAGAGCTGATAATCAAGGATGGCGTGGATTGCCATATGACTGACCAGATTAAGATCTGATTTTTATCCTGGCTCTATTTAGATGATGGGAGCAGCAATGGGAAAGGATAACTCTGCTCTGCAAGTCTGAGTTTTGGATATGACTAACAAACAGGATGATTGTTTCTGTCGCTGTAGTAACACAACTGTCAGGAGGCAAGGGGGGGCTCTCACTGCACAGTGTCTCAAAGTGGAACACCTTTGTGTTCATCTCTTCCAGCAAAATGGATGGAACCTGTGCCTGCTGCTTGTTGAAGAAGATATAATCTTTCTTTGTGAGATTTGATTGCTGCTTTTTAATGCGATTCATAGCTCAGATAGCAACAGAAATTGCTCTGGGGTGTGGTAGAAAAGGGATATTAGACATGCACTGCAACATCCTGTTTTGGAATTAGTTTAGCATGAGGCTCACAGGCTCAGCATTACAAAATTCTGCACTCAAGCTCTCACTTGCCAAAATTTTTGCACATTAGTTTTGTTTTTTTTCTTTCCTGTGATCAGTAGAAACATAAAAGGAAACATCTGGTTCTGCAGGGTCCAAATTAGGGGATGCCATAGGAAAAACACTCCAAAGCAACATCAAATTTGAAATAATCACACCAGGCAGTGTGAGAATTTGAGCTATTTACAAACTTCCAGCAGGGAACCAGAAACCTGGGAATTCCACCAGTACAGAAAGAGCACCACCACTGTATTGATGTTTTGACCACATCTTCAACCATTATAATTTCCAACAAATAGAGGATGCAAAATAATTAAATAAAATAAAAATCATCCAGTTATAGGTGTCACCTGAGTGTCAGCTGCAGTTTGGAGGACAAGACTTTCACGTCTTTTCTGAATTGAGTTAAGTGTCCCCCAAGGAAAGGATGGTTCTGTCAGACAACATCACCATGGAGGTCTGATCACAGAATCACTGAATGGTTTGGGTTGGAAAGAACCTTAAAGATCACCCGATTCCAACCCTCTGCCATGGGCAGGGACACCTTCCACTATCCCAGCTTGCTCAGAGCCCCATCCAGCCTGGCCTTGGACACTGCCAGGTATGAGACATCAACAACTTCTCTGGGCAACCTGGGCCAGGGCCGCACCGCCCTCACAGGGAACAATTTCTTCTTAATGAGGAGATGTGTTTGGAGTTTAGATTTAAATCTCTGATGAGTCTTCATTAATAATAAGAGCTATTTGGCTGAAATATCAAGACAGGTTTGCAGAGACAAAAAGACACTTCCGGTCTGGAAGGAAAGGAAAATCTTACTTGTCCCTATGTGATTCATCAGCTGCAAGACTCTTGTATGGAAATCCTCAAATCTACACTAGAAATTATTGAACACAAAATAAACTCCTCTTATTCACAGCATAAATCTATGCAGCCTCCAATCTTGCAGCTAAGAACAATGTGATCAACACCTACAAATATCTTTATGGTCCAGAAAAGCAAAGGAAGTGTCCCAACAAAAAGCCCTGCATAGAGAAAGTCAGGACAGCCATCAGATGCAGAGTAATTTTACAATATTTTACAATAATAATTTCCAGTAATTCATGCAAATATTTTCCTTTAAGTTCCAGTTCTACAAATCCTTGAGGCTGAGAACACTGAAAGCAGCAGATCTGATCGCCTGTACCACTCCTCCCTTCTGCTAGCATTGGTCTTTCTGCAGCCAAGTGGAATGTCCTGGGGAACTGAAAAAAAATTACTATTTTTCTTTAAGGTATTTAAGTCAATTTTTCTCCCTACTAATCCAGACCAGAGAAAAAGAGTGGCCAGCAGACACAGAGCAAGAGTGGGGCTTTAGGCAGCAGTGCTAGCTGATTTTAAATGTCTGTTGAACCAAACATTGCCTGGGCAGCTACTGGTTCTTTATGGGACCAGTGAAACCATGGGGATGCCCCTAAAGGGAGCCTTATAGGTAAGGATGCTCCCAGGACTACTGAAATTTAGGATTTCCTCTGGAAACCTCACTAAGTAACCACAAATTGGAAATGGTAATCGTAGGTGCCTGGATAAAGGGGGAGAAAAAAATGCTCCAATGAATGAAGTAGGGTACAGGAAAAGTGTGGGTAGCTTCAGAGAGCCTCACTTGTGTCCAGCAGACCTAAAGCTTAACTGTGCAAGATAACCTTTAAGATATGACATGATCCTGGGTGGATGACCTGTAGATTTCTGCAGCTGAGAAAAATCTCAGTGAGAACTCACTCTGCAGACTGGCCCAATGAAAATGGGTCATTGCAGTCTGGAGAAAATCTTAGAGGACAACTAAAGTTATGGACTGCATCAGGGATACTCTGAAACTGGAATCTTGTCCTTTTTCTAGGAGTTTTAAAATGCTCCAAAGCTCTAATCAAGTGCCATATGTGGGTTCCCTATGGTGGGCTTCTCTCTGTTCCTTGTAGGTGGCATTTTCAGCTACTGCAGGAGAGGATCTGGTAAATCCAAATTACTTTTAATTAGTATGGCTTGTCCAGTAAACATGGACAAATCCTGGGGTGACCACAGCCCAAAGCAAGATGGAAAACTGAAGGCAGCGGGGTAGATTTCTCACCAAACTACAACCATCAATTTGAGGGCTGGTATTGCCTCATCCCAGTTCTTGTGGAGACTTTTTTTATGAAGATGTGTAAAGTCTTTGGCAATAGGTGAGCCATGGAGACACAGGACAAATGCACAGTGTCATCCTCCTAGTTGAGCCCCCAAGTCTGGAGTCTGGCTAGCAATGCATTGCTGTGGGCTACACTTCTAAGATGGGTGCCTAAATCCACAATTCTGCTTCTAAAAGCAGGTACTTAGGAATCTAAAAATAGGTCTGCATAATTATCCTTTGGAAAGCAGTTTTTAAACTGTGCAGCTGACACTTGGGAATTCCAAGTGGCTGATCAAACTGAATAGAAAACTGTAGCTACAAAGTGAATGAGCCACCAGACTATATTGAAAAGACCAGCTTATTATGACAAGAAAAGCCAGTAGCACTTTTCCCATGATCACTAGCACTCTCATTTCCACAGCACAAAGTCCAGTGAAGATGAGAAATTAGTCCAGTATTCCACATCTGGGTATTGTATGCCCTGTTCTGTATTTTCCTTTGTGTTTTTGTCAGACTTGAACTTTATTTCAGTGGGATGTTGTCTTTAACTTGCGAAGTGTGTAAGGCAGGCTGTGTATCCAGGAAGCTATTAACCACAAACTTCTGATTCCGGGGGAGAGGGGAGGGTAAAATTCTTGGAAATCAAGATTTAGAAGAAAAAATGGTGTGGATATTAGTTGAAGAAAGCAAAACATGTTGCTATAGGAATCACACTGAACTGAATAAAACTCAGGGTGTGGAAATTTATATTCAGGAATCTCACAAAATCTCTCTTTCTTTCAAGGCAGATGCACTTGATACTTGCAAAGTAAGTGCCACACAAACAGCAAAAGTTAAACTGTAGCATTAGAACTGTAGAGTTACTTCAAAAAAAATAACAAAAATCCAATATCAGGTGTAGTATTGCCATTCCTGATGGGGTCATTGCTTTTAGAAGCTTCTTGCCTTGAGTGTTGCTGGGGAGCCATCCCAGGTGCATGATCTAGCACAAAGCTGAACAGCAGCAATGCACAACACCTGATACAACAGAAACCCTGCTGGTACAGGACTGACCTCTCAACAGCTTGAACCAAAGAGGTGAGATGACACAAAGCTGACCTTGGTGTCCTGCTGAGGGATATTTGTGTCCTGATGCCACAAATCCTAAAGCAAGATTCATCGTAGTGTTAAAGTACAACCAGAAATTTATAGTTTCAGATGAGCTGAGTAATGGAAACAGTTTTTCCTTTCAGAGCAAGGACATCTAAGAGAGATTAAAACACCAAAACTTGGAGTCCATGTTTGTGTCCATTGACTAGTATCCCTGCCCATAGCAGGGAATTGGAATGGGATGATCTTTAAAATCCTTTCTAACCTAAACCACTCTGTGATTCTGTGATTCAGTGGCTCCAAGGGAAGCCTACACAGCAAGCTCACATGGAGATGCCTAATGACAGGCAAAACCACTGTCATTCCCACTATTTCCTTTAGGCATCCATAGCCCCAGTGTCCAGTCTCACCTGGACACTTGATGGTAGGTGAGATGAATCCTGACTTGAATTTCCAGAGAAATGTGAAATTGTATAAGACTCTTTCTGCAAATCATATAAAATTCTCCTTCCTTGGCTCCTGGAAGGTTTTTCTT
This sequence comes from Dryoscopus gambensis, assembly GCA_013389985.1. Taxonomy (NCBI): domain Eukaryota; kingdom Metazoa; phylum Chordata; class Aves; order Passeriformes; family Malaconotidae; genus Dryoscopus; species Dryoscopus gambensis. The sequence continues at coordinate 192,921 of WEIT01034430.1, read as the reverse complement.
CCAGCTGTGACGCTGCTGGTACCAGGCAGTTTGGGGTAGAGGTACTCCAGAGAGGAAAGAATGCCTGATCCAATGGTCCTAGTCTGCTGTGGATCCTGGAATAATAAGATTATGAACTAGATGTGAAGCTCATATTTTGGGAGAGAGAAGATAAAGAAAATTTGCAGTCTTCTCCACCAGATCTGTGCAAGAGGTAAAGTGTAAAAGGTGCTTCACTCTTTTCTTCTCTTCCTCTCTGCAGCCTAAGAAACATCCAATACTTTTATTCCAGTAGACATGCTAATGTTAGTTCATATAATTCCAAATGTACCTGTGATATATTTAGATGCATATTCTATTATATTTATGAAATATTTTTCACATTTCACTGTGAAAGTTTATGTTGTGTAGCAAGATGGAGTTCACCGTGACTGCTCATTTCATGTGACCATTAAATAATGTGTATGGACACAAGCACACAGCAGTGGGAGAATATTAAATGCAATGCAAAGTGATGGATCTCAAAAAAAAAGGAGTCTTGGAGTGTTTTAATAAGATCAAACTCCTTCTGTACTGGAACAAATGCTTTTTTTTCCCCTTTAAAAGGAGTTTTATTTTTGTCATTTAGAGGAGCATATAAAAAAGTTAATGCTTATTTTTGATTACTCAAAGTTCGGATAACTCCAAAATATACTTTTAAGATTAGTCTGTTTCAAAAGGCTTCCTTCTTTACAGCATGGAGATCAATCAAATATTCAGTGCAAACTTGCCATGTCCTCAGTGACAGAGGTTATGGAGTCCGACCAGCAGTTCTTCCAGGACAATTTGGAACACCAGAACCACACAGCTCTCCCTCTTTTCTCATCATGTGCTTCTCCTGACTGGTTTTAAGGACTAACTCTATTCAGTGAAGCTTGGAGAATGTGCTGGGAGACTGGAGAACTTGGAAACCCTCAGAGTCGACATACAGGGCATATCTGTCAGCTCTCTGCCTACAGGATTTCATGGCATCAGATTCCCAAATATACCCATGGAAAAGGCCGCTTTCTCTGAAAAATGCCCTTTCTTTGAAAACTTTTTCTCTTTGAAGAGGACTCATGAGCTTGTCTTTTCCTCCAGAGCCAGTCACAGCTGCGAGTGTGCTGAACAGCACCACAGCCCAGCAGACTCCGTGTCCAAGCAGGGCACTGATGGCAAACCAGGATGACACCAGCAGAGCACACCCGGGTGCTGGCCCCTGACCAAGAATTAATCCCACCCTCAAAGTGCACAATGACAAAATGCTCTGCCTTTCAAAAGGGCCTTCTACACAGCACTGGGCTGGGCCATATGGACATCATCAAAGCAGCCTGGAGGGCTCTTAGGAGTCCCAAAGCAGCCTACCTGTCACAGTGCTTGGCCAACACAACCTTCACATCAGAGATATTCACTCCTCTGAGCAGAGTTGCTAGAACGGAAGGGGAGGCTGAAATTACCCTTTCTCTAGAGAATAAGTCATATGTGGAATAGCTGAGGGGGCTGGGGCTGTTTAGGGCAGAAAAAAGGAGGTTTAGGGGAGGCCTTCTCACTCTCCACAACTCCCTGACAGGAGGGTGCAGCCAGGTGGGGGTCAGGCTCTGCTCCCCGGAATCCAGCAACAGAACAAGGGGAAATGGCCTCAGGCGGCACCAGAGGAGGCTCAGGTTGGACATCAGAAGGAATTTCTTCACTGAAAGAGTTGTTAAACTTTGGAAGGGGCTGCCCAGGGAGGTGGTAGGGTCACCATCCCTGGAGGGGTTCAAGATATGACAGGATGTGGCACTGAGTGCTCGGGTCTGGTTGACACAGTGGTGATCAGACAGTTGGACTTGATGATCTTGAAGACCTTTCCCAAACTAAATGCTTTCGTGATTGTGTTTTGCGGTTCCTTAGGATCTACGCCTGACCTGATACCTGTGCTCTCTTATCTCAGTGATACACCTGCACAGCACTGCATCCCATGATGCCATCCTTTCCAAGACTCCTGTGTCAGTATGAAGAGTACTGTGGCACCATCACCACCCAGGCGCTTTGGCACAAAGAGCTGGGAAGCAAAGCAGTAGGACTTGTCACATGGAATACAGGTGACTGCAATGCATTTCTTTTTACCTCTCTACAGCTCACAATTTTGATGAAAACTCTTACCAAGCCCACAGCAAATATTCACTGACTGCTATGATTTGTGTAGTGCCCTCTTAAAACCCTTTCTGTGCTCAGTTTGGCAGAGTGGAGTTTATTGGTTTCATCTGCAGCAGCAATAAGACCTACTCGCTTTTACATAATGCCACTGGTGGACATCACATAGTTAACACTAATTGTGTTTCTAAGGATCAGGGGGACAAATTCTTGCAACAGGTAGTAATTAGTGGGGGCTAGACCATGCCTTAATTTGTTGCTTAGTGCTCCCATGAAACTGGTTCCTTGGGACATGAGAGAGGAAAAGGAGTAAGTGGGAAAGATGTACCCCAGACTTTTATTCCTGTGACTATTGGCTGAAGCCAATCAAAATACCTGCATCACTAGCAGACTTGTAAAATAGGTTTCTGCCTTTTGATTAAATTGCACAGAGAGGAAGGTGAGTTACAGGATGATAATATGGATTCCCCAAAGCCAGCTGCTTCTCCCAAGTACTTCGCATCTTGGCTATTTTTGCAAGGTTTCTTATCTCCACAGCAAGCAGTGGGAGCTGGGAACAAAGAAAGCCAGGCAAGCTGGTGGTACTGTTGTTTGCCACTCTGAAAGCCCAGCTGATAGCTCAGAGCACATCGCCTCGGAACAAGACCGGCAAGCCTGGGAGTGTTTGCCTCCACTGCAATTCAATCAGGGTGCCTTGCAGCTCGAATTGCTACTATTTTGTGGGTCACTACCTCCTCCAATATTCTGTGTGCCCTCTCTTGTTTTCTTTTCATTTGCTATGCAGGCTCGCAGACCTTCCTGCTAGGTTTCACTTGGGAGGCCCAGAACCCCTGTTCTGCAAATCCTAACAGGACCTTGATGGATGTTAATGTCTCTGTCTTTCATATCGTTTTACCAGTGAAACCTTTGATCTATCAGCAGTCTTTATATCAATGCAGTCATTGCATAAAACAGAGAATATGACAAAAATATCTGTTGTGCTAGCGTTAGCAGAGTATTTCCCCCACCCCTCATAAAAATGCAGTGCTGGGGAGTTTAGTTTAACCTCCAGCAGCCAGATGTGCCACGAGGGTAGAAGTGGGAGCAAAAACTTTTTTTCATTTTTTTTTTTTAAAGCAGTCTGGTAAAGGAAGTTGTAAAGCAACAAGTACTGTACATTATGATTCAGAGCAGCAAGGGACAGCTGGAGAGACTTGATTGGCTCCAGCCCAATGAAACAGAGGCTTCTTGTGACCAGCTGCTGTGCTGCAGCATGAATGACAAGGGTAATAATTGATTACTAACTGGCAGCTCAAAAGGAAGAAAGAATTAACAAGAGTGATGAGGTGCTTTACAGCTTGGTAACTGTAAAATCAGTGGAACAATTAGGGGGAAAAGAAAGGGGTTTCACTTCTTACCTTAGCGTTACAAGGACAGTGCTAGTTAGTGTAAATCGCATGACAAGCAAGCCAGAGGGGCAGGTCAGTGAGGAATATGGGGGCTCTGCACACCCACAGGTCCCACAGAATCATTCAGCAGGTTTTCTGGGAGCAACTAAAACCCCATTAAAAGCATCCAGGCCATGCCAATTACATTGGTAGGCAAGGCAAGGTCTCTGAGCCACCAGCCATAATATCATAGAGGGGCTGAAACCTCCAGCAAATGGTGCTTTGTGGCAAACCAACCCTTTGCCTTTCAGTGGGCGCTCGATGGCACATACACTCTTTCTGCCCTGGGAATAAATGCATGCCTTTTTCTTTTCCTTCTTTTTGTTTTTTTTTTCTTTCTCCCTCTTCTTGTAAATGGCTTTTGTGTTTACCAGTAAATGCTCTGGATGCATTGTCGCTACACCTTTCTTCAAGGGGCTTGCACTGACCTCCTGCTCTGGGCCATGTAAAACCTTCTGGCCACTGAGAGCCGGGCTCTGCCCCTTTTTCATGCAGAGTAGCACCTCACTTTGGGCCAGATCATGGCCAGCATGCCAATGCAAGGAGTAAGGGGCCATAACGTGTCCCGTGTCTTGCTTCTCACACACAGGGGAATAATAGCCTTGTGCGGACTATGCCCTTTCCTTAGCCCAAGAGGGAAGAAGGGAGAACTTGATGGATCCTTCATTTCCTTTCCCAAGGCATCTGGCAGCAAGAAGCATGTGCTGTGCCAGCTCCAGACCCGTCACGCTTTGCTCCCTTCCCAGAGCAGCAAGGAGACAGGTCTGTCCCAGCAGTAGCTCAGCAGTGGGTGGCTCCTTTCCTGGGGCTGAAGCACGAGGTCTGGTCTAGCTCCCTGTGAGCAGAGCTGAGAAAATCAATGGGACTAATCATGGGGAAAGGTAGCATTCAGCAGGAGCAAAGCTGGCAGCCTCTGCTCTGACATATGGAAAATGCTCTTGTAGCTGGTTGAAGTCTCTTCAGCCCAGCCCCCCCCCAGCCCCCCCCCCCCCCGCCCCCTCCAGAATCTGCCATCCTTGTGCTTATGAAGTAGCTCTTTACCCCTGGCAAGGTCTGACACCTTCCAACTCACAGTTAATAAGATTTCTCTCTCGTATCTTTACCCCTTTAAAAGCTAAACAACCCATCCAAATTGGGGGTTTAGCCATCTTCTATTGCCACTAAAATGAAAGCTCTCCTGCCAGGGCTGAATTCTTACTACCTGCATCAAATGACTGCTCGAGAATGGTGCATCATCCACTTCTCACAGTGGGCTATCAGCTTGCCTCAACAACTGGTTAGGAGCTGATTTTGAATTTTTGAAGAATGAAGACAGAGAAGAGACATTTCCATGGCCTGTTCAGGGTCTTACTCTGATCTTTGAGACTGGTGAAGTAAAAAAGCAATGCATGAAGGCAACTGGGATTAGTTCCACTCTGCAATGAGAAGCACAACACCTTGGGCTGTGTGGCAGGGAGGGCAGTGGGCTCAGGTTGCTGCTGTGGCATTCCACCAACAAGAAAAGCTGCCATGACAGAGGGGAGCTGGGCTGCTCCAGGGCAGGGAGCACTGGAGCTGTCCTTGCTCCCCCTGAGTGGAGCATTAATGGAACAAATTTCAGACATAAGAGATGGCAGTGGAGCTCAAGATGTAAAAATTCAAAGGGTACCAGAGGCATGTCTTTATCAGCTCACCCTTGAAGACTCCCCTAAGGACTGTAGAGGGAACTTTACTAGAAAGTCTACCAAAAATTCAAGGCCGGGGGGTAGGTTGGCAGGTCTGGGGTTTTTGTTATTATATACACAGTGCAAAAATGTGCTTGACTAATCTAAACCTTGTGTTGCTTTCTTATACTGCTAGAGCAATTATAGCTGAGAAAAAACCCCACACATCACCCAATATGGAAATACGTTTTTTTCATGTTTGACATTTTTACATTTTTACTGACAGGGCAAAGCCTATGATTTAATCGGTCTCCATTTCCCATAACTTCTGAGAAGGGACTGGCCCCTCCTCCACATTTCTCAAAGGACTTATGATTAGAAAGAAGGCCATGGAAAACCCAAAGGAGCTGACTCCATCTATCATGTAACACTGTTGAATGAGAGAAAAAAAAACCAGAAGAAAATAAATACTTTCTCCCAAAACTCTTGGTGTGTGCCCTGCAGTGCACGTAGGGATTGTGAGTCTCTGTGGCAGAAGTGGGAGGATTTTGAAGAAACAAGGTATTTTTGCCACTTTTCAGGTAAACAAGAAGCTTTTCTGCTTTTCTTTTACTGAAGCACATTCCTTCCACATCTCTCTTTTTTTTTTAATGTTTATTGCTCTTTGTAGTAGGAATGCCACAGCCAGGAAGGAAGGAAGGAAGGAAGGAAGGAAAGAAGGAAGGAAGCCTCAGTTCTGCTCCTGTCAAAGGTGATGGACCCTCCTTAGAGTGTCAAACAAATTGATTTCAGTATGTACCAAACGGGACATGAAGTACGAGCATCCTGGCCCAAGAAAAGAGAAGTAGCAGCTGTTTCCTGCACAGAAGGTGGAGAGATGCAGCTGCAAGCAAGCAAGAGCAAACAATCAGGTGGTCACAGAGACAATAGGAACTGGAAGCTGAGCACAAATTATGTCATCGTTCCTGATCAAGCTTTTCAGAGATTGGAAAGAATTAAAGATTAAAACCATTCAAAATAGAAGATAGTGATCTTCTCAAATCTGTAAGAGTATAGTTAACTTCTTCTTTCAGCCCTCCTGGATGCATGCTGGCACTGTCCCCTCATGATGGGAATGGGAGGCTGCCACAGATGACCAGAAGAGATCTCACCCTGAGGAAATGTGGCATAAAAGTGCTCTGAGCATCTGAGAGCAGCCAGAAGTAAGATACACACTTGCTCTGCAGTCAGAAAAGTGATTTGTTCTAAGTGCTGCTAGCAGATAAGATCTTGCTTTCTATGAATTATCACTTTGCCACATTACTAAGTTGATGTGTTACCTGGGCAAGACCTTTGTCCATAGTGGAAAAGAATATCCTGAGGTTAAACTGTTGGTTTGGTTTTTTCCTAGACATTAACAAAAAATAGTTTAGCTGATTATAAAAAGAAGAGGTGGAAAAGCAGATTGTGTCAACTATGCCTGAAAAAAAGTATCTCTGTGGTGACTTCTGACGTGACATTTCAGAGTCCAAATTCAAATCCTCACAGCCCTCACCTGGGACCTGGGACACAAAGAGAGCAGAAGGTCCTTCTCAAGTCTCACCAGGAAAACAGGAACAGACCCCAGCTTTCCCTGGAGCTGCCTCTGCTGACCAACCTGAGCCATGCCAGAGGAAACCAAGGGCTGTTTCTAGGGGCATCTCAGAGGTCTGCCTGCCACTGCAGCACAGGGAGGAAACAGAGAGCAGTGGTCAGGAGACCAAGAAAGAGGTAGCAGGAGTGAAGCAGACAAGATAAAGACTGGGACAAAAAGTCAGAGTTAGTTATGGGGACAGAGTGAGGAATAGAGAAAGACTGGAGCTGTGTCTCATTGGAGCTGGCATGAAGCTACAATTTCCTCAGGAGGGGAAGAGGAGGGGCAGGCACTGATCTCTGAAGGAACAGCCGGAGCTGTGTCAGGGCAGGGTTAGGGTGGATATCAGGAAAAGGTTCTTCCCCCAGAGGGTGGTGGGGCACTGAACAGGCTCCCCAGGGAATGGTCACAGCCCCAAGGCTGCCAGAGCTCCAGGAGCATTTGGACAACACTCTCAAGCTCAGGATGATTCTTAGGGTTGGTGCTGTGCAGGGCCAGGAGCTGGACTTGATGATCCTTATGGGTGCCTTCCAACTCAGTATATTCTATGATTCTGTGATCATTAGGAACTAGGAATTTGCTCACAAAGGTGTGGAATGCAGTGGGTAGGTGCCTTGTGAGATCATAATCAGATTAAAATTACTTGTGATTCAAATTGAAAGTAAAAGGCACTGATGCACTCAGTACTTGCAAGTAAAGGGGGTTAGCACTGTTAAGCAAAACAGAAAACATGATAGGATAAACACCTATTCTCTGGTTGCACATTCTCATTTCTTCACCTACACATGTGCAGGGCTTCCCCTCTGCTGCTGTCACACTTTCAGAAGAAAAAGTCATTATTTTTAAATTAACTTCATTACAGTAAAAGTCAGCAACACATAGTGCAAGGCCCTGGGAAAACTGTTCTGAGAAGAGCCTTGGTTTTATGGTAAAACACCAGACAGAGACATCTATAAAGGGGGCAGCTCCTGGGTCCTCGAGGTTTCGTGTGTCTCATCAGGTCATTCAGTGCTCTTGTGCTTCAGTTCCCAGCAGTCAGGAGGGGGTGATTCCACAGTGAGCTCACACTCAGCCTCACAGGGCTGTGCCAAGGGTGTATTTTGGAGGTTGGGTTTGAGATTTCAATTCTGCTTGGTCTCTGTTCTTTGTGAGCACCCATGTGCCTCGTTCAGCACCAAGGGGGCTTCAGGTGGGCACAGAAAGCCTCTGCCTTGTGACTGTCTTTCTTACACAGTGCAGTTGTTCCTTTCCTATGCCTCCCTGGAGCATCAGATTTACCACTCGTGTGCAGCACAAATTCATGGTAAAAGTACCATGACTCTGCCTGCTGGTGCTGAGCCCCACACCGCAAAGGAGATTGCCAGCTCTGGAACAAGAGCACATGGTGGGAAAAAGTTCAAGAATTAGGGTACACAGTAGGGTAAGGGGTCTGTCTTTAGTCTTGTGTATTTTTACGTTAAATCATCACAGTAAAATACAGGAACAGTTTAGGGAGGTGACATGTGCAAAAATCTTTTGGATTTTGATACCTTGTGATGGCCAAGCAGGCAGGACATAAGGTCAAACTAAGGAGACTTGACCTTTTAAATGTGATGTTGACCCTCATCCTTCTTTCCAAGGTGCTTTCTAGATAGGCTGTATATGTTCATTTCATGGCTCCTGCCTTCCTGAGCTTGCAACTCTTCCAGTGTTTTGGCTGAGCTTCCCAGCACATGTTTCTGCTTCTGTCTCATTCAGGCCAGGGGAAAAGAATCATAGAAAGACCTGGGTTGGAGGAGACTTTAAAGATCATCTCATTCCACCCCCCTTCCATAGGCAGGGACACCTTCCACTATCCCAGCTTGCTCAGAGCCCCATCCAGCCTGGCCTTGGACACTGCAGGGAAGGAGCAGCCACAGCTTCTCTGGGCAAATTATGCCAGGGCCTCAGCACCCTCACAGGGAACAATTTCTTCGTATATCCAATCTACACCTCCTCTCTGTCAGTATGAAGGCATTGCCCCTTGTCCTGTCACTCCAGGCCCTTGTCAAGAGTCTCTCTCCATCTTTCCTGTGGGCTCCCTTCAGGCACTGGGAGGCCACAGTGAGGTCACCCCAAATCCTTCCCTTCTCTGGGCTGAACAATCCCAATTCCCTCAGCCTTTCCTCACAGCAGAGCTGCTCCATCCCTCTGATCCCCTTGGCGTCCCTGTTCTGGACTGGCTCCAGCAGCTCCCTGTTCTTCCTGTGCTGATCTCCAGGAGAAGATGGATGCCATGGATCTGCAGAACAGTTACAACAATTTGTGCCCTGATGGGAGCAAACCCAACAGGAAGGATATGATCTTGCAGGATATGTTTGTCACATTACTTGAAGTTTTAAAGATTACAAGGGGAAAGGCAGCTCTTTCACTCAGACTCCAAGCCTGGGGACTTCCCACTGTCTCAGAAGAGCAGTGCAAACACAAAAGGGTTTCAGAGTACTTAGAAAAGTGACACTGATGAGAGACGTAGTGAGTGAGCACAGAGCAAAGCTCTCTCAGTTCATTTAAATGTAAGGCTTAGAGCTTAGGAAAGGGGAGGTTTGAACCAAACCTATGGAAAACTCCTGTGGAATTTAGTAGAAAAAAATTACTACAGATTTTGAAAGCTTATTGGGAATATATGTTCCCCTGAAAAGGTTTTGGGGGTTTTTCACTCACTTCCTTGAAATCTGTCCTCACATATTTCTGTGGATCCTCCTGGATTCATACCTATTACATTTCCCTAGACTTTTCTATGCAGACATGCAAACTGAAACCACAGAAAATATTTTCATGCACCCTCCACCCTCCAGAGCAAACCCACCACATTCTCCCCGACTCCAGCAAGGTGTGACGTGGCAGCCTCCTCAGAGGTGCCAGCCAGCTGCAGCAGGCAGAGAGGCAGCACAGTCTGGGTGGAGGGAAAGAAAGCCAGCTTTTAGGGGAAAATCCTGTGTTCACTGCCTTTTCCCTTCTTTCTTTTGCAGCACAGCACTAAATTGATAGACTCACAAACCTGAGGAAGTTTATAAGCCACTCTTAGCAGACACTGGTGACAATCCTAAATTTGAGGTGTCCACAAGCTGGCAGATCCAGCTCTGGTGAAAGTAAATGCATCTCCTATTGGGACCAGAGGGAACTGCTCCCAGTTACATATTCACATTAATGCTGAATATGGCCCCTTCAGTGCCTTATTTTTAATTGCTGGACATTGTTAAAAAAATAAAAAGAAGAAACTGGAAAAATGTGCATTCTATCAAGTGTTGTGAAACTGTGTGGGTTGGAGAAGGCTCAGTTTTTAATAAAGGAAACATTCATTGCATCCCATTTCAAGAACTTCCATTAGATAGAAAGGAGACAGGAAGCTGAAGCTTTGCTCTTAGTAGTTCTCCCTTTGCTACCAAACAGCACTACTTTAAATGAAAAAGTAAAGAAATAAGAGGAAGCTGTGTAACTGGAGGCCAGAGAGGTTTCCTTACCTTTGCCAAGGTCAAGGCCTGGCATCACATAGAATGTGAGAGTGTTGGGTGCTAAGCTGGCACTGTGGGAATCCTGACTGTGTCCTGTTCACAAGAAAAGGTGTCAGACTAGCCTTTTCCAGCTGCTCTCAGGTTAATTTTTGTAAGGTTCCTATGGAATGTAAAAAAAGGAGAAGTATTTTAGAGGCAGATTTAAACAAACCTGAAAACTCAGCACATGCTCCTGGAGTCATTTCCAGGCATACCCACAGACTTCAGTCCTCTTACAGTCAGTCCTATTACATTTTCAAAGGCATTTCCCACCAGGATGGTAAAGGCCTCTTGAGTTTTAGGTGCCGTTCATTCTTCCCAGCTTCCCTCTGCTCTGCTTCCTCCTGATTGTTTTCATTTGCCGGTCCATCCTGGCCTGATTTGTCATAATTTCATGTTGACATACTGGAGTAAGACAATTGCAGCTGCTCCCTCTGAAGAATGCAAACAGGGATCTGTCATCTCCTCTCCCCTCCTGCCCTCCCCCTCCCGGGAGGGATGGATTTCACCGGGAATCAGAGACCATGGCCACCAAGAAGTGGCCGCGGTCTGTCCGAGCAGAGGGCTGGCAGATGATCCCCTGTCCCCGAGATCTTTTGGAAATCCCAGTTTCTGCTTAGGCTAAATGCTCCCCCGTCCAAGTGTGTGTGTGTTTATGCAGCAAGCTCCGGGATGCAAACGGCATTCCTCTTATCATACGGAGAGAGGATGTGAGCTCATTCATAAGGAATCCCAGCTCTGGGGTGCCCCACTCACTTAATCCAAGCATCCCCTGCATGCTCCTTCTTCTGAGAGGGTGGAAGAAAAGCAAAGCACAGTGTTATTGGCTTCTAATAAGTGGGATAATATATTTCAGAGAGGAGCTCAGACAGGAGAGGAAATGAACTTGGCTAGACAGTCACTTAAAATATATAGAAAAAAAAGGGGGGGGGGAATTTGCAAAACTCATTCCATTATTTCATGTAAATATACTTGGCTGGGTTAAGACAGGCTGATATAATCACAAGATGCTGAATAAGACAGATTTAGCAGTGCAGCACCATTTATTACTCTGCTTGATAAAGAAACAAACGGTTTCCAGGCTTGGCAGTTGCTGGCTGTCAAAATAAGAAAAAGTCTAAAATGTTGTGAGCCTCTGATACTGGAAAAAGGCCCTGGGAGTGTTACAGCACCCAGATGGGCTCCCTGGGGCTCCACCTGGGGGGAGGATCTGCTGGTGGGGTGAGCTTCGCACATCTGGGCTCTACACATCAGCAATGTCTGTCAGTGTCTGACAGGAGGATGCGGTGCTACTGTTTGGGCTCCATAAGAGGACATTAAAAAGCTAGGAATGGTTCAGAAAGGAACTGCCATGATCCTGAAAACCTTCTGTGAGACCAGAGGTGGCTGTCACCATAGGCAAAGCAGGAAGGTACCACCTGAGAGGGCTGACAGCCCAAGCTCACACAAGAAGCCTGTGGGAATGCAAAGCACACAAATCACCTCCCAAGTCTGGAGTCAGGATCTAACCCATGACACACACATTTCCATCGGGATTTTTGTCAGAAAACCATGCCTGAAATCATAGAATCACAGAATATCCTGGGTTAGAAAAGACCTACAAAGATCATCAAGTCCTCCTGGCCCTGCACAGGCACCCCAGCAATCCCACCCTGTGCCTGAGAGTTTTGTCCAAATGCCCCTGGAGCTCTGTCCAATCTGTGACCATTCCCTGGGGAGCCTGTTCAGTGCCCCACCACCCTCTGGGGAAAGAACCTTTCCCTGATATCCACCCTAACCCTCCCCTGGCACAGCTCCGTGCCTTTCTCCATCTTCCCATCTTGCTCCTGCACAGCTCTGTAATCACTGTCAGCAGGAATAGGATCATCTCTGTACAGTACTGGGTTACATTGTTAAAAAAAGAGACAGGTACACGTTGCAGTGAATTAACTTTGCCAGTGCATGGGATTTATCATGACTCCATGATACTCTTCTGTTTAAATTTCCAGCTCCTGGAGATATGTGGTGACATAAGCAACTCACTCGTATTCTTTCAGTGAATCATCTGTTCTTGCTGTTGATGAGAAAGCTTAGAAATGTAACAGGAGATGAATGAAAACTGAAAAATGTGAACAGAACTTGAACTACTTCCTAAATCTCATTTTTCAGCCACTCCCGTAAATACTTGCAGCCTGAACTTTTGGCACTGGCAATATTTCTTATGCTTTAAAGTGCAGGGTGCAGATCACAGTTTGACAAAATTAATGGGAATTTACTATCACAAATATGCAAAATTTAAAACTTGTGATTTTGTAAGTGGTTTATAATTTTCAAAAATTAATTTTAAAAACTTTTTTAAAAAGCTCATAATTGTACTGAGCTGTTCCCATTTTTTACTAATGTTTTCAGCCACATGATGCCTGACAAAATTATTATTAAAAAATTTGAAGGGAAAACATAAATTGAAAATCAGAATCATTGCAGAATTTTTTTAATCTTTATTAGGATGATTGCTGAATTTTTTTTATCTTTATTGCTATTTCAATTCAGCTGGTAATTATGCGTACTATTTTCAAAACCTAATCTTGAATTAATTGAAAGGAACCCCATTGTCAGAAGAATTTGGTTTCAGCTGTGAATATGCAGCACACAGAAAACCAAGTCCCTCTGAGGTATCACATTATGAACAGCTGGAAGCGAGGCACAGAAGTTGACCAGGCAGTTGAAAAACTCTGGCCCATAATGAATTGTTGTTGTTACACTCTTTAAAGTGCAGAGGGTTGAATATATTGATCCTATATTGTTTTTTCTACATACGTAGCTCCTTCCAATTCAAGCCAGGTTTAACCCTAAAAGGACACAACATATCTGAGGACACGTTTGTAACATCACCTCTCAGGCAGAAAATGCCTGTGGTAGTAGATGCCTTTTCCTGGCCATATTTCCATCAGTATTTGTGAAGTACTCAAGGGACAGGGATGGTGAATGTGACAGACAACCACAGAAAGGTGGCAATTGTCTCTCCTCACAGCAGGGTTCAGATGAGGATGGTGAGTTGCAGGGGTGCACGCTGACCCTGAGGATGAAACAAATCACAGGACCATTAAGGTTGGAAAAGACCTCCAAGATCAGAAGCTCCAACCTTTGGCCCCTTTCACCACCTTGACACCCAGCTCAGAGCACTGAGTGCCACGTCCAGCTGCTTCCTGAACACCTCCGGGGGTGGGGACTCTACCACCTCACTGGAAAATCTTGCCTGTCTGCCCACTGAACCAGCATGTGGGGATGGAGCTGGATGTTCCTGTCTCCAGTCACTTCCCAGCCCTCAGTGTGCCTGCACTCAGCCACAGTGGCATTGCTTTCCCCATAAAACCTGTGGCTTATAGCTGGCTGGGAAGATCTACTTCCCCCTTTAAAAATGATACATAATACTGACAAAATGAGCGTTTCTCCTTTTCATTTGAAAAAAGTAACTTTTAGTGTTCTCATTTTCATTTTTAAAAAAATAAAGCTCACTCAAAGAAACATCCCCTTCAGTGTGGAATGAAAAACCCATAAGCTTTCTAGATACAAATGTTGCACCCAATCTTGTACAGAATTAATAAGCTCTGTCAGATATATGCTGGCAAAAAAAAAAAAAAGAAATCCACTATTTCCTCGATAAGCACTTGTACACAAAATTTCATGCCTGTTTCTTTCCATTTCTATTCAGTTGACTTGTAAAGGTCTAAAAGGCTCGCAGCAGCTTCTGTGACTGAGGAGAAAGAGCAGTGCATCCATTTTACAGATGTGCAACAAGATTAATCAGATTTACTCAAGGACACACAAGAAGTCTGTGCAACAGCTGGGAAGAAAACCCCAAGTCCTAGTCATATGCTCTAGCCACAGAATTATCCTTACTCTTGGAAAAGCAGAGGGGTGCTTTTGTGGAAAACAATGAGTTGTAAAGCCTGAGGAAAATAAACTCTCCCAGGCTTTTTCTTAAGCAGGGCTGGAGAAAGATTTTGTCGTGGAGGGGCTGCTTGTAGGGACATTTAAATGCGTGTTTTGGTCCTATTTGTAGCCTGCTTTGCTTTAGTAAATAAATATGTACATGTGTTTAGGTGGGTTTGGATAAACCTCCACCAGTGAAAGAGTCCTTCACAAAACCAGTGGAGCAGAGAAGAGCCCAGCTCCCCCGCCCGCTCGCATGCGACTCCACGCCTGTGCCACCCCACTGATGTCAGAAATGCTAAATTCTTTCATCGTTGTTTGAAACAAGACCTCCATTATAAGCCAAATTTTGACTCCCTCTCCAGAGGAAAAATAATCAGCCTGAACTTTCACAGGCATGATATTAACTCAGGGTAGAATGTCCTTTTAGGAAACTTGAGGCTGACTGAACAAAGTGGTCAAGAGATTTGGGGTGAGGGAAGCAGGGGGTGGGGGGCTGGCAAGGGAATAGACACAATTGATCTGGTTTTATAATTTTCTAGTTTACTGTTTAGGAAAAACAACCTTTTATTCAGGAATAGCCAGGGGGACTGGTCAACTTTTCTTTTCCTCACAATATCATGAGATGCACACGCTGACCAAGCAACCCCTGGAGCAGCAACACGAGGTGGAAACTGGCTCTGGAGAAGCTGGAGCAGCCTGCATGAAGTTTATGCCTGCATGAGCCTGCATGAGACTTTAACACTGTTTTGACTGAACAATTCAGGTGGTGAAGCACCTCTGGAAGTCCATAGTCCAACTCCTTGTTCACAGCAGGGCTAATTCCAAAGCTAGATGAGATCCCACAAGGCCTTATCCAGTCAAGCTTGGACGTTTTCCAAGCGTAGGTACCCCTCATCTTCCCTAGGCTCCTGCTTCTGTGCTGCACCACTCACACAGGGAAGAATTTTTTCCCAACCAAAAATCAGAATTTTTCTTGTTGCAGCATGTGCCCCTTGCCTCTTGTCCCTTCTCCATGCACCTCTGAGGAGGATCCAGTTCTGCCTTTTCTAAATTTCCCCTCTAGCCAGGAGAAGTCTGCATGGACCCACCTGAATCTTGTGCAGGTAGAACAAACCCAGTGCCCTCAGCCTCCCTTCATACAGAATCACAGACTGGTTGAGGTTGGAAGGGACCACAGGGAGTCATCTGGTCCCACAACCCTGCTCAAGCAGGGGCATTCCAGAGCACATGGCACAGGATTGCTGGGAAGCAGCTCTGCTGAGAAGGACCTGGGGGTCCTGCTGGACAGCAGGATGTCCGTGAGCCAGCAGTGACCTGAGGGACAAGAAGGCCAGTGGTGTCCTGGGGTGCATTGGGAAGAGCATTGCCAGCAGGTCGGGGAGTGATCCTGCCCCTCTGCCCAGTCCTGGGAGGCACATCTGCAGTGCTGTGTCCAGTCCTGGGCTCCTCAGCACAGGAGGGACAGGGAGCTCCTGGAGCGGGGCCAGCAGAGGCTGCGGAGATGATTTAGGGCCTGGAGCATCTCTGACAGGGAAAGGCTGAGGGAGCTGGGGCTGTGCAGCCTCGAGAGGAGCCCCAGCTGAGAGGGGCCCTCAGCCCTGGGTGTCCCTGTCTGCAGGGAGGGCTCCGAGCAGGGCCCAGGCTCTGCTCTGGGGGCCCAGCGATGGCACCAGAGGAACAGGCAGGGACTGATCCCAGGAAGTTCCCCCTGGGCAGGAGGCAGAACTTCTGTCCTGTGCAGTGCCCGAGCCCTGAACAGATTGTCCAGAGAGGGTGTGGAGTCTCCCTCGCTGGGGATATTCCAGAACCATCTGGACACAATCCCATGCCCTGTGCTCTGGGATGGCCCTGCTGGAGCAGGGAGGTGAGACCAGATGACCCTCTGTGGTCCCTTCCAACCTGACCCATCCTGTGATCCCTGTTTCCTTTCCAGGCCTCTCCACAGCCACTAGAGATTTCCAGCTCTGGAGGCAGACACTAGTATTTTGAGCATGTGAGGTATCTGACGTGCTCATTGAAGAATTTTTCCAGGTGGTGGGCATGGTTTCCAGCTTGTCCAATTCCGTTGTGGTCCACTGAAGACCTCAGCATCTGCACAGAAAGTGCAGTGAACAGCCAGAACAGCACAGCTGAAGTGGACATTTGCACTGAGAACTGGCTGCTCCACACCAGAGGAGAGGACTGGGGGTTTTGGGGGGTGAAGTTACATCTGACAACAGCCCAGTGGTACCACATTTATCTACATGATCCAGCCTGGAGGGAGTTTTGGGGAATAAAGGTGGCCAGGTTCATATAATTACAGAATCACAGAATATGCTGTGTTGGAAGGATTGTCAAGCCCAACTCCTGGCCCTGCACAGGCCCCCCAACAATCCCACCCTGTGCCTGAGACCATTGTCCAAACACTCCTGGGACTCTGGCAGCCTTGGGGCGCTGACCATTCCCTGGGGAGCCTGTTCAGTGCCCCACCACCCTCCGGGAATGAACCTTTCCCTGATATCCAGCCTAACCCTTCTCTGAGTCAGCTTGCTCATGTTGTCCAGTTCCTCCTCACAGCAGCAGGGTGAAAGGGAAGGGAGGCATGATCAAGATGTCCATAGATGACAGTCAAGCCTTCCTGACAGAATGACATTCTGGGGTCTTTCATAGCTGCAATAGTGTCTGATTTCAGGGGAGCTGCCTGGTCCTGGATCTTAGAAGACAAAGAATTCAATATCTTTTTTTGTGGCCCTTTTTTGCCTCTATAATACAGGCTGTAGGCTCTGACTGTAGGTGAGGACTCAGGCTTTGATGTCTTCTAGAACCCTCTCCTTTTCTTAAATAATTCAAGCAAATGCTATTAACACGAGTTTTTGCAAGGAAATTGAAGCCTAAGTATGTCTGGTATGTGGTAGAGATAATCAGAGGAATACTGAAGCAGCATATGACAAATTTTGTCTTCCATGCATCTTTGCCTGACTGTCCAGCATTTTTGCTGTCTAATCTGTCCTCCACAGGATGTCTGCCAAATATCTGGGTGGCTTCATGGTGCCATCTTGGAAAAAATAACCCAAATCACAAACTTGTCAGGGGAATATTTTCGCATTTTTTTCAAAAATAAGATACCCCCCCACCCTAAAAGGCACAGTAGCCAAGTGTTAAGCCCAGTGGCAAACTGAAGACCTGATGTGCTGAGGCAGATGATAGAGAACTCAGAGCTTCCTACAGCTGAAGATAGGGAATTTCCAGACCACCAGCAGAGCATGTGTAATTTTCTGCCATCTCCAGAATACCCACTGACACCAGGCTTCTAAAAGCATGATTTAATTCAGGTAGAAAATTTATTTTGCTTTTACTTTCTGACAGACAACACTGGTAGTATTTTTGTCCTCCTGAGGTTTACCCAGTAATTATCCCTGGCAATTAAAGAAACTTGGCTTTCCAAGGAATAAGTCCTCTAAAATCTCCGCTGTTTCACAAGCTTTTTAAAACCTCTTTTTGAACCGTTTTCTTTAATAAACAGAAACCTTGCTGCCATGACCTTAAAGACTCAGTAGCACTTGTGCAGAGCAAATCCATACATCAGCTTCATGCCTTCAGCATCCATGAGTAATGAGGCATCTCCAGCCCCACAATAAGAGTTTGATGCCAGACACCACTGTCATGTATTTTCTCCCTCTCAAATATATGCATCTGTGTGTGAGAAAACCCCACCTTCAAATATGGTATGTCTTTTTAGAGACATTTTCACATGAGAGAGGGAGGCTGAGGTAATCTTATTATCACCAAAACATTGTAAAAACAGCAGAGCATTGGAGAACTTTAATCCTTTTCTAAATTATGGACTGAGAACATTACAATCGTGCTGGGCACAAAGGCAGAGCTGTAACTTGACAGGCTTGTATAATTTACAGCCTCCATAGTAAAAGAGGTGTTTTTATTAAATGACTGCCTGAATTTCTACAGCCACTTCAGACTCTGATGATACTGGGGAGGCTTGCATTCTGCTGCCATCATTCAAATCCTTCCCTTTCACCACAAGAATATGGCTGGGATTCCAGTTCAAACCCCATATCCAGTTATTTATCTATTACTGCTCGTCAATTCAGAGTTGAGGCTATTTGTGCTGGTACCTCGCTTCACACACCTTAAATAGCTTTTGTTTCTCATTTTATAAAGCCTTCCTTTATCAAATAACCATAAAACATGAACAAAACAATAGCCAAAATCCATTTATCACCAGGAAAATGCCCCTTGCACAGAAGGCCTGTGTTTTATGTTCACATATTCAAATTTCTGTTTAAACTAAATTAAATCTGACAAAGAACTGATGCTTTTTTGCTGACTGCAAAAAAGTACCTAGCATTATTTTCCCCTTCTGTATTGTACAGAAAAGAAGGGCATTTTTACAGTGAAATACTTTTATCAGACTCCACTAAGGAATATTTTGCACTGATAAAATAAGAGAAGGCAAATAGGGAAAGCGACTTCAATCTCAACATTACAGTGCAGACTCTAGAAGGATGTTTACACTGCTGGAATGAAAACAATTCATAACCAAGCTTTTAACTTAAAATAAGTAACATAAATATTTATCAGAGTAGTGTTTTAAGGCCTATATTACTAAACTATTTCTGTATTATATTGGGAGTGACAGCTATTGTTAAAATCGAAATGCTTTCATAGCAGAAAGTGAACTGAAATCCATTTAGCCAGCATGGAATTTTGCATTAGTATCCATTTACTGGGCTTAGAAAACTCAGGTCAGAATTTCAGACAGATAGACATTATCCTGGGAATGTGTTTTGTCTTAGCTTGACCTCTTCTGTGGATCCCACTGATATTTAATAGAGTGTCTACATCCTTCCCTCTTTTAAGGCAGGTCCTTGAGGATGAATTCTGGCTATCATTCCAGAGTACATAAGCAGTTGCTGAGCCTGGGAATGCCACCACTGACTGCAGTGCAAGCAGATACACAATTAAATTTCCCTAACTGTTCTTTCCTGGGGGAGAGGTACAGCCCTCAAACTCTTGCGATGCCAAGGCTTCGTGGCCACCCTTGGATATCCATCCTCACTGTCAGGAAGCAGCACATGGCTTTTCTTTAGCACCTTTGACTGATATCCCTTGACAGTCTTTAAAGTTAATTTTTAATCTGCCTCCCAAGCACTCTGTTGAGGCAGCTTGAGGTGGAGCAGAAGAGCTCCAGCCCAAATCCACAAGTGGAAATGCATCTTCAGGCCATCAATTCACATAGACACTCTCTCCTCCCCTCCCACAGCTACCAGCAAAGCCAGTGGTGCTCTATGACTTGCTTGGAAGCATCAAATAATTCCCTTCCCACCTTCCCAGCTCTCCCAAGACAGCCGCACATGCCTTCCCTAGAGCTGCTGCTGCCGTCTCCATATCCATGGCAGCTCCCACCATGGCAGCACTGAGGTCCAAAGAATCACAGAATCATTAAAGGTTGGAAAAAAATCAAAAAGGTCATTGAGTCCAAACGTTAACCCAGCACCACCATGTTCACCACTAAACCGTGTCCCCAAGTGCTACATCCACACATTTTTGAACACTTCCAGGGACAGTGATCCCACCACTTCCCCAGGCAGCCTTTTCCAGTGCCTGACAACACCTTCAGTAAACAATTTTTTCCTAATATCCAATCTAAACCTCCCCTGGTGCAACTTAGGGTCATTTATTCTTGTCCTGTCACTGGTTGCCTGGGAGCAGAGCCTGACCTCCACCTGGCTGCCCCCTCCTGTCAGTGAGTTGTAGAGAGTGAGAAGGTTCCCCCTGAGCCTCCTTTTCTCCAGGCTGAGCCCCCCGCCAGGTGCCTCAGCTTCCTCTCATAAGATTTGTGCTCCAGACCCTTCACCAGCTCCTCTACCCATCTGAGAAACATTTACAGCCACATCAGCCTTAATTCTGCCCCATCTGATATGCAAACCTTTATTAGGTTGGTTTTCTTCCTCCAGCTCTGCTACATCTGCTGCAGGACTAAATGTACTCAGAAATGTAGTTTTGGAAACAGGTGACTGAGGAAGAGACATGGAAGAGAAAAAAGGGAGGCTCTGCCAGAAAAGGCGTAGATCGGAATGAAGAGCACACCTCCAAAAAGCTCCAGATCAATGCTTCTGCATCTACAGCACCAGCAGCACCAGCAGGAAATCAGTGCTGTGAAACCCAAGGTTTACCAGTTAAAGAGGGATGTAGTTATGCCTATCCCAGTCAGCAAGATCTGTGTGCACTCAGCCCCATCAATAACCTGAGGGTGGTGTTGCTTAGTTACGCCATGGATAATGGCTGCAAGTGGAAGGAAATCGAATTTCAGTTTTAAATCAGCTGTTAAACCATAAAAACTCAGCATCCAGGACAATCACCTTTTTTAATTGACTATGTTTTTCTATATAGATGTAGTCCACCAAAAAAAAAAAAAACAACCATATGTAGATGCATATATGAATTTAAACCCAGAAGGGGTTGAATTTCACACAGCATCTGATTTCAAAGATTTTCTGTAAGAGCCTTAAGAGAAGAGGGAAAAAAAACCCTCAAAAAAATCCAAACTGCAAAACAAATGTCAAAGGGCGTTAAAACTAAGCTTACATGAAATCTCACACCAATTGACCACCTAGATTAACCGAGGAATTTATGTTCCATTTTCATGACATCACTATAGCTTCGGAGTAATTTCAAGGTGCTGCTTTCATGTACTTGAACAGAGGGAGCTGGATTTGCCCACAGAAAGCCACATTCCTGATTGCTTTTCCAGGTGGCAACTCGGATCTTGTGTCTGGCCTTTAACCATGTTCCAACTTTCAGCAGACTTTTAGGACTCTTTCTATATTTGAGAGCTCTGATTTTTAACTGGAGTTGACAGTTTTGGTACATTTACTGTTATTGTCACACCTGAGCATTTCACGGTGGTTAAGGAGGTACAAAAAAAAGTATGGAGTGCTATAAAAATCAGCTTGGGAATTCTTCAAAACACATTTTTCAGAGAGAGGACTAAGAGCCCGAGGGAAGTCTGGACTCTGCCGACCTTTCAGAAGGCTGGTTAGGCATCCAAGGCCCTTAATAAAAAAATCATCCACTATCCATATGATTTTGGGAAGGGGAGAAATCAACTGATTTTCTTGCTGTGTGTCTCACCCATGAAAAACCAGAATTATAATCTTTGTCACTCAAATTTCATCATTTTAGTCCTCTTAATGTGTATGTTACTCAGAATGAGGATTTTTCTCTCTATCTCTACTAGTTATGAAATTAATAGTAATTACTAATAGTGAGAAGATGGTTCTGTAATCTCCATGCCCTCAGTAGAAAGAATGGGTGAGAAATTAATCCAAGCTGGAAACAAAACTGTTACCAGTGCAAGGAAAGATGGCAACGCTGCAGTGAACACTCCAGACCCATTTCCTGCTGTTTGATAGCCCAACAGCTGGGGTTTATGTGGAGATAAGCAATTTTTGAGTCAGCCACAACAAACCCCACCGCACACCTTAGTTCTTTCTGGGTGAAATGTTTGGTTACTCAAAGTGGACTCAGCCGCACAGAATATCCTGAGCTGGAAGGGACCTGTGAGGATCATCAAGTCCAACTACTGACTTCACACAGGACAGCTTAAAAATTAACCCATGTATCAAAGAATGTTGTCCAAGTGTTCCTTGCACACCATCAAGCTTGGTGCCACTTCCCTGGGGAGCTTTCACTGCCAGGTCACCTTCTCAGGGAAGAATATTTCCCTGACATCCAGCCTGAAGCTCCCCTGATGCAGCTTTAAGCCATTCCCTTGCACCCAGAGAGAAAAGATCAGCACACCCCTCTCCTCCCCCACTCATGAGCAGGGGAAAGGATCAGGCTCATCTGAATTTGCAGCTGTTCAAAGACAGTTCAGATCTGTTATACGGAGGAAGATGTGCACTGCTCAGTTTACGTCTTAATACTGGATTTTACCAATTTTTTTGACTCAGACTTGTAGCTGTTCCCACCCTGTTTTTTACCATGTTTCTTGAGTCAGCCTATACAAAAACTGTGCAGGTTTGGGACTGCTGGTCTTGTAGGTAACCTAACAGTGGGAAGAGCCATGTTTTAAAGAAAAAATGAAGGAAGAAACACTGGCTGACCTACCCTGCCCTGTAAGATCCTTGCACTTCTACCATTCTTTTACTTCCCCCATCCCCACTATTAAGGTGGTAGAAGTAGAGGTTGGGATAAAACATTAATAGAAAATATTTTCCAATCAGATTTGATATCTCAGGCTGGCACAGACACATTGACGTAACACATTTCATGACCGGTATCTCTAACCAGAGAAGGGACATCCACATCTCCCTCCAAATCTTTCTGCTCCTTTCTGGAGCAGAAAGAAAAGTTAAGTCCATCACACCAGGCCACTCCTGATCCCACTGCACCTGGGAGCTGTAACCACCCAGTGCTCCAGCTGAGGCAGGGTGGGAAATGTTGAGTTTTTAATGACACCTACTGCACACAAAGAGCCATGGAGACTGCCCTGGGCCATCCAGCACACACACAGACTGTGCACAAGTGCCTGGGTGCTTGGAAAGGGCAGCAGGACACATCTCTCCTCGCCGCTGTGGTGCATTTTCAGTGCCACTCAGTCTCGCCCCAGAGGTGTTTTCCTGGGTGTAAAACACCAGGATGGATGCATGGATTTATTTTTATGTTTAATGCTAGCAGTATGTTGCCTTCAGGAGCCGCAGTGCAATAGAAAATTAATCCAGGCTTACGCAGCAAAGAGAAATGCAATGAACAACAGCCCCAAAAGACCCAAAAGGCCGGGGCAGTGCAGGCCTGGCCTGCCCCAACTTACCCTGGGACGTGGAGGCCGCAATCTGTCCTTCCTCTCCTTTCAGCTACAAGCTCAAGGCAAACACCGATCAGCCAAATGCTTTGAGGTTTTTCACAGGGCCCTGGGGCTGTTAAAGGGTTAACTGGGGTTATTAAAGGCTGTAATTTCACAGCTCACATGCAGAGGTGCTTCATTAACCTGTCTCAGGACAGGCGGCAGGACCAGCACAGCCTGGAGGCAGGGAAAGGCCTTGGCTGTGCCGGGCCTACCTGCCAAGCTCTGTGTGCCACAAGCTCTGCAGCTCAGCTGACCTCCCAAGGAACTAATCTGGGGGACACAGGACACACATGACCTAAACTGCTGCCAAAGTAGTGCAGCTGCAACAACTGAACAGCTTCCTGCTGGGCCAGGCCTTGGGGCTGGCTCCCTTCCTGACACAGGAATTTCGCCACTGGCACAAGAGAAGACTGAAAGGGGATCTCATCAGAACATACAAGTATCTCAAAGATGGGTGTCGAGAAGGTGCCAGTGGTGCCCAGTGACAGGATGAGGAGCAATGGACATAAATGAAACACAAGATGTTCCACCTCAGCATGAGGAAGGATTTCTGTACGCTGAGGGTGGCAGAGCCCTGGAACAGCTGCCCAGGGAGGGCGTGGAGTCTCCCTCTCTGGGGCCATTCCAAATCCACCTGGACACGCTCCTGTGTCACCTGCTCCAGGTGTCTGTAGGTAGAGCATAATGTCAGGCAGAATTATAAAGTTTCAGATCAATTGTTGTCTTGCTTTCTCTGAAATTCCTGCAAGTGCTGGTTGATCACTGAGAAGGAAAAAGAAAACCAACAAAGGTTAAAATATATTTCCCTTAGTGCTGGCAAAGAACAGGGGAAAGTCATGCTGGAAATCCAGTGGTTTATCCTTGGAGACTCTGCTAATGCACCAAACTGGAGATGAAGAAGAAACCAGTTTTGGCATCAGAGCTTTGGGTCTTCTGCAGCACACAAAGCTCTTCCTTGGGCAGAGAGCTAACACAAAGCCTAAGCCCAGTCTATTCCCATTCCATCCTGGAGAAACAACCAGGCAGCCTTGGGAAGTCAAGCAAATCCAAGGCTCTCCAAAAGAGTGAAATTGATTTAGCCAGGTGGAACTGGGTCATGGGGGGGATTGGTTTAGGTCTGTATCTAAGCCTATTGTACTGCATAAACACCTCAGTTTGGTAAAAGTATAGAGGAAGTGCAGTAAAAATCCTACAAATGTATTTTCTACAGAAACCTGTGAGACTCCATGAGTTCCTAAGATTATAAAATATGCATCCCCAAAATGCGATGGAGAAGTATAACTCTATTTATAGCCCTTCTACAGTGACTTTTCCCAGAAAATATCTTGTATCTATTGGTTGAGTGGTGCAATCGCTGCCATGAAAGCCAAACTTAGGCTACAAGGTATGGATTGTGTATCAGCTTTCACCGAGCAGCCAACAGTGTATCCGTCCAGGAGGGCGTTTTTAGGGGCTGGTAAGCAAAAAATGCCAAGGCATGTTTCATTTTGAGCTGGGTCAGTACCCATCAGCCCTTTTCAGTGGTGCCAGAATGCTGCTTCCTGGAACATGGCAGTGGAGGAGCTCACAAACTTCTTCATCACTACAGGCCACCCATCCCTGCTCTCCTGCCACCTTGCTTAAAGGGAAAACTCCACGACATGGCTAGGATTCCTGGGCTGAGAGAGATCCCAGCCTCAGGACTGCAACTCCCCTTCCCAGGAAGCAAACATGGTCCACAGTCTCATGTGGAGTCTCTGCCAGTCAAATGATCCAGGGCCATCTCAAAATCACACTCACCTGAAACACAGCACTGCTGGGAAGCCTGCTGGAAAGATTCAGAGAGTTTTGAAAATCTCAGCAAAATTTTTTTTTTTCCCCCGGGAATAAAAGAAATATTTTGTGGTCATTGAATCACTCTCAAGTATGCAATGCAAGTAGCTCTGTTGGAGCACCCACACACATGGAGAAAACTCATGGTACAAAATGCCAGATGTATGAACATCTAGTTTTGGTTTTCATTGTTTTCTCTCCCAGATGGTTTTATATCGCACCCCTGACCCTGATTTGAAAAGCAATAAAAATTTAGCTATTAAAAAAAATTTATATTTTCAAGCTCTCATTTTACTGCTTGGATTGTTTTTTGTTGTGGTAGCTCCTTGTTAAAGTTCATTCTCTCCTTCCATAAAATATTTTCTGTTCCTCAGCACTTGCAGCACCATACATTCACCCTTTTGATTCAAACACGTGTATCTCCATTATGGCCTTACAAGGATGTCCTTCCTCCCACTGCAGTGGCCCTTTTCCTAAAAAGCCCTTTTAAGTGAGGGATAACTCAGAGCCTGGTCAACTCCAACATACCTACTTCCACAGAACCATGGAATGACTTGGGTTGGAAGGGACCTTAAAGATCGTCAAATTCCAACCCCCACCATGAGCAGGGACACCTTCCACTATCCCAGCTTGCTCAGAGCCCTGTCCAGCCTGGCCTTGAACACCTCTAGGGATGGGGCAGCCACAGCTTCTCTGGGCAACCTGTGCCAGGGCCTTTCCATCCTCACAGGGAACAATTTTTTCCTCATATCCATCCTAAACCTCCTCTCCATAAGTGTGAAAGTTCCTGTCACTGCTGTTCGTGATGAGGAGGTCCCTTCAGACACCAGAAGGTTTCTATGAGGTCTCCATACAACCTTCTCTTCTCCAGGGTGAACTTTCTCAGCCTGTTTCCATAGGGGAAGTGTTCCAGTCCCCTGATCAACTTTGTGGCCTCCTCTGGACTGGCTCCAGCAGCTCCCTGTCCTTCCTGTGCTGGGCCCAGGGCTGGATGCAGCCCTGCAGGGGGCGCTCAGCAGAGCGGGGCAGAGGGGCAGAATCCCCCCTCCCCTGCTGCCCTGGGGCCTTGTATGAGATATCCAGGGTTTTCCAAGGTGTAAGAATTTAAACAGCAGACTGTCAGCCTATCCAACACTGATGGCTGGGTCATTTCAGACCATTAGTGAGACACCCAAATGTCCAAGAAATCGGTGAATTTGTTTGCTTTCCTCTGACTGCTTAAGAATTGGTGCCTACTCTTTTCAAAGTGGCCTTTGGACCACGGACTAAGCATGACACCATGTGAAAGCACTCCCAGTCACTGCTCATTTGGCAGGGAACTGTTTCATCTGGTTGTGCATCCAGGAACACACCCTTCCCAGCAGCATTCCTTCTTCCCAGGACAGCCCAGCATAACACAGGGTGGCCCCCCTCATTCCATAAGTCCAGCTTCTACCCAAAATACAGCATGGAAGCAACGATGGTGTGGCAGGTTGGCGGTGGTACATCTTTAGATATCTCCAAGGTAAGTGAATCATGAGGAATAGGCAGCAAGAGGTTCAAAAAACTGGTTTTTGCCAGATAACTTTGATTAATTTGTGGATGGATTACACAATTAGGGGGTGAAGGGAATACAAGAGGATACAATGTGCTTGGATTTTACCAAAATATTTGATCCTGTGTCCTATGAAACCAACAGTGGAGAAATTAGTCCAAATTGGCTTGAGAAAAAAACAAACCAAAACAACTAACATGTGGGCAGCAAACAGGCTGGAAGAACAGAAACAAAGGGAAATGACAAAAAACAATGAATCATATTGGAAAGGCTTTGTTTGTTTCATTCCCGAGGTGTGAAAATGATCAGTGTTAGTTCCGGTGTTATTAAATTGCATTCAAGAATGGATGAATGATCTGTGCATGAATGAAAGTTACAGCTGATAATAAACTGGGAATAAATACAAACACAAGTGGAATTAAAAAAAAAAAAAGTAGAGGTATTTGGGAGTTTCTTCTGGGACCTGGAAAATAAGGGGTGGGAGAAGAATCAGGTGGGGATATGGACTAGAGGAGCAAAATTGAGGAGGACAAGGGTCTGGAAGTGGTGAGTTAAAAGCAGACCTCATCCCAGAGGTGCAACCCAGCAAAATCCCTGAGCAGGTGCTTAACTTCAGGCATGTAAATTGTTACTGAGTCACTGAGAATGAAACTAAGCCTGCTAAAAGCTGTGGTGAACTGAGACCAGATTGCTCAGCACCTTGACTGAGCCCATCTATTCCACACATCTTCCCCCAGCTTTACCCCGTGATGCATCTTTGATCTACTTAGGACTCACGGATGCTCCAAGGGCTCTTAAGGAAGCATATCCAGCAGCTGTGCGTGGATTCCACTCACACAAAAGGATTTCGGAAGCCGAAATTCAGCTCAGCTTCAAGCAGAGAGGAGACCAAAAATTCCACACTTCTCCACTAACAAAAATTTCACCAGTAATGGTAAAGTTCTTCAGAACAGTCCTGAGGATTTAGTTCATGCTCAAATTTTCTTTGACAAAAGGGTCACACAAATTCAATATAAAGTTTCACTGAAAGACTTTTTTTCAAAGAGAAAAATGATACTATTTTATTTTAAAAATGAGACTGGGCCTTTTCCTGAGTTTTCCTATACAGGATCTCAGAGAAACTGAAACCATGTTAAAAAGAACTCAACATTTTAAAGGATTGCTATTTTCTAATGAAAACTGTCTGATCTGTCCTTCTCTCCTTGTATTCACCCTTTTATCTTTGTGATAACAAATACTAATATGATATTACTGATATGATTGTCTACATGCCTGGTACAAGAAAGTCTCATGCTTTATTATTGCCAGCAATTCCCATGCTACCTGGTTGGGCTTGATGATCCCTGTGGGTCCTTTCTAGCTCAGAATACTCTAATGCTCAGTGCATACTGTTCCTACTGCTCTCCAAGAGACTTGCAAACAGCCTTTCCATTCCCACCTCATCAGAAACTTCCCCTCCAGCCCTGCTTGGCACTGAAAGCTCTTTATTTGTCACTTTTTTCTGAATATTTCTGCCGGGTCAGTTCTTGGTGGGAAAAAATAAACCAACAAAACACCACAAAACAACAAACAAAACAAACAAAATAAACCAACAAACCAGAAAGTTTGGAAGTTGTTTGATGAAAAACCACTTTTAAGGAACAACAGTGAAGTAAAACTCCCTGTTAGCGCAGGAGCAGACCATCTCAGCAAAGTCCTTGATCACTTTCCCATGACACAGTTCTCCCATGCCTTTTCTGGGGGGTTTTCACGAAGGATTTTCTTACGGAGAGCTGAAAAATCTTCTGAGCTCTGCTGGGTTGTTGGAAATAAATGGTGGATGAACCCCTTTGAGCTCAGCACCTTTGCTCAGCAGCCTGTGATTTGCAGAGGACTTGCCTTGGGGAGAAAGGTGATCCCTTCTAATCCCATGCTAGTTTTTAGAGCAAAATTTTAGTTTCTCTTGTTTACAAAGTACTGTCCCCATTAATAAGTTTTTACAGATAGTAATAATTCCTCAGTGCAAAATATTAAGTCACTGTGTGAGCAATCCCTCCAAGACACATTGTTTTCTTTAAGTCTTTAGCTAAAAGCCTTTATAGCAGTTGGGTTGTCTCTGATACTGTGTTCCCTCACCTCAGCTCCTGGGTTTGCTCAGATTACTGCCAGATTTCTTAATTCCCCCTTGTGCCAGCTGAGATGGTGCAGTATCTCTGGGCCAGTACCACGCTGCAGCCTGTCAAAATGTGATGGGAGATGGCCCTGAAGCCTCCCTGACTTAAACTGCAGCTGTCATTTTCCATCAGTCCCCGCTGCTGGAGCTTAGCTCCTGCTGGCACAGCACCCTAGGCACAGTTTAAGCCCTGCTTTTCCCTGCAGGTCTCCACTTTTCACACAACTGACACATTTTACTCTCTCCCCCTTCTCTCCCCCGCAAAAAGCTTCCTCTTGTTCCTCTGACTTTTCTCCTCTGGCCCTGTTCCTTCTGTGGCTGGGGTCCCGAATGCTTCCTTCCCCTCACTCACACCCCATCCCTGCTTCCACCACAGTATTAAGCCGTAATTAGTACGAATAGAAAACAAAAAGCTTCTAAGGAACCCCTTCCTCCATTCTCAGTGTCAGATGAAGCATATTTGCAATAAGGTAGTGTGAGCAACATGTCCCCAGCATGAGACCCTACCCTTCAGATGACACCTCATCCACACTGCCTGGAAAGCTCTGTCCCTGTGGGGCTGGAAACCACAGCCCAGGCTCCCATTGTGTGCCTGGCCACACAAGCAGCAGGACAATGAGGGGCAGCAGGTGGGGCTGCAGTGGAGGGCAGGGAGCCCAGGGAAGAAATGAGCTGGGACCATCCAGCATGCTGAGCAGCAATCACAGGACACCGGGGGCACTGCCAAGTCTCTGTAGGGGCTGAGGGAGACAAGAGCAGCATGGAAGGGTCTGTGGGATGGTGAAGAGGCTCAGCACCTTCCTGCGCGAAGACTGATACAGGGAAAAGTGCACATTTGTTGGAAAGTGCCAAAAGTGGACCAGTTGTATCCCAAATACCACTTACCCCTTCACGTTTCTTTTCCTCCACCCACTCAGTTACAGGTGCTGATCTCACTGATGGGATGAAGACAGGGAAAAATTTTCCAGAGCAGAAGCTGGCACTCTGGCTTTGTAGCAGTTCATACAAGAGCTAACTCAGCCAGGCTATTGCATTTTTACCAGCTGACCACAGGATAAGCCTTCCACAAGTCTGACTCTTCCCCACAAGCATAGTACCCACAGGCCTACCCCAACAAAGCAGTGTCTCTAGGCAGGCTGACACTTACCCAGGGCAGGCTGCACTGTCTAAAGCTGTTAAAAATCATGCCATACTTTCACTCTGCCCTTCTACCACCTGTAGGAGGGAGAATGACATGGAAGCCTTCACATATTTCACCACAGGTGTGCAACACTGGGGCTGCCCTAAGAGAAGTGGAGATGAGCCTGGGTCTCCTTGCTGGCACATGGACAGTGTTTCCTCAGATGTCTGACTGTGCCCAAACACAAATCAATGGCCTGATCTTTTAACCTTGCAGTGCTACACCAAAGACAAGAGAGACATGAAGCAAAGTGAGAAAACAATTTGACACAGCTGAGCCAGTTCAGCCCAAATATGCTTCATCCTAACCCTGTATTTTGTCTCTAGCTATTCTCAAATTTCTTTTACTGCTTTCTTTTTGTATTCCAGTGTCAGGCCTGGGTTTGGTGCTTCCCCTGCCTCTCCTCACGCTCACGCCAGAGCCCACCCCTGGCAGTGTCCCAAGCAGCTGTGACACAGGGAGGCTGAGCAGAGCTGGCCATAACCCTTCTACCCTCCCTTGTCCATCTGTCTGTATTTGCCTCCCCCATCCTGAGCCCACACTCCACACACAAATGTCCATGCTGGCAAAGCCCCTTGGCAGAGGGGGCAAAGGGTGGCCAGCTCTGTGCCAAAGCCATTATTGAACACCCCAGCCTCTCCTTTTCCTCCTCAAAAAAGACTCCCCTACTTTGCTTGGGGTGAGCTGGCCAGAGAAATGCTCGTGGTGCCCTTTCTCATTGCACCAGGATCTGTCTCTGTCCTTGTCCCGCTGTGTGCAAGAGTGGACACTGGGTGGTGGCAGCCAAATAAGTCAGTCGCTGCTGATTTGCAAATGGTTTTTTTCATATAAGTGGAATAATTACTTCAAGAATGGAAAAAGAAGCTAAGGACACAGGAAAAACAAACAAATAAAGCTGCTGTCCCCAAGGTCCTCAGGCAGAACCCAAAGGAAACGTGAGAGAGCTGCAGGAACAGGACAAATGTACATTCAGCTTCCCCGCACACGCTCCCGTTCCCATCCCCTCGGGACACAATGGCAGCCACTGTGCCTGGCTGGACCCAGCAGCTGAACAGCTGGCAAAGTGCACAGAGTCCAGCCTCAGAGCAGGGCTGGGATGGACATCCGTCCAGAGAAGTGTATCTGCTTGCCATGGAGGCACAGGGAAGCTCTGGGATTTGTACATGCCCCATCTGGAGCTCCCAGGAAAGGCCCGATCCTCCCTGAAGCTCTAAAAACAGGGGCTCCCCTCAGAAGGCCACGTCCAAGTCAAATGGCAGATAGAAGGGCAAGCATTAGGCTGGGAGATAGCACTTCCCTTTCTGTCACATGAAAGATGAGTCCATTAGGGAACATCCTCTCTGGAGCCTGTAGGGAAAAGCTTGGAGGCTCACAGATAAAACAGCTTGAGTTATGTCTTCCTTGGCTTTCAGTGAGGACAAGTACAAGGATTTCCATTGTCCGCACCGTTAGCAACACTGCATCGTCCAAAAGACCTTGTTCATTTATCAGCTTCCTTAAAAATCTTTTGTTCACAAGCCTGCTTGTGTGTGAACACAGAAAAAAATCCAGCTCTATCTAGTATCAGCCTGCAGCTGTTCGCTGACAGAAGGACTCAAAAGCTACGGATATGAACATGGGAAAATCCACCCAAAGCAGAAGGAAGACACAGTAAGCAACAGCTGCATGACAAGAATATGCTGTTTCTGTGGTATGAGGGGAGAAAAAAGCTACAGTTACAGTAAGCATCAGAAAGTTGGCAGCAAGCACTATAATTACTGTTCTGCTCTGAAGGTAAACCAAATTACCTCTGCTTCTAACTTTCTCTGGGTATCTGATGCTCTTCTGGACATATGCTCTGATTTCCAGTAGGGTTTGGAAATTCCAAGGCATCTTTGAACCATCTTCTAAGTGCTGGATGCAGCAGATTTCAATCTGTCCCTGACTTTCACACGAAAATGACAAAATTTAAAAAAACACCCCAAACCTCTGTCCCCCAAAACTGCTAAGTCCTCTCAAAACCCTACATACGATATTTTGATTATTTGTAACAGGGTTGTGTGTGGGACATGGCAGATGGTTTTTATGCTGCTTTAAACCAAATAGATCCCACAAGCAGGAGTTTACAAAGTGTGTTCTCAGGACATGGCTCCTCCCTTGAGTCCTCCTTCCTGAGACCCCCACAGCCAGAAACAGAGATTAGTACTGGCTTTCCCAGCTCTCCAGGAGTTCCAACTCATATTTCTGTTTGCATCCCACCCTTGCTGGCCCTCTACTTTATAATTTACCACCTCAGGGATAAATAACGATTCAAATACATAGCAAATCAATTGTGTAATGTTTGTAAAAATAATCACGCTTTACTTGAGATTTGCAAGTAAATCTATAGAGCCAAATAATGCCACAGCAGAGCCTATCTGCATTTCCCTGCTTCTGGTTCTTCACTGTCCCTTGTCAGCCCCTTTCCAAATCCTCTTAGGACAACCTTCTTTCACTCCTGGGCATCACATCAAATTGAAGCCTCTCTTCTGTAGCTCCCCTTTAGAGGTACTTGACTCATTAAAACAGATTCTCTTCTGCAGAAGTGTGTTCCCTTCTTAATTTTTTACCTTCCCAAGCTTTCTTTGCAAATGGCTTCTTAGCCCTGCTTCTAAGAGAATGCTTGTCCCTCAATTCCCAGAGAATCTGCGTAACCTGACCTTCTCCAGGATGGAGCAATTCCTTTGTTATCTGAAGATAACAAGCCCATTCAGGTGCCAACAGTCTCTAATAGTCCATCTATTCATAGAAGGAGAAACCAGTTCCCCTCCCTTCTTTCCAGGGCAACATTTGTGAGATAGGGGCACAAGGAAAGGTGGTGCTAGAACACAAGTGTGGAAAGCATCTGTAAAACGAACCTTCCTCTCTGATGAGGGAGGTGTTTCTGTCCAGGAACTGCTGTGACACTGGAAAGGCAGCGCCACTCCACGATGTGCTGTGGAGCTCATGTAAGACCTTGCTCTACAGCACAGAGCCTCAGATATTTGTAAAACAGAAATGGTGCTTTCCTGACCTGCGGGAAGCTTGTCTTCTGAGGATGGTGACTGGCATCAATGAGCTTTCTAAATAAAAATTTGAAACCCAAAAAAGAAACAGTCCATGTCTGGGCATGAGAACCCACTCAGGCAAAAGGGCCCCCAGCGCAGCCAGCAGACAGTACCTTGGGGAGAGCTGAAGGACAGCATGAGGAGCTACAAACCTCACCCCAGGAACCTGCTCCAAGAGGTTATTGCCATGTCAGGACGAGGTGAAAGCCCAGGTGAGAGTTTCAGCACGCAGAGAAATGAGGCAACAGCACAACAGAGTTTTGCTTGGGGTACAGATTTGCACCACCAGGGATGAAGAACTGAGAATGGAGCCAAGGGAGGAGACAGTGGAGGAGATCTGGAGGTTTCAATGAAGGAGAGCAGTGTAGGACATATGTTAGTGGTTTTTTTAGTTACTAAGGCAGTTTAGTTCCATTCACCAATAAAAGCCCCACTACAGATCCTGCATGCTACACTCTGAGTTATGTATATGGAATTATGCCAGTGGCCAGCAAGCACCCACCACTGCTTCCTTCTGCTTTTCAGATACTGAGGAGACTTCAAGGGGATGGACAAGAATTACAGCCAGGCAAATTCTGACCAGGCACCAGGATTCTTAACAAAGAAGCAGAAGTTCTTAACCTTTCTTAACAAAGGTTCTTTACAAGGTCCTTCCACCTGATGCTGGTGCAGCACTATGGCATTACCCAGAGAGACTGTGGGATCCTCATCCTTGGATATTTTGGCTGCACAAGGCCCTGAGCAACACAATCTAGCTTGGAAGGTGGCCTTACTGGGAGCAGTGGACTGGACGAGATGTCTTCCAACCTAACTCCTTATAAGAGCAATGTTTCCCTCAGACCTGTGTATGTTTACATGCAGTGAAACATCTGGAAGGCAGCATAAGGTCATGCATAGGAAGTTGTGTCTGCCTGTTAACTCCATCTCCAGAGTCAGGGAAAACAGCAGCGGAGCAAGAGGGTTTCTCAGCTGAGAGTAAAAAGCCAAATGCTGCTGAGGTGAGGTAGCAGAGCTGCAGAGAGGGGAGGACATTTCCTCGGACATCCCTGGGAGATGCAGCCCTTGAGAAATCGCTCACCATTGGCCAGCTGCTGCTGAAGTGCTCTGCCCCTGTGGAGTGATGGAGCTTTGGGAGTTCTCCAGGGGCAGCAGCAGCAGTGGATTTCACAGAGACCTGTGAGAATTTCCTTCCACTTCACCAGGGGGGCAGCTATCACTTCACCAGCCTCCCTGTCTCTGCCCAAATGACCTTCTCATCCACATCAGGAGCTTTGCCCAGACCAAACAAGAACCTCCTCAGACTTTGGATGGAACTCAGACAAAGCAGACGTGACTTTGATCATGCCTAGCAAGACACCTCAGTCAGCCAAAACCTGCCTGCATGTAAATGGGGGGAGCTGAGGTCTGAAATAGCTGAGGGCTGAGCTTGGAACAAAGATGTTTGTCACCCTCCTGCACAGAGGGACAGTCCCTGAGCTCCTGTTTGACCATCATTCACTCAAATGCCCAGCAAAGCCTCACCACGGGCAGCAGTGCTGAGCAGAACGATTTGGGGAAGCCAGGGATGCTGAAGAGCTCATGGGTGACAGGGTTTTCTCACTTCCCACACTGTCTGAATTCTCAGTAAAGCCATTTATTCAAAAGCCATGTGGCACCTGGCCAGTGCCTGAAGGCTCTGGCTGTAAGTGCCACTGTGAGAAGGGGCAACACCTTTCAAAATGCTTCAACTTGACCACTATAAAATGCATAGTTTTGGAGCACACTGGTGCTGGAACACTCCATTATAGGATTAAAGTGCTGCATTCCCAAAAGAGAAGGAGAGAAAAAAGAAACAAATTATAGCACTGCATTCAGGTGGTCATTAATATTATATGCAATGTAATATTTTAGGCTTTTAATATTTTAAAAGCAATTAATTTTCCCAGGTGTACATGTAATGGACACAGAGCCAAATAGTAAAATATCCTGATAGTTTATCCATGGGAACATCTTTTAATTCAGCAGTTTGGGACGAGGAAATTAACAAGTAAAATAGTTTACCTCAGTAGAGAGAATTTATTTACATCATTTTATTTTGTGATACTATTGTTTTGAGGGTTTTATGTGTTTGTCTCTTTGTCAGGCAATAAAAGTTTATTCTGTTTGTTTGTCTGATCATGTTAAGAAGACAAAAGTCAACAGATCTAGAGACTGTCTCTGGAATGCAAAGGGGACATCCAAAATACTGGTTGAGATGCTAATATTTCTTCATGGACAATTTCTGATGCTTTCACAGAGGTAACAAGACAAGCCATTCTTCCCTTTAAAAAGCCACCTGTTTTCAGAATTTGGATGTGCTCTACACATTTGCACACAATGAGAGGTCCAGCTTATCCCCATCCCACAGTCATTCACATGGCTTCCAAGCCAACATCCCACCCTGATGAAGCTCCACACAAAATATCTTGCTCTTTGCCAGACAATACATGCTTCATACATACGTTTCAGCAAACTATTCAGTGTGTCAGGATAATTCTCTCACTGCAGATTGACAGAATCACTGGACTTACCTTTCAAATACAGGTGCTCTCCTGGGAGTAAATACCGTGATTATTTAGCAGTTCACAGCACTGTTAAGACAACGAAGATATGCCCTTCTCAAATCCCGATAAAAGGAGCAATTTCCTCTTAATATCTTCCTTTCCTGTTCCCTGTTTGTGTAGACCTGGGTGTGCTACACATGTGTATGAAATATAAAATCTTTGCCTCAGTGCAGACAGAAAGCAAATAAAATGGAATTGAAGCTCCATATTTGTTTTAGTAAGAGCAGAACCACCTGAGAGACCACAGAGAAAAGTCTGAGCATTGCTTTTGAAGGAAGGAAGGATGCTCTAAAAATTGGAGCTCAGCTGAAGGTTTGGGGACAGAAAGTCTTTTATTGATCTCTCCTAACAGTCTGAAAAAAAACCCCCAAACTTGTGCATTTAATGTTGAAGCCGCTCTTGAACTAAGGACCGGTACATACATGCCAGCAGGTAGGGAATGCAAGAGGTTAACAGCAAAGCTGTTTTAAGCAGAAAAGGAAGCTGATTCATAGGCAGTGAGGAGAAAAGGAAAAAAAAAAAGGGTGGGGGGGGTTGTTACCTTCAGATTCTATCATATTATTAATGATGAAATAGATATCAGTGTTTCATACCTGTAATTTATCAGAACTGTGCTTGATCTTTCAAATATCTGCTCCAAAAGCAAAAAAAACCCCCACCCCCAAACCCAAGAAAAGAATGACGGCGTTTCTGTACAGTTCTGCATGCCAGGGTAAAAAAAATGTCACTTTCCACTGACTTCCTGGCGCGTGGGAGGCACCTGTTCCCTGTTCCTTGTCCGAATAAACGAACGCAGCCTTATCACCCTGCCCCCCCAGGAGAGGAGCGCGGCGGCTGCAAAGGAGGCGGCACCCCTGCCAGATAAGGCAGTAATGTCAGCCTGGGAATTCTTGGGGCTAAATGTGATGAATTTACCGTTTTATTTCCAGCATAAAACATCAGTCACAGATATATCACCAGCCTCGTAGCTTTTTTTTTTGACTCCTTTCCCATCTCACCTAATGGAGCAATCTGAATGGAGTCGTGCACTCTTCGCACAAACACAGTTTTTAATTACTGCTCTGAAAAGGTTCAAACTAAGGAGTGAGAAAGGTTAAAGAAGAAACTTTGCACAAAACAGAAAGGTGCAATTAATTAAAAATATATTAATCAATCACACAGAATCCATTAGTTAATGCTGTTAACTATTGAGCATAAAATCAGCCTTTAAAGGTAAGAATAGTTTTATTGCAGGGTATGTTTCACCTGCTCAGTACTTATGTTATCTGATATGGCTGTTAATTATAAAGCTGCCACCACACAGTTATTTAGAGTTGAAAACTACCTGTACAATTAAAACACTCCTTGAAAATACATGGATGACATGCAGCATATCCTGTGCTATTCAAATCCTTTCCTAGTCTTTCATCAAAAACCAGAGGAAATAAAAGATAATTTTTATCATGTTTTTCCTGTTGAATGCACAGCATGGCGTTAAATAATTTACCTTTGAATGGCTAAAAATCATATAATATCAAAGATATATTAAAAAAAAACCCCAAACCACCAAGATAGACTGTTTCCAGTGACTGAAGCTGGAATAATTTTCTTTCAAATCTATTGCACATTTTATTATTCATGGTGTTTGTTAGCTTTTGGGGCTTTCCTCAACTTGGACAGTGAAAACACGCTCATCTATTTCTTTTTGGCTTCCAGTCGGTTTCACTTTCAGATTCTCGCGTTTCACACTCCAGCCTTCAGGTTTCAAGCACTGCAAGGAATACTTATTCCGTTTAAACAAACAAAAACCCCGCGGCCGTCGGGCGCACTCACACCGTGAGCGTGGGTAAAGCTTGAGCCCATCCTGTCCCCTGAAGCATCTTCCTGATGGTTCTCTGGGATTTGCTGGGAAAATAAATTAAATAAATAGGAGTGATGACGAATTTAAGATTTATTAAAAAACCCCAAGAGCTTTGCAGCGCTCTCCAACAGAGCCCAACAAAATATCATTACATATTATCGATTACACGACAACCGCGCGTCGGGTTGGTGATGAGGAGCCGTGACACCGACTTGGTGCCCTGCAGAAGTGTCCCGACACCTAAATAATGCCGGCGGTGTTGCCACCCGGCGGCTGCGGTGGGGTTGGGAGCAGTACAGCCCCCTTCCCTCGGGGCTGCAGGGCTGGGAAGGAGGAGCGGCTGTCCCGGGAGCGCGGATGCCCCGCGGCCGAGGCGGCAGCTCCGCGGGAGCGCCCGCCCGGGGCTGCGCGGACATCCCCGCGATGTTTGATTTAATCATTTATGCTTTTAAATGGGTGAGGCAGCTCAGCAAAAGAAGGGGAGAGAGTGCGAAAAGGGTGGGTTTTGCTATTGTATTATTTTTTGTTATTATTTTCTTCCCTTTTTGGGGGGGGGAGGCTGGGTTTTTTTGATGGTTTTGTTTTTGTTTTGTTTTTGTATTTTTTATTTTTTTTCCGGAGGAAGGGTGGTATTTAACATATGGCACTCGGTAATCTCTACACGGAGGCTGTTAAAACATCTGCTGCCTCCAAATGCATGCAGCAGCGCCCGTGGGCACGGGGACAAGGCGAAGGGGCAGCTCGGGCACGCTGCTTCCGCGGCCGCGGGTCCCTGGCTCCCTGCCCGCCGGCCCCGCTTCCCAGGGACGGTGTTTCCCCGCTGGAAACGGGCACCGAGCACATACAAGCCGTCGCACCGGGAGAAAGTGTTTTGGTTGTTTTGATTGTTTTTTTTTCTTTTTTTTTTTTTTTTTTCTTTTTTTTTTTTTTTTTTTTTTTTTTTTTTTTTTTTTGCACGACGTTGCTGCAGATCAGCGGCACCTCCGAGTGCAGAGCTGGCACGCTTCCACTTAATATTGATTTAGGGAGGTTTTTTTTTCCCTCACGGGACATCCCTATCACGCGCCCAGCACGGTGGCTCGCCCGCGGTGCCCTCGGCTGCTCCCCCGGCTGCA